>JAWRVF010000045.1:0-600000 GCA_036785485.1 Physcomitrellopsis africana
TGGTAGGAAATCCAGATCGAATGTTACCCCGCCTCCTCGCCGGACTTGGCATCACCGCCCGCCACCTCAACCTCAAGTGGCCAAGTGGGTCAGGTGGGTTGTATAAGTTGTAAACCGCTTTTACTCCGTTCCCAATCTCTTGCTTTCATCCCCTGGTTCAGTAGATCTTGTCGGCACCGGACAGTATTTTTGCGACTTATTCTTCATGCATATTACACTTCGACGTCGTGTTAAGTGTGATTCCTTAGCAGCCGTAGTTTGGCATGAAGCTCTCTCTGAGCATCAGACATGGCTCGGTAGAGTTGAGGTTTGTTCACATGACGTTTGCTCTGTTTTCCGAGTGCTTCGTGCCAAGCTGTGTGCATCTAAGGGGATCTCACTTCTAAACAGAAAGGTTGCCCAAGAGTCGTAGCAAGACACTGCACCTCAGATCCAGTGTATCGGTATTGTGGTCCTGGTAGTTTATGTTGATCTGGTTTAGCTGATCAACGTCATTTGCTTCATATGTTTTTCTTCACTCAACCATGTACTGCGATGAGACTTCGAGACCCTGGCCTGCACATAGGCACATTGGATTTTTCAGTCTTCTCTTCTACATGGGTCATGTCTTCACCTGATACTAACTTGCAGACCGAGGACAAAATCCTAAAACTTGTCATTTGCAAACCGTGGCTGTTCCTAGAATAGCAGATCTCAGAAAACCTGCTTGATTTGTATATCTATGTGCTCTGGAATTGAAGGAAATAAAGTTTGCCAGTCGATGGAAAAGATGTAACGGTCCTCTGAACAGGAAAAGTCTTTGAATATGAGACATTAGTAATACTAGGCGATCACATCCTATTTTCAACACAAGCCGGTAAGGATATTCATCATACGATTTTCCCTTATTTCATTGACGTGTGCTCCTTGCTTACAGTGAGTTCTTTGAATCTTCTCGTATTGTTTCTATTCTAAACAGATGATGTTTTTGAATTTATGTAAATTATCGTTGGACCTATGTGGATTGCAAAGTAAAATTTCGGTGCAAACTACGAACTGTAGCCACCTCGTATGAAGACTTATTTGACACTAATTAAGAACTCTATGGTGCTTGCTTTTGGCAGGTTATCTGAAGCAGATTGTTAAGCGCACCAATATCCTAACCGGGACATGTTAAAGATTGAACTCCTTGGTTTGTGGTTAAGGTAGGACTTGACTCCAAAATTCTGACGTGTATTTCATGCTTACCTGAATGTTTCTGTTAGATTCTTGCCAGATGGTAATGAAACTCTAAGATTAGTATTGAAAATGAAACTAGAGGTCATGTGATATACTTTCTATATACATATCATAAAAAGTGCTGAATTGGTTTAATGTCTTTTCAGTATTAAAATCTATTAGCACATTCATCAAAGACCATGATTGCTCTGCTGGTTCAGAATCTGTTTCTGAATGCTCATTTTCCCAACATTACTCAGGGTTGATTTAGCTACTGTTTACAAGCTAAATGCTACCTTTTCTTAGCTTGAACTCTAGAGAAAGTATTAAGACTCCTTGTGATTATAGTCCTTAATCATCGCATGGTTTTTAAAATACCAAACTCCATATTTACTGTAATTCCAACTCTTTGATGTTTTGAAAAATATTTTAAACAACTACTCAAAATCTATAATCCATATCAATCGTACGTTTCAAATGATCCCAACTCTTACCGACCTTTGCAATGAAATTGTTGTAATTGCCAATATAACGAATCCGGGACATTCATGTCGGTTTTGTCGCGCAGCCATGACCCCTGTGAAAAACATAATGAAATGGAATGTCTGAATCGGACAGTTTGAATGGGGTCAGTCTAGCTGAAAGATTTCCAGCCCAAAAAAATTTGCAGCCTTGTGGGTTACTTAATAAGTTGTTGAACCCAGCTTGAGACTTCAGAGAATCAATTCTAACTGCACTGGTTTCGGCGACTTGAAATGAAAACGTATAAAGAATACCATCATACGGCAAGTATATTGGAATTGCATCATATACTAGTATAAGTGTACGGGTTACTATACTATATCTGCGGTGTGAGAGCCATCTGATGACTTAGGTTTTGTTCAAGCCAATAGAATGTTGAGATCCTCGAAGTCAATAGTCACCGAATAATACTATAAACAATAGACCTAACCCTGAATTGTTCAGAGCATCAATTTCTGTCCCGTCTGACTCATGGAGACCCGACGGTGGTGATAGCATTCTTCTACCTTAGTTCACGAGGAGATTGCTTCGTGTTGGAGTAAACGAGCTGAGCTTGGCGTCTCGTCTTGCGCCAATACCTTAATGTGGTTCAAGTGAACAGGAAGAGGTTTGCGAGAATGTTCTTCTGCAAGAATCAACCTGAACAGTGTTGCGCAGACTGCAACACTAGGGTTTCGGAGTATCATTCTAACAAATCTCTTCCTGTCTACTTGAAGCCACAATAAGGCTTGGTGCCTGCAGTAAGGAACAACCGGTAAGTTCTTCAAGTTTTGCACATTCTTAGTAAGGATGTCTAGCAAGAATGACATTCGACGCAGATGATTGATCGGTGAATGAGCAGTGGACAAACAGTGAAGTCTAAATGCGCGCGGGGTCTGTGGTGCTAAACGTTTTGAGTTAGATCTGTTTCTTTACTGAGAGATACTGCTAGTCCTCGACACTCTTTCTTTTCATCTGAAAGGAGATTCATTCTATCCGACTGCAGTAAGTCGCAGTGTCGTAGTACGTGACATGCCATCGCGCGTCATTACTCAAGTCGATTGAACCGAGTAGCACTCTACGTTTACTGAAACTTGCTGGAATGTAACAAGGGTAATGTGGTTGAACGGATAACTGTTCTAAATATAGCACAATAGTGTATTGACTTCCAACGACCACTGCCATCGCTATACAATAACTTATTAGGCAAGAATAAGAGTCTTAACTCTCCATGTACCTTTACCGCAACGGATTAAATACATGCTGGTAGAATTCCTATCATAAACTTAGGGTGTTCTCTTCTCGACCTGTTATCTGAGTTGAGGCAATAAAAATAAATATCTCTAAGACTCTAGAGGAAAAAGTTTTTGAAATCATAATTCAAAGAATGACATGCAGCCTAGGACTAAATAATAACCAACGAGTCATTCATTTCATGACAAACCCCAAATGACCTGGAAAAGAAGAGATCGTGTTGGTTTTTACTGCCACTTAAAATCATACCTTCTTCCTCAGGTGCAATGACAGTACGGCTAGCCGTCGTCATTCATGTCAAAAAATATCACAATATTTGTGAGCATATCCTGCATACAATAAACCTTATAATCTGTAAATGTAAAAGATGTATCATTGAGGAAAGACATCGGTAATATGTAATGATATCCTGATTATGAGTAGCACACGCTGTTTTTAACATCTTGGTTATCAAGATAGAATAGAGCTGAGTTCTACCTACTTTTGACTCTGGAAGTTGAACGTCGATATGAACCTAACCTGATTGAATCTTTGGAAGTTGAACCTGATATGAACCTAAGTGAGCGAAGGATATCAAAGAAATAGAGGTGAGATTCAAAGTATCGTGCGACAGGTTAACTGCGTTTTCCACTAGGCTGTCTACACGCTTTTCTTCTACTCTCTAGCAACTGAATCACAACCCCTAGTTTGTAACATCTATTCATTAGAATATCAAAAGTTTTTGCTTTAGCTCGTTAGTTTGCATTCCAGTGAGCCATTATTTCACATTTGGTGGAACTGCAGTTTCAGATGCAGCATATCAAACAACTTCTATAACTTTGGAAATTGTTTTGAATCCGATATTGTTGATAGAAAGGCAGTATTTAAACTGATATTACAATAAATACCTACAAGCATGAATGAAACTCAAAGGATACTGACAATAGAGTCTAAGAAAGTCTCAATCTGATTCTTGAACCCTCAAACTTACAGTAAGTTCTATAGCCTTCGAAGTTTTTTGACGGTGTGTGTCCCAATTCTGTCTCGCCTAACCGATCTCCACTAGTTCTTCAAGACGCAGAAAAAAGCATCTCATTAGAAGAATTCAAAGAGGTTGGATAATAAACGCAATGTGACTGAGGAGATCTCCAGTGGACCTGAACAAGTCAATACAGGTGAGCGTTTCGGTTTATTCAGCGTTTAGTCAATACGGCTGCACCCGTAAACCTGCATCACACACCAAAATCTCCTATCCAGAGGGGACCTTCTGCAAATACTTAGACGAGGTCATGTGCATCACATATACCTGAGGAATTGATGATTCTCTATGATTGACAACGAAAGCAGATACTGAAGTTGCAGTTCGGCACTGGAATATTGCCACGCTACATCAAGTCCAAAAAAGTAGCCTTGAAAAAACATCATGTACTTGACACTCGTGCACATAAGATGCCCACCTACAATGTGAGTGAGTCTGCTGGAACACAAAGTTCGGTTTCCTAGAAAATTGTTCTCACACGGACGACTTGGGAAGTTAGTACTCTGAGGTGACGATCGTTCCAGATCATATTTGATTACTGTGTACCCTAAATGATAAGTTAGATTGTGTTAGTACATATGAGGCAAACACGAGATCAAATCGAGTCACTAAACTCCAGTCGTACTACCGATTTGGAACCGCTGCTGCACATCCTATGGAAGGACGGATCACTTCAAATCAATCACTCATCCACTCAAAGTTGACCTGAGCTAAATTCACCAGTCATTAAGGTGCAGGGACAACAATAAACTTGTGCCTTTTTACAAGGGCATCATTTACGCACTTAATCAGTGAAAATTAAATAGGAGAAGTTAATACTTCACATCATTGCTGGTAACTGAGAACTGTGTGTAGAAATATATGTAAATAAGAATACGACACAAGCTTTCCTCCCATGTACTCTCTGCCTACGAATCCTGATGCGTAAACCTGGAATTAAAACCACTCTTTGGTTGCACACAGCTTGGCACGAACCCCCTGTAGTGCAATCCCCAAGTGAAGAGCTAACACTGGGCTGAAAAAAGGTAGTACAACTACATCAACTAACCACGAAAGATCCACTACAAGAGGATCGTGCCCAGCAGTGGCATCCAAGGGGTGGAATCAGTGACATTAGTGCGGCAATCCAGCAATAGTCATTTGCTTTGAGAATCTACGGTTCCTGTGGAGTAATATAAGCGGATCGTGCAGATAGGTTCTGATCTACTAAAGAGCAGATGTGCAACAGGTTGAAGTCCTACGAGACAGTGACATGCAGAACACTGCGCTCGGAATCAACAGCAGCAATCATTCTTTAATCAGTTCTTCTCGAATGGGAAGCTTACAATTTATACCGGTGATCTCAAATTCTTGTCCTCAATTGGTCACGAAAGTAGATGAGCCTAAGAATCGAAGAGTCTAGAGTTCAAGGACAAAATCGTCACGGTGTCAGTATCGGGCTGGGTGCTTTGGTCATATCTACAGCAGGGTAAACGGAAGTCACTGAGGATATTTTCAAAATGCCGCATTTGACGGGGGGGACAACTATCTTAACCAAATAATTTCATCACCTCTGTCCCGCCATGAAACAACTGCTATGCGTCCTGACAGCTAAACACAGTAACTATTGGGTCGTCCACTCAAAGTTTCCTACTCTTATCAACTTTTCTCTTCTAGTATAGGTTTCTGATGTCCGATGACTCCCTATTAGTCAATACCCCTTCGCGAAACCACAGAGGTTTTGCACATAAGAGGATAAAAGCCCCCATGCAGTGGCTTGAGACTGGGCAACGTTACTGCAGTGCGAGTTCGATCAAGGCAACCTCTCACTAAATCGAAACAAAGCAATAGAAAAACGATTTGTCTGGTTCCATGCGGGAGCCCCAGAGCAGTTTCCAAGGTCCTGCCTACCCCAGTTCCTCTACTTTGAAACGTAGATCTTTCAGCTAAAAGCCTAGAACAGCGCAATCCTTCAGAAGCCCATCCGACAAATTCTACGGCAATCAGCTTTGCGGCACAGATAGCGAGGCGCAGAAACAGAAAAGTTTCAGATATTGGTCGACCTGCCCGAAGCATCATGGCGGGATGACATCACCCAGTCTCAAGCGACGCAGGTAGCCATACCGGGCGTAGGGTCGACGCAATGGTGCATCGACACCGGATACAAAGAGTCAAAGCGACTCCCCTTGATTTTTGTTGCGTCGGGGACTTGCTGGCACTGCCCTGATTGCTCATCGCCCAATCACCTCGAGTCTCTCGTGCTTGGGGTCGCAATACTCCAGTCCCGGGCAGGAAGGTTACCGAGCTGCTGGGAAAAGGCACCCGACATTTATAGTCTGGTTGCGTCACCTTGATGATGTCGTTACGCACCCGCTGTCGGCTTCCGGCTCCCTTTGACGTTGTTTCAGCAGATTCTTCTCTCCGCTTTCTTCATGTGCTACGTAACGACCCAATCACCGTGACTGATGTCTCTCAATTACGCTCTTGGGTCATGTATTTGTAGGCGTGGATTGTCGAAGTGGCGCGTCTGCTTCCGCTGTTCTCAAGCTGCAGTTCCCTTGGCATCACCAGATTATCACGTTCCCGGTTTACTTGTAGTGATCCACTGTTACCCCAGTTCCAGGATGATGCCCATTCTTGCACTCAGATATTTGGCAAAACGGAATGCTTATCTTCTTCTTCTGACACTCGCATTTATAATAGGAGAAACCACCATCCTGGACCATCGGAAGTGTGGGTGCTGTGTTATTTTAACGAAACCCCTAACGCTGCATTTCATTCTTGTGTTCTTCACGGTGATATTATTAATGACTTGTGTCGCAGTCAGAGAGTATTTTTTTCTATTTTTACATCACTTTCTTGGTGAATTATTTTCTCCAACGTTTTTTCCGGATTTTTTTCTCTTAATCTCAGTTATATATATATATAAATATATATACATATTCATACATATATACGAATTTTTAAAGCTCTAGTCTTTGCTTTTGAATTGGCATTTTATATGTATAGCTGTACATGTGGCATTTGAATTGGCATTTTGTAGGTAAATACTACAATTGAATTGGCATTTTATATGCATAGCTGTACATCATCCTAGCTTTTTCTAAACATGTTTGTAGCTTATCATGTATCAATATTATAAATAATTAACATAGAAAATGAGTTGTAAAAATTCAGAGTGAAAATTTCCTACAATGTGTTTAAAGTCATATGATGAACTTGAAATATTGATAAACATGCAAAATTCTAAAACCTTCCGTATGTAACGTGGCCCATAAAATTTTCTTAAAGAATAGCTTGATATTTACTTGCTTCGAAGTTAGTGAAAAAGAAAATGAGAAAGAAATGATATTGAATCGTTTTTCAACCTTTTCAACACCTTATTTGAATCATGTTGCTTTTGGAGCTTTAAAACCTTATTGTGTCCCAACATTTCTTTTACCGTACAGAGAATAATACTTTTTCTTTGATATAAAATACATTGCAGTATTTACCTACAAAAGAGACTAGGAATTTGTAGTAAAAAATGAGGTTAACAATACACATATATCTATTTTTAGAGAACAGCAAGTTTTTATCTTTGAATCTCATTCATATAAATATATATATACATATATATATTTATATATACATATATATATTTATATATATATATATATATATATATATTTGAATTGTCTTATCAAAAACATTGCTAACATGAGGTGAGAATAACAAACATCACTTACAGTACATATTGATGATATTGAGTACAATTAAATAGAAGAATTACATAAATGATTGCAAAATCTTACTGAATTTCTTGTTTTTATTTTATTTTATTTTAAATTTTAAAAAAACTGATTACAAGACATTTCCTGGTGTACATCTTGAATCTGGTATTAATATTGTTAAAATTTATTCATGTAATTATAGATGTTAATTAAAAATAGAAATACATCAAATATATATATTAGCACATAAAGTTTTTGAAAGCATTAATGTTTTTTAATTCGATCAATTTGGTATTTTTATTTTTAGTTTTTTAAATATAATAATTTGAAATAAGATAATTTTATAATGAATAATCATTCAAAATTAGAAATTAAAATCTATAATAACCACATAAATTTAAGTTGATTATTTAATCATTTTAATTTTATTTTCTGTTCATAAAATCATGATATTTTTGCACAAGAAAGATCTTTTCAATCAATAACTTGTAGTATGTATTGACGTTCTTCCCTGAAAAGTTTGAAGTTTCACAAATCATCAAATGATTGAACTTTTGCAACTCTACATTATAGTCAACACACACTAATTAAATTAAATTTTAATTTTTAATCTATTAAAACTATAAAATAAATCATACAACTCAATTTGTTGTTTAGTAAATATTGTGGTACATTATACTAGAAAAGGTTCATCTCACCTGAGATATTGAATTTTGAAAATGTTATTTCAAAATTATTATCTATAGATGATTGATTCAAAATTATGCGAAATTTCAGAGTTGACAGTTCTAGTAATATAATGTTAAATAGTATCTGCAGTGAAATACTTGAAAAGTTGATGAGACCTAAGTCAACTACAAAATTTAAATAATCAGATAAATCAAATAAAACCAGAAAAATCAATTTTGATTAGGTCACTCACAATGTACAAACAGAAATCACGTCACAATTGTCAACATCACTTGCATGCCTAACAGCAGGCACCCACATTACATTTACAACCCCTACCTCTTGAATTCATTCAAATTCAGCTACAGACAAAGAAGTCACATTAACACTTAAGACAGCCTTACAAAAGAAAAAAAAGAAAAAAAAGAAAAAAAAGAAAACACGCTCCAGAATAACTTTCAACCAGTGAATGAGTAAATAAAAGTGGACAACAGAGTCACACACTAGATTCAAACTGAATCAAATGCTCACGTTGTGAGTTCAGAACTGTAACTTGAAATCTAAACACAAAAACCTTCAAGATTTTCTATATGCAAAGATACTGTGAACTAGCATAGAAGAAGCTGCAAGCAAGCAGTCTCCGGTGGGTAACGCAGATCAAAAGCTAGCTATGCCTAGATTTGTGCCCATTCTATGGCTCTAGCTTGTGGGTTCACCGCTCTCTGGATGCTTGATCAGTTTCATGTATCAGAGCTTGATGTGCAGCTCAGTGATGGTGGTGAAGGAGGAACAAGGAAGGAAGGAAGGGAGGGAGAGGGCGGAGCAGTGCAAGATTCGGCAAAGAGCGCCGAGCCAGGATTCCCGGCACACATCCCAACCGAGCAGATAGTTCGCATCCTTCACGTCCACCGTGGCGGGCTTCATCCGAAGGACAGCAGTGCATGGTCGATACTTTCTGACAATTCACGGCAGCCCCAGCGGAAGGTGGAGCCCTCTCCGCCAAGTATGCCTCCATGCGGCCCACGAGCCGCATAGGTGCCCTTCCCGGGTGAATCGAGCCCTGGCCTGTTTTGGACGCATAACTTGAATATCTCTCCCCTTGCGTGGTTCCCGAGTGCATCGAGTGGCTCATTTAAATGTATGGTGGATGAGGATTCTCGTCTCTGTGCTGCGTGATCTTAAGCTCTTCGACATCGCCAGTAGTCGGGATGGTGCTCCGTGGGTGATGTCATGCTGTGGATAATTCGGGTACCACACGTCGTTGGAACCCGTTCGTGCTGTGGAAAAATCGTCGCCATGGCAGGTTGACTGGCAGCGGGCTTAACTTGTTGCCGTGGTTTGAAGGTAGTCCTTGTCCTTCCGCGCGACTTCTATACTGCTACGACTGAATCAGAATTAAAAATGAAGAACTGGCATGGAATTAAAGTGACTGTAAGACGTTGAATTTGTGGCCGTGTGAAACTTGCTTGTTTATCCTGTCACCTGGCAGGAACTGGTCCGCAAGATTTACCATTGTGTGTCAAGAGGTTTCGTTGAAAGTTAAATAGCAATAATCGAACTGAACTAGGTAATCAAATCATCTAATTTTCTCTGCCGTTATCTACCGTGTCGTGTTTGCCTTCATGGAGAAGTCCAGATCGGCTCCGAAAACCCTGTGCGAACAGCTTAACATAATTTTTTTTTCCAGAACTAAGGCCTTCAAAGCCAGAGATCCAACCACTGAAAACTTTTTATCATGCTGCTCAAGGTCATTTATACGTGTCAGCTGTTGAATCTCCAAAAAATGAATGTTTCAAAGTTGAAGACCCTCTCGGTGAAAGTATTGCATTCTGAAATTTGGAAAAAGAGTGAAATATTGTAGGTTTGTATGTCTGCAGCTACGTGAAAGACCTACAAGAAGAGCCTTTATTATGCACATGCTAATCGAAGATGGTTCACTTTCACAGCAGCTTACACTTAAAGAGAATTTGAAGCATCGTAAGATCCAAAATGACTCAACTGAATCTTTCCATGTTTGATCTCTCGAGGTAGAAAATCGACAACAGAAACAGAAATAGAGAAAACCTGCAGTAATGGAGATATCTGCAGATAATTCAACGATCACGATCTTCTTGCGCCAGCATGAAATCCTCTAATCTTAGTGCAGATCCTAGTTGCTTCTCTTGAAAGCAAGTCACTGGAGATTGTTGAGAACATACTGCAAGTGATCACTTTAATAAATTCCACGAAGTAAAATTTCTAGGCAAGAGCTGAATCTCCTGTGAGTCGCTCAGGCTCGAACAGAAAAACGAGGCAGCCCAAATTGGGCACTACACAGCACTGATACAGGTTCCTTAATTTGAAGACACTAGGGCGTGTGAACTGTTCAACAACTCGACGTTTCTTACTCGCTACATTATTAACTGCAATAGTTCCAAACGAAACCGAAATGAGGAATTCAAGCAGCAATATCACCCAATAGGCATGATGGTTGAACTGTACACTATTTAACTGCACAATGGAATATTATAATGCAATTGATTGCAGTTCCTTCTACTGCAATAGAATCAGTGCTCGAAGAAAAAGCTCTGAATCTTTTTACATCAGTTGCACAATCAAAGCCGAATCACAACCTGGAATAGTTGAACAGATCATTAGAGCACAGTTTTCAGCGGCAAAACACAAAGTCCAAATAACAGTAGGGTTGCCGAATGCATGTTACGGTTTCATCTTTACGTCGTTATGTCAACCGTGTAGAGACTTACATTTATGATAATCTCAAACAGTACAAAAGAGTGAAGTGTTTCGGAAAGGGCAGAGAAACCTTCACGATTACGAGAGAAACCATTCGCTGAGTGTAGAGGAATCAGCGGCATCCGTCAACTTGGGTAGTTGACTCTGTTCTGACTGATTAATTCCGCTTGCTAATCGTCTTCAAAAGTTTGAGCTTCTA
Organism: Physcomitrellopsis africana; assembly: GCA_036785485.1. Taxonomy (NCBI): domain Eukaryota; kingdom Viridiplantae; phylum Streptophyta; class Bryopsida; order Funariales; family Funariaceae; genus Physcomitrellopsis; species Physcomitrellopsis africana. The sequence goes on from JAWRVF010000045.1 coordinate 11,264, forward strand.
GCGGCCACTGGATAGAGAATAGGTCTTTAGAACAGAGCATCTGTTCTTACATAAGTAACATCTGGATGTTAGCTTGCCTAAGAAACTGCACTCAAAGCAAAGACCTGATAATGGTAGATCCCCAGGAAAGTTGAGACTATCCAAACCAATGCATTGACAAGGTGCTACGCTAGCTTCCAATGTGCTAATGCTGAAAAAAAAAGATCGACCTGACTTACCAACGCCTGACTTGTAATTGAAAGTGCAATATCGGTGTTGCAAATGCAGCAGGACTCACCGTCAAGTGGCAAAAGAGCTCTTGGAAGCATAAAGTTTGGCACGACTCCTCTTCAAAGACTATGATAATCAAGCGGCAAACGCCAGCCCTTGTTTTGATTAGGGCACGCATCATCAGAGACATTCATGCCAAACCTCGGCGTCCAAGAGCGAATGCTTGATAGATGGGACAAGCCAGCAGGAGCCGAGTTATCAAGCCAAATTCCACTCATCCAAACGGAAGCTCCACAAACGAGCAATGCGCACATCACTGCAACTTTCAGCGGCGCTGAATACCGGCATCGATAGTAATGCGGATCGCAGTCTTTCCCACTCAGGCTGCACCTCAGAAATCTATTCTCACAAAACCCTTGGCAATAGATTTTCCAGATGTTACAGCAAATCAAGTGTAGCCTGCCCCAACTCTTTATGGTAACGTTAAAACTCGATTAGCAATGTTTACCACAAGGTCGCGCTCAAAATGCCGATCCACGAGTTGCGATGAAGCACTCCTCTGATAGCCGGTTCATCTAGAAACACGGAAGAGCTCTCCAATTTCCGCGTTGCTAATCGACCTTCAGGCATATCGACTATTGCCAACCCTGGCTTCGAAAACTAATCGACTATTCTTCCGGCTTTAGAACAGCCAATTCTCTCCTTGCTCAGTCTCTCGCTAGATTGGACACCACTATTATGAACTGCTCAGTGTACACCACCAAGCTGTGAACTTAGAGAATCCAGAACATAACCCTTGCAATAAATTTCTCGCTTATCTGTAGCTCAAGCTATTGTTGGATGTGCATCGAAACGGAGATATAGAATCTGTTGCTCTGAATCAAGATGACTAAGTCTAGTCATTTTTTCGCAGCAAACAATGGCTCAATTTCCTAAATGACATATAGGAAACTCTACAAGGAACCAGCGCTAACAGGCGGAGCTGATGTGGGAAATCTTGAGGAAGTTCAAAACTTGAGGTTGAGGATTAGAAGTTTCATAGGGATCAAGTCAGGTGTTGTAATGGAGCTGCTGGTCTTGGTTGGTCAAGGTTACAAGAGGAAGGACCTTTAAGATGTGAGTCATTACTGGCCACTGCTAGTAAAGCACCCTTCGGACCACATGTTTTCTCCAGCATCTTGTGCATCAGTGTATCTATATCCCCTGCCCAAGACATCAGAATCACTTGAAGAACGTTCTCTACTAGCAACAACTACGGGTCCAAGCCAGCACAGATGGCAATCTACGCAGATTTACTGTGCATCCAACTTAGGTTTGGTGTGAAGACCGCATAATCAACATTGCTTTTTCAATGTCCTGTAGAGCATCCCTCAAGTATCTTCTAGTTTCGAAGCATGGACAAATGGAAAAATGGGGAACAATAGTCCTAAACTACAATTCCACTGTTCAAACGAAAATCTCTGAAAGCCCTGAGTCATCTCAAAAATGAGACGCGTTTCAGTCATTTCAGACATCGGTGACTCAAAACTCTTGCACATTGCAGGAAAGTTGTCTTGGCTTCTTGTGATGCTGGTTGATATGCGTTGAGTGAACATGACGTTGGATTCTGCAACTCTAGTAGTACTCGGTACGGAGAAAATCGACGTCGAATTTGCATGCCAATGACGCAGCCAGCCTAATAACTATACGATCAAAAAGTTTGTAAAACGTGCTCAAGTTAAGTTGATTGATACTCTTGCCTATTAACCCAATTTGATGCTTAAACCTTTAGTAAAATTTTCAATGCGATGTGTACTGTTTGTAAAATTCAAAAAATAAAAATGCATAGTATTATCAGTAAGTAGGTAAATAATTCTTTTGGATTTAGACTTCACCCATGCAGTAAGACATTTTCCTTTGCAGTTAGCGTAGACCATACTAAATTTTAAGGCTTTTGTGTAGGCAGTTAGAAAGCGTTGTGAAGCTCTGTTGTGTATCCCCTTTCCTTCGATGCCACCTTGTCTGTGGAGCTCAGGTACTCTTCCTCCTCTCCCTTCCAGCCCTCCGTTTCCTATAGAATCCGTCGCGCAGCTGCTGTGCTTTGATCATCGCTGCCAATCCTGGCATGATAGGTAGCTTGGGCTTCAACCGACTAACAACCGTCGCGAGGTGGGTCGTTCTTTTGCTACACTAGTTCACTGCGTTGTTTCTCGCAGGTTTTCATTTCATCTGTTCATGTGCTGCTTCGGAAGTTGAAAGGGTTCCTGGATTGGGCCTCTAGGTTTAGTGACTGAGATCTCTTGCGCTACACTGGAGCGGCACCAATGTAATGGGATTGTTTCGTGCGATTTTTGCTGTTAAAGTTTTTGGCAGAATGAAGAAGGGCTTTAGTTGTGGGTGCATAGAGTGGTGTTCGTCATATTGTGTAGTTGACAATCAGTGTCGTGTTATCCATAAGGTAAATAGAGCCACGATGGTTGCAGTATCAGAGACAATTAGGGAGGTTATAGGTTTTTGAAGATTTCGTGGGTGTGAATTTTATGCCGAGGCGGAGCAGCAGGGAACTGCTAGCGTACTCCATATTCATTCTGGAAATTTTACTACAGCAGAACAAGCTCCTCTTCATCTCTGTCTCATTTTTGCACTTGATTTTAATACGCGGTGGGAATTATCGCATATTTAGCAGATGTTGTTTTCTTCATACTCATGTGAACTTCATTCTTTGGGTACACCCTTTGGGACATCACTATGACTCTGTCCATTGCACTATCCAGGCAAGTGGTGAGCTTCCCGATTACATAATTGTGAGAAAAAATGATCATTGTGAGCTTATCGATCAATTCATGTCATGCATCCCGCTGCTGCTGTGGATTACCCACTACATAGTCTTTCTGCAGAATGATGAACGGTGCAACGGTAAGCACATCTTAGATTTAAGGTTCAAGTGGATGTTAAAGCTGTCGGTGCTAGAATCGAACACTTTATCTAATTAGTGACGATCCTTGGATCTTTATGTCATGTTTTATCCTCATGAAATCAGATGTAGCGTCGCTGCATACGTTGTTGCTCTCGTTGTGCAAATGCTTGGAATAAAAGCAGCTTCTCAAAGGATGAAGCATTTTGCTGCTCGTTTATTTCCAGGATGATTCATAGGGCCCGAAGGTTCGTCTTCAACATTGTTTCCAGCACTGACGCATTCCAGACAATGTAATCATGCTATTCGAGCTCAGCTGCGCGGGTCCCTCCGCGGTACTGCCGCATAGGAAATAGCTTAGAAGCATTTGTGGTTCACTCCGTTCATTTGTGGTTGTCATAGTAAGTTAAGCCTATGTTGCGGGTACCGATAGTGTAAACCCCGCCCTTTGTCAGTCTATTGTTGTCAGTTTCGCAGTGTGCTTTTCTTCATCGCCAGTTTTAACTCTTTGATTCACCACATGCAGAGGCTTGACATTTTCTCCACGTAGTGATTCCGAATGGATGTTCCTGTAATTATACAATTGGAGATGGAAGAACTAACGTACTGGAGTACTCCTGCGAAATGCCGCAATGGTAGTGATTCCGAACGGACTCCTACCTCAGAATTTCCTTGTGCTACGGAGTTTGAGAGCGCCTCTTGTATTTTCAGACAAGACAATGAGGTATGATCCGTTTCCGATTTCAGGGTATCATGCTCACCATGGTATCAGACCGTTTTTTTTTGAGGACAGTGACCATCTGTATGTTCGCTGATTTGTAAGCATCATGTAGCAGGTAGCAGGTAATCCATGATAACCGTATTTCTCTACTATCGTATTACGACTGCCAAGTCTAATGTGAAGGATTTTTACCCTTTAAGAACATTCAGTTATTTTAATTGACAGCTGCTTAAGTTTGTATGCCTATCGACCAGCAGCAAAAATAAAGTACAAGTTCGAGTTGATGTAGTAAAACCTTATCTAGTTGTATTCCACAGGGAATATGCCTGATAGAACTCCTGCAGGAACATTGTTCGCATGAAATGATGTGGATATCAACAATGATACTGCAGCAAACTTTGTAGTTCTTTGTCACTGCCAAAACAATTGCAGTAGTCATTACAGGCAATCTTCAGTGTAATGAACATATGTTTGAACTTGCAGTGAGACAACATCGGAATTATCTTTGGAACCTTGTGAGCATGATCTCTTCATGAGCTACTACAGCGGATCTCAGCAGGCATTTGCCCAGCGACTTTCTGCAGATCTCCAGATACAGTACTACTTTCCTTTCATTGAGCAGTGGTCTGATTGCCTTCAACGGTGTAGATATTTGCATTCAACATGTTGCAAGCATGCTTTCGAAGCTCCGCGGCAGTAATCATTCTATCCCCACATCATGACTTCAAAAGGCCCCCTCATGAGGTGAGTGCATTTTAGGGGGCAAAGTCTTGCCATAATGCTATATTGAAGGTATTTGCAGCATACTAAAAGCTGGGAACTAAAGACCTTACCAATAAGGAACATCTTCGTGTCTGGAAAGATTATTAGCTGAAGTTTAGAGAACAAGATGCTAAGGTTGATGTGGAGTCATCGGCAAAAGTGTTTTAAAAATCTCAGTTCATTCCATGGGTTGGTTTTCTCATGTGGAGGAATCATTTGTGCTACTTGTTCATGAATACTACTGCTGTGGCCATGTACCGGCAAGTTATTTCTATTTCTGAAGTATGATACTTCGGATGCAGAGGGCTGTGATTGTCTTGGTAAGGTGCATACCGAAAAATATGACCCACGCATTTTAATCTGTGCGTGCGTGATAACAAGAAGATTTCAACTATTTTCATTATACTGAAAATAATGGGCTCAAGAAAACCTATCGAATTGTCGGAGGATCATCTGCAGGATATCACCTATTCAGACCAGGTACTATTTCACCCGAATCCTTTATGGTAGTTTTAGGGGAATTATTTTTTATACGAGGTCTGGTCCAGCTTTATTCTGTTAAAGCAATCATTTCAGATGCACCAATAGCAAGAATTGACAGAGTATGACCACATCATAGACCTGGACGTAATTTTTATGTCACAGAATGATATTTCTACTTTTGACCACGCAATCATGCTTGGCAAATTAGCATCGCCTTGAATCTCACATTGAAGTTGACTTAGTAGCTTTTTCTTGGATCCATTCCTGCTTCATGTCTCAAACTTTTCAGCTGTTTTAGAAAACAAGGTTCACAAAAATCCGTTTTCTGTTCATGGGCCTCAGCTTCTATGAACATGTGAAAATCATCTGAACACATTTAGACTTCTAGATCATGGTAAAAGATTGATCATCATTTTAATGATTTTGAGCTGCTGAAGCTGTTTAGATGAACTTCAACTTGACAGATTTATTACTTCTGATTGCTGAAAAGCATTGGCATCGAAGTAATGCCTAAAGTGAAGAAGCTCCATTTGGCAAAACGTTGAGACAGACTGCAACTGCTGTCCTATTCCAAGATGCCACACCAGATGGTACGTCCGCTAGTGTAGAGGGTGGTACAAAACTGTGGCGAATCGGCATGCAATGATTTGAGTCGTTGTCAGAATACAAGCGCAGTGGGTCATTTTACTGATTCAGTAGGCATTCGTGAACTAGATAAGCGTTACGTCGTCGATGCTGTAGATCAATCCCTCATTTGCTTCATTTTTAAATGTATGACATCCTACAGTGGTTTTTGAGGCTAACAGGCGATGCTGTACTACTCATCTAAGTTTAATAACAATAGAGTATCTGTCATAGTGTTTCATAGTAGAGCTGGAAAGAGCTACTTCAGGACTCTACATTGAGGAGACATCATTTGCACCAACTTCAGAGATTCTCGTTTGCAAGTTGTTGTTTCTTTTGTGCCGAACATAGCAAGCAGGTTTTTGGAGTGCTGTTCTCGCCTTAATGTTCCCCCAAGGTCTTGTCTCATCTTCAATAACCTGGATTGCTCGTCATGCAGGGATTGTTTCATGAACAGAGGGACTGTTCATGTTTCCTACTCATCCAGGACAATAAGTACATACCCAAACTTTCACTAGCATAGTGTCTATGTTTTCCGTATCAGCTCGAGTGCGGGTGTGTGCAGGCAAGCATATCAATCTATGCCCTCAATTCCTAGTTCGTAAAAAGGACTCACAGAAAAGTCGGTGCATCGACAGCAGCACAATCACCCATCTGCTTCTCCCATTTCCCTACTCATGTATGATCTAAATAATGTTCATAATCCGTAGTGCGGCTCCGGTGGGGCCACTCCCTGGAGTGGAGAAATGGGTGGTGCTGGACCTTGACTGAGCCACCGGATGTATGATTGCAAGTGGCAATTCTAAAGGGTGCCAAATTATGGTGTGCCTGCCACTGAAACCCTTCGCAGTATCAACAGCTTGGTTTACCAGGAATTCGACTGATTCTACACGATAATTATCACTTAATGCATCTGTAGCATGGGGACAGAAGCTCTGCTTCTATCATATTCTGTATTATGTTTTAGTAAAGAAACAAAGAGTACTGAAAAGACAACAATAACAGCAACATTAGGAGTGAGATGAAAGGGAATGAAATTGTCGTTGTTGTTGAAACATACAATACTATCCGCACATTCCTTTAGGTTCCTTTAATTCTGGCCGCCCCTCAACAATTGCAACACACCACAATGCTTAAAATATCTATGTGATGGAGTGCTGCCCCAAATGCTGGCATGTTCTCTTTGCTTGCCAAACACTAGACAAAAGAGGCGGAAGGCAGGGAGGAATCTTCCTTTTGAATGTCCACGCTATGCTCTTTCACTCTATCATTCTTGAATCTCTCTTTTGTATTAGTGCATTGTTTGTATTGTATTCTTTCAAGACATATGTTGCTACTTTAGGTTTTTTCTATTTCTTCTTTTGGGTTGACATCTTTTATATTATTGATGCAATTCAATTTTTTAATATTTTCCAAGAGATTTTTTTCAGCTCTAAGAAGAGGTAGGAGATATAAATATTAATAGGAAAGGATTTTATTCTTCCATTTAACAATATTCATTATTATATTTGTTACTATAGTGTAGCTTGATTTTCCTTATTCAAATTTTTAGAAATTTTTGGAAAATATTTAGATTCTTTTTAAAGACATTTGTTAAAAATTTTATTTTTTTTTCAATTTTTTAAATTTATTTATCAGTATAATTGTAAGTATTTTTTTAATTCTAAATATGTTCAAACTTCCTCTTTAAAAATCTTAGCATTGCATTGCTTCTAATTTGGTCAAAAACAAGTAATTATAATTATAGGTTGAAAGACTTTTATACCATAGATTTAAATAATATTTTTACCAAAATATACTTTTCATATTTAAAAAGCATGCTATAATCTTTAATAAGGCCAATGATGATACAATTAGTATAGTGAGCTATTATTCCACCTTGATATTCAATGATCATTAAGACATCTTTAAAATTAATGTAAAAAAATCTCTATTATTTTTAAATAAAAATTTCTATTTTTTGTTGCTATATAGGTCAAATAAATATATTTATATTTTATATTTTATATTTATTTATCCTTATTTTATCATAAAAAGAATTTTAATTTAAATAAAATTAAAAATCAAGAATCACTATTTGTTTGGTAATTTATATTGGTATTAAAAGAATATAGATATAAAATAATATTTTTTTTTATTTTGATATTTTATTTATTTAGATTGAATAAGTTTATCCAAAAAAATTCATAGGATCCTATTTAAGATTTTTTAAATATAGTGAGTATATAATTATAAATGCTCTTATGATTTGAGGTCCTTACTATTTAATAACTTTGCATGTAAAAAAAAATTTAATACAAAACATATTTATAAAAAAAAATTTGGAGATTATTTAAATATTTTAGTGGTATTTTTTTTTTAAAATATTTTTTAAAATTAATAATAGATAGAATATTTAAAGTATAATATTATATTAAATTTATTACTATTCTAATATTAATTATTTTCTACCAAAATTATTAGAAAATAAATAATAAAATAATATATATATATATATATATATATATTTTAAGTATATTAATATCTTTTATATAGTTATAAATGTACTTACCATCTTTCAATTTACAATGAATCCCAAGTCTTAAATCCTAAATCTTAAATTCTAAACTTAAAATTTAAACTCTTACATTTTAATTAGTTGTGCTTAATTTGTATCTAATTGCATTAAATTTTTGAGAACTACTATGTGGACACCCCTTTTTTACTATGTGGACACTCTCTATGCCACACACTTCCACATATACATAATAAAACTGATATTTATACTAAAATATTTTTTTATAAAATTATAGTTTATAATTAATGGTATTTGCATTCATTTAATTTTTAACTAAAATTTTTATCTTTTAGGAATTTATATTAGTTGTAGAGAACTTGTTCATATTTTGTACTAGCAATTTATGGCATAATTGTTGTTGTATCTAAAGAGGTGCCTAATTTTTTTTATTACCTTAAAGAAACTATTCATAGTATACAATGTACTCATAATATAAAAGATGGAGTAGCATACTTCTTAAAACTTAGGTTTCAAGATTAGAGACCTCTTTCCAAATATATTGAATTATTTAGTATTATAATTCCACAACATAGACTTATTTAAATTTCTCTACTTCTAGTTTTGATACCAATTTTATTCATATGAAAAGTATATAATATTCAACAATGTAAGTAGTTTTTTTTTTTTTTTTTTTTTTTTTTTTGTATCTCTATATATATATACAAATTCTTGTAAAAGCCTAATAAAACTCCATGTTTTAAACAAGACTCATGTAAATGAAAAGGACTTTACATCTACATAGGCTTATTTAAGATGAACTATTGTAAAGGTTATTTTACAATAGAAAAAGTATGGAAAATCATTGTTTATATAAAAATAACTTAATAAGATAAAATAAGATCTAAAAATATCCATCCTTCTAAAAAACTATAATAAAAAAATACTTCCAATTGATATGGGATGCAATGTCTTGCATTCATTAGCTGTATTGAAAATGAAACAGTGCAAAATTGTGGTTCTTATATTCTAAGCATGTAGAGATTAATTCCTTTAATTTGATTTTTTGTCTAAGTTTTCATCATGTTAGAATCAAATTTTGCTTATAGTCAATTTGGAAGTAGAAGTATTATAAGCCTTATTGGTTTTTTTCTATATATAATTACTTATGATTTATTATATTATATTAATTAGTTTTTTGATAATCATAGGTTTAATGGCCATGACAAACAAGACTTTAAAAGAATGCATCAATTCTAGATTTTTTATTACCAAATATTGGAAACACCTTCATATTGTTTATATTGTGAGTCTTTAAATTATCTTTGATTTGTAGATTAGTTGGTTACAAAGGTAAGCTTATGCTACTAAGTAATGTCTTTAGAAAATTGTAACTTTTTTACTAGCAATTTAAGATGACAATAAATCACATGTGCATATGAAAATACAACTTATAGATAAATATTTTTATATGAGAAGTGAACCTTCTAGGACTTGTATTTGGAAGTCTATAATATTAGAACACAATTGGTACTTCTAAACTTTCTTTTGGTCTAAAATTAATATTAAAAAAATTAAAAAAATTAAATGGAAAAAAAATACTTTACAACAAAGTAGCAATTTTATAAAGAACAACAACATGAAAATTTAGGAGTTGCTACCATGCAACTTCAAAATTTTATGGCATCAATTGAAATAGCTATGTTTAATATACATATTGCTTATCTTATTAGCATTCAAATATTTTTCAAATTTCATGTAGCTAACACAACAATACTTATCTAAAACTTGTCATGATAATTTGTTGTAATTGATCTTAAAATTTAAAATAATATTTTTTTTAAATTTCAACATAAGATTGATCATAATTTGTAATTAGGATTATTTCTTTGAAGATTTCTAATAGTCAAGAATTATTTGAAATTTTAAGTTTACAACAAAAGTATTATCTATTAATAATAGTTATTTTTGAAAATAGTTGCATTTAAACTATATGAGTTGTATTAAATGTACAAAGTGCCAAACTAGATTAAATTGGTATAGTAAGAATAAACAAGCAAAATTAAATAAAATTAATTAATTATGATCAAGTATTGTAGCAATAGCATTAGGCACAATTGATGATAAGAAGGACAAGTCTTCAACAACCATTGTTGATACAATTAGTTAGAAATTTTGCCAAGATCATTTATCAATTAGGATTAGAAATCTTTTAAGATTATTTTGGATTGCTTGAATTGTTAATTATTATTAGAATAGATGATCTAGACTTTATAACTCTAGTCTTGGAAACAAATCTCACAATTTTGAAATTAAAATTTTACTTACAGAAAAATATTCAAAGCACTATCGTATTATAATATAATTATATGGTGAAAGATAAGAATATGGATTCTACTGTAGAAGAGACTAATTAAAAAAAATACAATAAAAAAATATAAATAATAGATAAGGAAGTAATAAAAATTAAAAAATATTAATGATACCTTCGTATAGAAAAAACTTCTATTTACTTTATATGGCCATAAATAAGACAAAATAAAGTAGATTAAAAAAATAAATAATTTAAAAATATTTTTTTAAAAAAATTAAAATAGATTTTAGCAAAATTTACCTTAAAATTCCAAGAATTGATACCCAAAGAGGACCAATTGTGAACCCGGGTTAAAATCAAACTATGAGGCACAAAATTATGTGCCTAGGGCACATAAAAAGCTCTTTTGAAGATTAGAAAGTAAAATTTGAGAGTAGACTTTAAAAGATTTTTTTAAAACATTAGTTGTGAATGGTTTCGATAAATATTGACTTTGTAAGAGCTTTACAAAGTCAAGGTTTTTTTGGATGACTTGAGTTTTTGTGAAATAAAAAAAAATTTACATTTTTGAGAATTTTTTGAGTTTGGTAGTAGATCTACAAGTGAAATTTTGTAGATTTGTGATTGTAATTGTGTTGAGTGCATGTTATAAATTTAAACTTGATCAAATAGTTAAATTGAAGGTTATTGAAATTTAAGAAGATTAAGATCTCAAAAATTGGATTTTGAAGGTTAATAAGGACTACTAAGATATCTAACAATCTACTAGTTGGATTGAAGTGAAAATTATGTATATAGGTGGTACAATTGATTTTCTATATATTTATAAATTTTGAAAGCAATTGAACAATGCAAGAAGAAAAAATCAACAGTAGAAGATTAGTATCAAGGTTGGAAAAGAAGGCCGACTTACACCCAAGTAGAGTTTTGGATTTATCTTCTACTTAGTGAATTGGATCTTTTGTCAAAATTTTTATGCTTGTTGCCAACTTAGTTGTTAAAATGTGTGTAAATTTTGAGTCAAAATCAATAGTTCAATCATTAGTTATTGACATTTTAATCTATTTTAGAGTTTATTAGGATTTGATTAGGATTTGATTAGGATTTGTTAAGATTCATTTTAGATTTGATTAGAATTTTATTAAGGTTTTTTTAGGATTTTATTAGAATTTTATTAGAATTTTATTAGAATTTTTTTAGAATTTTATTAAAATTTATTTAGAATTTAGGATTTGATTAGGATTTGATTAGGATTTAATTAAGATTTGATTAAGATTTGATTATAAATTTTATTTTTAGTATTTTAAAAAGATTTCTATTTTAATATTTCTTTTAAATTTTTATATTAATATTTCTTTAGGATTTCTTTATAAATTCTTTAGAAGTTCTTTAGAATTTTTTTATACTTTTTTTATAATTCTTTGAAAATTTAATTGGATTTCTTTAATATTTGAGTATACTTGTTAATTTTTAATTACAATTTATATATAAATCTATTAGAGGTGTTAGAACTTGTTGTTGCAATTTTCTTTTTATCTTCCACAATCAAGTGCAAGGTGCATTCTCAAGCAAGACTTTGCATAATACAACAGCTCTTTCCAATTTTTCATCTTTTATTCAAATTAAAGTAATAAGAAAATATGGAAAAAAAAATATAATTATGTTAAAAATTTATATTTATATTTTACTATTGACTTGGCAAGTCACATTATTAATATTATAGTTACTATATAATCGATACAATTATTTTATAATAATAATTTTTTATAAATAGTAGAAGCTTATAATAGTAGAAGATTTGCTATCTACAATTATTTGCATTGTTGGTAAATATGTATGTTTGTAAAAGACAAAAATTTATTCTACTTTTAATTAGAACCAACTTTGGATGCTTTTCTAAGTGTAAGATTTTTTAAGAGCTATATTTTTATAATTATTATACTTCATGAATAAACCTACTCACATTGTATATTATAATTTTATATATATAAATATCACTTTTTATTTTATAGTCTAAGAAGAAGATATGATAAGGATTATTTTTTTTAATGAATATTTTGTTTATAGTAGATTTTTTTTTTTTTTTTTTTTTAATTATAGTTAGCTTTGAAAACCATCAATTATACCTTCAAATTTGTATTATAACTTTACATGGAATATTGTGAGCTTTATATATATATATATATATATATATATATATTGTTTGATAAGATTTGCATAAGATAAAAATTATTTGGTGTAAGGATTTAAATTAAAGATATTTAAAATAAATATTAACTTTGTAGTTGGACAATCAAAACTAACTACTAAAAAAGTTGTTCTTATAAAATTTTCAATGTTGATACTTATTCCAAATATTAACAAAACATTATTATATAGCACCAAATTTTTTCAAAGTTGAAAAAAGGCTTATTTGACAATACTCAAATTATTAAAAAATTTACAACTATGTACTAAATAATACATATATTTATAATTTATATATTTAATCTATAATGTAAACTCATCCAAATCTAAACTAGATACTTTATATTGAGTGTGAAAAGAACTACTTCAAATTAATTATTTTTTGTTCATAGTGTAAGCAAATCTAAATCTATTATTAGTTTTTTAAAAAGCTTAGTATAAAAAGGATTATTTTATAATTTTCAATGCCTCATATTTTTTAAGCTAAAAATATATTTAAGTTTTTAATTACATCATTATATTTACAATCATTAAAAATAAAAGGATAGACTAGTTCAAAACTTCAAAAACAATATGTCAAAATCTTTTAGAAGGCTCTTGTCACCCTAAATCCTAAATTCTAAATCTTTCACCAAAAAAACTCATTTTTCATTGAAAATAAGATTTTTTAAAGTAAAAGGGTATCAAATATTTTTATTAAAATTCCTAAAATAATAAAAAAAGCTTCTAAAAGATATAATCTAAAATTAAAAAATATATTTTTTATTATTTATTTTTAAAATTTATTATTCTTCTTATGCATTAAAAAAATTATAAGAAATATTCAAATTGATATCAATGACATATAACAAATCTTAGTACCAAATTTTTTTAGAACTATCTAAAATCTTTTAAATAAATATAGATATTTTATCACTTTATATAGATTTTAAAAACTTCTAATACATATTTAAAATTTTTTGTAAGACTCTAGAACTTTCTATAATCTTCTCAAAGCTTATATAGCCTTCTATATCAAATTAAGATTTATTATAGTTTTAGAAAATTTCTACAAAAGATTGTTTAAATTTTTAGAATATTTTATGATTCTAATCTTGTATCTTTATTTTTTTATATTTCTTGATATCTTGATTCTTTGTCCTTGTATTCTTATCAATTTGTCTTATTTGACAATATAACAAAGGCTTCTAAAATTAAATGCATAAATAAGTGATGTCTTTTTAAAAATATTTTATCCTAGTTAATCTTGTTTTATTATACTATTTTTTGTAGAAGTATTTTCTTCTGTAATAAAAATTGTGCAAATTACTTCTCTTATAGTTAAAAAAAAATAAAAATAAAGAATTGTAGTATTTTTGTATGGATTTTAATATAAAATATAGATTTTTTTAGTAAAATATTGGTGCATGATTAGTTTGAACCACAATTCCTTGTTTGTACTTTGTATAATTTCTTAGTACAACATTCTTGTGGAATAAAACTATTTATTTGTTATGCAAATCTAAGCATAATTTTAAATATGAATACTTTTTAATATTTAAAATACATATGCATTTTAATACATATCAAAAAAGATTTTTATAGATAAAAATTTAAACTAAAAGAAATTAAATTAGATTAGAATTAAAAATTTGATACAATCCATTATAAAAAAATAATTTCTTTATTTCTTTTAAAAAAAAAAAAAAAAAAAAAAATAACACAAAGTATTTTAAAGAATCCTCTAAAAATATAAATAAAGAATCCTCTACTTTACTTGAGCCCCTTCATTAAAAAGTTGTTGAGTTAAATTAAAGATATATTTTATTCAATATTGCTTAGATCTTTTTGTCATTAATTCCAACCTTTTTCCAAATTTAAATAAAATTAAATTCGTTTTTTTACCATGCATCACACCTACTTCCAAACAATTTTCAATTTTGCTAAGATTATACAAATCAAAATTACATTTGTGTTTTAAAAAAAATTCGTTGAATTCATCAATCAAGCCACATGGTTTATTTATTTATTGATTGTAATTGTCTCTGAAAGAAAAATGAAAAAAAATTTAAAAAATTTAAAAAAACAATAAACAAGAATTGCACGAATTTCCAATATCAAACATGGCCACACAAAAAAAGAATTCAGTCCACATTGATTTTTGGAAAAAGTGGTTGATCTGGTCAGGGAACCAGAAAACACATCAACTTTTGGATGAATTTTCCAGCAACTATCACATATAAAAATTTGCAAAACCATCAAACACAAAACGATGTTCAGTATCGATCAAGAAGCACAAACCCAGGGTGTGCTCATTCCACTTAATCCGAGAAGAGTTATTATCATATTGGAAAGCCCAAATGGGAATTTTTCCTTTTTTATTAATTTGTCTACTTCCACAAGATTAAAGTGCAAAAAAGAACAGCAAAGCTCCTAAAATCATAAAGATCACGAAAGATCGAGCACTTGCCATGCTCGGGAGTAGGCCACTTTCGAATCCAGAAAAGTGCGCCGAAAGCTTGTAGACAAGCGCGACGAAAAAGCACAAAAAAAAATAAAAAGAGCATCGACGCGATATCCGGAATGGAGCGCGAATTCTCCGCCTCCGACAAAACTACACGTATCTTATGGAACTGCGGCGCTGGTCCCCGCGGGATGGAAGAGGTGGAGAGACCTCATGGCTTAACGAATTGGATGCTGCAGTAGTCGCCGAATCCACGTCGATCGCCCCCCCCCCAACCAGAGCTCGGTCTTTCTGAACCCATCGTTTGTCATGATGACGATTGTACTGAGCAGTTCATGACTGCAGATTTTTGTTGTTGTTGTTGTTTCAGGGCTTGGGGTGCTGGTTGATTGCGTGTTTCGGTGTGTAACGAGCTGCTGCTGTTGCTGCAACCAGTAGTTGATTGGTGTCGTGGCAGACGTTGGACTCTTGGGCACTGTAGCGAAGGGGTTTCATCGATTCGAGGTGGGGTGAAATGTGTCAGCGGCGGGGAGTCGGCGAGATGTTTGCGTTGTGATGGTTGGTTGAGCTGTGTGGTGGTGTTGTATGGTGGAGTTTTGGTTTGGGAGTGGGGGGCTGGTGAGAGGATTCGGAGGAAGTGAGGGTTGCTGGATATGGTGAGGGAGAGTAATGCCCTGGTGGCGACGAAATGGGTGGGGTTGTCGGCAGCTATCTGGGTGCAAGCCTCGGCTGGAAACGCTTACATGTTCGCGTTCTACTCTCCGACGCTCAAGTATGTGCTTAGTTACAACCAGGTCCAGCTGAACAACTTGGGTGTGGCGAAAGATTTCGGTGAGAATGTGGGTCTCCTCGCTGGCGTTCTGTGTAACAAGCTTCCCCCGTGGACGCTCTTGTGCACTGGCGCTCTCTGCGGCTTCGTGGGTTATGGATCTTTGTGGCTCGTCGTCAGTGGTCGGATTGCTCCCATACCTTACTGGCAGGTCAGTGATCGCCTCTCTGTTGTTGAATCTTTCCGTGCCCAGTTCTATCTCTATCTGCTGGAAACTAGTAATTAGAATGAGGCTGAATTTTGTGGCCATTTGTGAGGAGTTAATTGTCTTCTATAGATGTTCACTACATTTACCTTAGCATGAGCTTGGATTTAGAGGTATTTGGGAGTGAGAATTTCATATAAGCTCTGGAAAACTTGGCTTATGGAGAATTATTTTTGAAAAAATTGCTTTGGAGCTTCAGCTGTCAGGGCTTTTGTGCTCATATGATTTGTGTGTTGCGGGGATTGTAGATGTTCGTGCTGCAATGCATTGCTAGTAATTCGGCAACGTGGTTCAATACAGCAGTTCTCGTCACATGCATGCGCAACTTTCCGCACTCGCGAGGCACCGTGGTTGGCATTCTCAAGGGTTTCGTAGGCCTTAGCGCGGCCATCTTCGCACAATTCTACACAGCTCTCCTATCATCCGACGCTTCCCAGCTCCTGCTCTTTCTCGCAGTTGCTCCAACGATGGTGTGTCTTGCCTCCATGCTCTTCGTCCGGCCCGTTTCAGCGGTTCAGAATGTTAGAGATTCCGAAGAACACAGAAACTTTGACTTCATCACCGCTATGTGCATTACGCTCGCGGGTTACCTCCTCATCATCACTTTTATTGAAAGGATGGTTGTGATGAACGACCTCATTCTCACCATGTTAACGGTTGTGATGGTACTCTTCTTAGCCGCTCCTTTAGCTATCCCAGTCAAGATCCTGTCGGAAAACTGGTTCGGCATCTCTCAAATTCCAGAAGACTCACTTCAAGATGCCCAGGAGCCACTACTCAAGAAAGATCCCAAGGCGAATGCCCAACCCTCAAAACCGACATTGATGATCACCGAAGGAAAATCACCCCAAGACGTTGTGACTTCCACCCAGACTGATTTGAGTGCCTTGGATTATGAGGAGAAGGGAAAGAACTTGATGTTGCACGAACACGATTTAGCGAAGCTTACCCAAGAGGATGACGATCCGGAGATTCTTCTAGCCGTCGGAGAAGGAGCAGTGAAGAGATCCAAGAGACGACCAAGACGAGGAGAGGATTTCAATCTCCGGCAGGCGCTGGTGAAGGCCGATTTCTGGCTTCTTTTCTTTACATTTTTCTGTGGAGTTGGAACTGGCGTCACCGTAGTCAACAACTTAGGTCAAATCGGCGAAGCGCAGGGATACTACAATATCAACATCTTCATTTCTTTGTTCAGTATAGCGAATTTTCTCGGGCGTCTTGGAGGAGGCTCCTTGTCTGAGCACTACGTCAAGTCTGATGCACTGCCCAGGCCGGTGTGGATGGGAATAGCCCAGATCATCCTCATATTTGTCCACCTGATTTTCGCATCTGCGTTACCTGGCACGCTCTATGTTGGCTCCATGTTACTAGGGCTGTGCTATGGCTTCCACTTTTCGATCATGGTGCCCACTGCGTCTGAGCTTTTTGGTCTCAAGCACTTCGGCATGATCTACAATTGTCTCACCATCTCCAATCCTCTCGGTTCGTTTCTGTTTTCTGGGTTCATAGCGGGGTACCTTTACGATAAGGAAGCTAAGAAAGGCTCGGGGTTTGGAAGCAATCTCATAGAACAGGAAACTTGTACTGGTGCCCATTGTTTCCGACTGACATTCTACGTCCTTGCGTGTGTTTGTAGCGTGGGTGTCATATTGACAGCCGTTTTAACGTACAGGATTCGAAGTGTGTATACTTCTTTGTATAAGAAATCTCCTCATCCTTCCACATCCGATCTGCAGGCGCAAGAATCAGTGGAATGAGATTGCTCTTTCTCGAAACGCTCATGTTTTGTTAGAGACCCAATTTAGATGAACCAACTACTGTACATGAGCGACTTATACGACTTGTGTCGCTAATCGTGTTACTATGGAAAGTATAGCGTTACTCTCAACTTTGATAGTTCAGCACTAGACCTGCAATTTTAAACTTGTTGTACATATTTATAGCTTTTAACAGCTTACATGATACAATTCAATGAGTCCAAAACTCAAACCTACTGTCCAGCCTTCTCCCCTTTCTGATGAACTCTCTACAAGACTGATCACTAATCCATCAATTTACACTACTCGACAAGTGGTGATGATTCTCATCCGTCATGATAAGAGGCATCACCACCGTTGAAGATCACAGCAAACGCATGGAAGCCATCTTTTAAATGTGCATAATACAGTATGTTCAGAACAAAATGATCGAAAATCCTCTATCCCTGCACAGTTCCAGTCTACGAGCATATCATTTTTAGAACTGTTTTGACACTTCAAAACTGCAATCTCTCTTGTGGCCAGTCCTTCAAAATTGCTAAAGAAAACAAACCTCCCCATCCACTTCACGGTGTTTTGTGGATAGCATTCAATTTGGGTTCATGAATTGGTATGGAACGAAGTGTCCGGTTTGGCGAGCGATTGCATTAGAGTTGCAGATCCCCATCAGTGGCAGTTGATTCATCAGATGCTGACAAGCACTGCAGAGATCGATTAGAGAAACTGCAGGAGATTGTCGATGCTTAGGTGGTGGTGATTTGCACATGGACTTGAGAATTTTTTGGTGAGGGAGAGGAGTAAATGTAACAGGATAATCACGTCGCGTTAGTTGGAGAATTCAGTGCTGTGTTTAGTTAATTCTGCTGCAATGCGTCATGTGAGGTGGTTTTTCTTTTTGCAGAAATGTGGGTATGGGTACTTGAAAAACAAAAAGGTGATAGCTATGTGAATCATGCTGGTCGCTTTTCTGCATGTGAGGATACTGTGACTCGTTACAGACATGTGGCCAACAATTGTGATTGCAGTTGAGAAACAGGTGTCACCTACTTCGTTGATTGTTTTTCTTTACAGTTGGAACTTGTACTTTGGATGTCCAATTTTATAACTAGAAGTCTGTTGTGAAAGGTTGTGGTTCAAAGGTCTATTGAATGTTTTTTTATTTGGTGAAAAAAGATATCATTTAGAAACTTTGGTCTTTGGATATAGCCCAAAGTGAAAAGAGGTGGGTTGAAATGACTCTAAACTACCAAAGAATGATAGGTTGTATTCAAGTATGCGAAAATAATATTAAAAAGGTTGGTGGTTCAAATCTTATTTGTGAAATTATAATCATTCTTAATGGAATCTTGCACAAGATTTATCCTTATTTTGTCAAAAAAATAAAAATGGGAAGAATCAATAAAATGGATAATGTTAAGTTTTATTATATTTGTGAATAAGATAGCAATTATCTTGATTGTATAAATTTTAACAAACACAAAAAATAGATTATGCTTATTTTGATTTTATAGATATTCTTAGATATTTAGAAATATAGCTTCTATAATTTTATTAAAAACCACCTCTTTAAATTGGCCTGATTCAAATTTTAGATGACAATCTTGTTTACATTTTATATATATATATATATATATTGCACTTAATTTTTTCATCTCACAAACTTTTAGCTGATCTTTCCAAATATGAAACCAATTAAGAGATGTTTCTTGATTTTTTTAAATTATAAGCATTAAAAGTTGTGGGTTCTCATCTTTTTCTTGAAGCATAAAGACTTCCTTTGATATCCCACAAATTGCTTATATATATGACAATTTTATTAAGATATTTTTATTATAATTTCTTAAAGATGTTTTTAGAATTATATGTCTTGTGGTCTTTAAAATCTAAGTTCTAGCATCAATGAAGTAGGGTTTTTTGCCATGATATTGTATTAGATTGTTATTTGATTTCTTATTGTAGGTACCTAACATATTATTATATACCAATATCAAATATTTTCTTTATATGCTCTTTAAAATATTATTATGAATGATTAAGACCTCAAATTCTTTAAAATTAGAATTGTAGAGGATTATTAATAAAATTATAAAATAAAAAGTACTTTTGTTATGAATGTATAGATTGTTTCTTTAATCTTAATCTATAAATATTATTTAAGTGGATAGAAGGCTATCATACAATATAGTTTTTATTTAATTTAATTTAATTTTTGGTTTTTTTAGGTATTTTCAGATATTTCTTACAACTTAAAGTAAAAAAGAAAAGATAAGAATCTTTAGTGTGATTTTCTAATAGTAAAAAAAAAAAAAAAACAAATGTAATAAAATTTAAGAAAATTACAAAGATTAATAGTAATTATTAATTTATTAGTATATTAATTTTATTTAAATATAGATTAGAAAAAAATTAGTTAAAATTAACTATTTAGTAATAATAAACTTATAATAGATAATATTTAAGATGGTTTAAAAATTAAAAAAATTATCAAAATAAAAAAATATTAGCAACAATATCCTACTTAGTCTTGTTTTATTTTTGTATAAATAGATTAGTAAGAAGAAAAATAATACAAACACAAAACTAATACAAATCTTGCTAAAAAAGAGTACTAAATTTATATGATAACTACAACATCCATTCTATAAGAATTACTCAAGTTGACAAACTACTTGCTTATTGTAAGACTGGAGCTGGAGCAATAATGATTGCTATGTAAGAATTAGGTGTGATAAATTCGTTGTTTTTACTTTTACTTTTATTTAAGTATTTTTTTATTCTATAATTCCCTTTACAATCCTCCATTATATGAGTTGAAATTTCACAGTCAGAATTCTAAACCACCATTGAAATTGCACTAATTAGTAATTTGATAGCATATTAATTATGCTTAAACTTGTTTAGTGCAATTACGTGCCATTGCCATGCTCTGACAGAGGAAAGCTCATTTTGGACCATTAAGTCTTCTAGTTCGAAGACTAGTGGCTTCCGTGGCCTCAGTCAGGGTGAATTCAAAGCATTGGGAGGCGACACCGACTTGGGAGGCGAGCTCATTCTACAGTCAGCATCACATACCTGCTCGCCCCTTCAACTTCTACCTGCTCCAGCGAAGGCTTTCATGTTTGGCTTATAATCAATACATCTAAACCATCGCATACTCTCATTAATGTACACATTGGAACTGCTCAGTGAGGAAGGAAGTATATTCCACACTCAGAGAGATTTCGCATCCATGTCTGCAACGAGTGCCGCGTTCATGCCTCGAAACAGATCTAGAGCAACTTCCATCACTGGAATAGTCGGCAGCTAGATATGGGTTCTCACTTTACTGTGTGGATGATCTCATTCTTGACGCGCAAAGCCCCTGACTAGCACGATGAGCTGCAGCGTACAAATGTTGATGCTTCGACTCACAGCTCAGATCAGAGCTGATTTGGCATGTTGTGTGGTAGGCTTCTGTTGGGAAGCATTTGTCAAATCACCGCGAAGCTTCACGATTAGCGTCTGCTGAGATGGCTGGAGAAAGAGACTGCTGGTGATAGATCGTGCTGACTGTAATCTGTGTATGATATTCAAATGAATCTTTCGTGATTTGCAAGAGATGGAGTTTCCTCTGGAGCTCTGTTGCGCTCAATCCATCGTCCTTCAGGGGACAGTTCCAATCCCTTGTTCTCGACTTGCCACCAATGCCCCGGAATGCACAAACTGTCTTGCAAAACATCGGTGTATTTGTTCACCAAGGCATAATCTCTACCAGTAACCAGCATGAAGCTCTTCGACTTGGCTCCTAGGTAGCCATCCACATGGTGCAAGTAACACTCTAAATCGTGCCAATCCAACGGATCTTTGGTGTGTTTCAAGTAAGTTGACAGCTTGTGATCAAGCCGAAGCTCGATGCCGATGTGTTTGGTGGCGTCCGACGAGCCCCAGAGAGGGTATAAATTAGCGATACTCTTGGGCACGACATCATGCACATTCACCACCCGCAGAACCTTCACTTGCAATCCTTCGACTCTCCTCCTAAATGCAACGTTTCCAATGTGAGGGCTTCCGAACGTGAAGACTGTCAGGGGGATGGCGGAGTTCGTTGGCTGCTTATTTAGACCTCTCTCCGCAATCTCGTAGGCAGTTAGAATGGCAAGAGCGCCGCCGAGGCCGTGTCCAGTGAAGGTAATGCTGAGGTCCTCGTCTTTATAGAGCTCGATTAATCTTGTGAGTTCAGTGATAACCTGCATTCGGAGGCAAAGAGTTTTAGCATGTGGAAGCATCTTGCTTGACTCCGGGGCAACAGAAATAACACCCTACAAAGTATTAACTCAGACATGTGAGGTGCGCGAGAGACCAATTCACAGACTGACCTGTTGAGAAGCGCTCTTCTGGTTGAATTGCGATGTCTGTCGTTTGCAAGTGTATAAACTCCAGAATCCCCTCTCTATTTTACGGCATTGCACCTCCGATACAGTGGACTTCTCCCCCGCAACCCTAATCGGTGCCATATGCGTTTGAGCATCAACAAGCCACTCGAAATGATTTGCCATCCCACGCCATGCAACTACTATGTCCCTTCTTCCCAGCCGCTCTAACTCTTGCTTGCACGTCGCAACGGCCACATATCCCATCCAGTTTGAGTCTCTATCCCAGCTCTCGGAGGAGACAGACGATTGCAATACCCCTGGGAGTGGATTATCGCTTGTTGCGTACAGGTATCTTGTCACCTCGTACCCATTATCTTGCTTGTGAAGCTTCTGAAATAGAGTTTGTTTTGAGTATCTTGCACTTCCGGCATACTTCGACCGAATGTTCCATTCGACATTATCGTACGCAAGTTGCGCAAAGTCACCATAGCGAAGAAGCTCTTTTCTAAGGTCGAGGTTCAGGGGATCTAGAAGGCCATTCCAATTCTCAGCTCCGTGAATTAGTCTCCATTTACTTGAGAGTGACACCTCAGAGGGCTTCGATTGCTCAGGAAGAGATGGGACGGGGGAGTTAAGGTCGAGGTCGCTAGAGCCTCCGAACTTGGAGCTGCTGGACATATTCAAGCTCGTGAAATGGAGGCTTTTGCTCGTACCAGTTTCGGTGGGGGAAACAACGGTTTCCAAACGATATTTGGTGTGCGGTTGTATCTGCCATAGCTGCCCTATCTGCGACTCTTCCTTCGAAGGATTCTTCTTCGCTCCGTTACTCACATCAAGTGTTTGAAACCCTACAGTCTCTGTTGTGGCCTGTTTCCCTACGGTTTTGTGGTCGAATGAGGGAATCTCTTTGGTATCGAAGCCATTGGTAACAGATCTGCAAGGTGCGTCCCCTTGTACTGTAGCTCTAGATCTCGACCAAAAACCTCTTAACTTCCAGTTTCCAGAAACAGATCTTCTAAGCAGTGAATCGACTGTAGGTGAAGGTTCTCCGGTCGAGAGGTCTAGTGGGGAGGAAGAGTTAGTGAACAGGGATTGATGGCGCCGGTGTGTTTTAGGAATAGCTTTCGACTTCACAAAATCATCATCTGCCGGAACATTGACGAGGCTTGTGTACTCCACGACTTCTCCACTGGATGACATCTCGGCAGGTGTTGCACGCACCATGTTAAGTTTCTAGTAGAAGCCTCGATCCTACACAGCTTCCTGAACTACGTGTGGATTAATAATCTGCGCCGATCAGTCGTGGATAGCAACAACAGCTTCAAGTAATTCTGACAACTGCACCAGAGACTATCAGACAAGATGCGGCACGATCACAGGGGAGACTATACAACGTTAGATTCTCACATCTCAGAACGACGTCAGTATCGAAGCACAGAGACACAAATCCCGTCACATGTCTGTGTGTATCTGTACGAGCCACGCCAAATGAGCTACGGAAATTCGTTGTTAGGTCTTCGTGCGATTATGTACTGAAGAAGAACCCGAACACCATCTAGCAGCCAGAATCACTGCTTGTGGGCTACTTCGGACAACATGCGAGTGCCCCTGACAGACTGCAGACAAGAGTGAGGAGGTCGAGTGATGCGCGAAGTCAGGTTTCCTGGGAAACCCCAGCTCACGCATCTCGGAAGCATCGTGTCCAGGTTTAGAGGTTCAACGATAAACGCCGCCTGCTACGACTTTGCTGACGAAACAAACAGCCGCCTTCGCATCACTCTCACGTAATTTAAATATAGACACGTTGTAAATAAATGAATATGTACATATGTATGTAGCCAGAGGGAGGTTCAACTGAATTCTGGTTAATAAATAGTGATTCCGTGGAGAAGTTTACATGAATTTACTTGCTTAAAGTAAATTTTCACGTGAGGTTTTTTTCATTCTAGAAACTCGTATAACGTAATGTACAAAATTTACATACACTTGTAAACATCGACAATGGCAAGTGCCCTGTTTGACATAGTCCACTTTTTTTTTGTATTAAGACTCGATGTATTAGGCATGCACAGTTTTAAAATTTTATATATATATATATATATCTATCTGTATATATACTTATTTATTTTGAGATAGATACATGTTGATGGTAAGATGAATAGCCAATGATAACAATGATAATAAAAATAGTAATTCCATAATTAATATCACTACTAAACCAGCTCAACAAGTTATAATTAAATTCATTGTTAAAGTAAGATACGTATTAGACTTCCAGGTGTAATGTAGTCAACGAGGGTTGACTGAATGTACCTCTGAGTTTAAGCAACGAAAATGACCTGCAGACGACTTCGGAGATGGGATGGATGTGTCGGTGTAGAAGAAGATGGATGAATCCTAGATGATATGAAGTTCGTTCATTTTTCTCACTTCTCGTCGACGTCGTCAACCTTCGTTCACGGGCACAATTCTTCGTCGCGTTTCCGTCGTCGAAGCTGCGACACCAGCTTGCACTCAGTCGGGAGATTGATTGCAGGCTCGGAGATCGTTGCTGCCACGCGAGCGATTCCAGATCGGTTTTCACCTTGAACTACTCCAGATCTGCAGCTCCTCAGTTCCAATGTGATAACAGAAGAATTGTGGGGTTGTCATTTTTGTCAGCCAGAGTGGGTGTTAAACTCGCGGCAATCAGTGTCGATTGTTTTTCTCAAAATGGATGTAAGCATTTCTTTTTCCTTTTTTTGTGCATTTCAGTTAGCTATTGAGCAACAGTGATTGCTTGTGATGATCTGTCGACAAATTGGGGTAAATCCTCTCTCGTAGTCGCACCAAGGGAGCAAGAAACGGCATATCTCTGAGAAGCCTAGGGTTTAGTTTGGCATTTTAGTTTTTGGGTGCGCGTGATCTAGTCTTTGCTATGCCCGAGTAGAATATTTCCTTTACATGGGATCGTGCCTGTCTTAACGATCATGTAGCATTGGACCTAGATGATCGTATTTGACACGCACTTAGTGCTGCCCTGTTGCTTTCGGAGCTAGTTTGCATCGCTGTGTATTTTAGAATGTTACTTGCTCTAGTCTGGAGCATATGAGGTTAGTGAGGGGATGCTGTTTCTCGAGGATAGGGGCAATGTTGTGTTCACGATGCAGAGCACCTACTGAGCAATGCACATTGCATCTACGACGGGATCAATTAACTACACGATTTTGTTGCGGTGATTTGATTTTACCTGGGATATTTGTAACTTGTAATCCCGCGAATCCCATATGTATTTATTCTACGAGACTTAAATGTAGGGATTTAGAACCTCTTTATTCTGAATTCATTCATGTATAGGCTTATTTTTATGTGCTTGGCTTGGTAATTAGTACCACAACCTTAGATATGTATGCCTGATGTCTTTGTGGTTTGCAGGTCTCTACGTCGTTGGTGAAGAACGTGTTACTTCTAGATTCTGAGGGGAAGCGCGTGGCTGTCAAATATTTTTCGGATGACTGGCCTAGCTTGTCGGCTAAATTGGCCTTTGAGAAATCTATTTTCACGAAGACGCACCGAACAGGTGCTCGTTCAGAAGGTATTTTCAAACCCAATAGGCCCTGGATTATCCTCTTGGATGTGTGCAAAATCTTTTCATCAGGAGCGTGGATTTTTGGTTGCCTGCATGATTCCGTAGCATAAGGGGTTTCCGAGACATAATTTCCTTACCACGGTCTGCATTTCCAATATTCCAGCTGGAGAAAGAACATGAAATGACATGCTTCTGATGCTTTGATTCTGTCTTGCAGCGGAGATTGGGCTGTTGGATGGTTATATTGTCGTGTACAAGTTCATCTCCGACCTCCATTTCTATGTGACCGGAGGTGAAGATGAGAACGAACTTATTGTGGCCACAGTTTTGCAAGGATTCTTCGATGCTGTTTCACTACTTCTCAGGTTGTTCCTTCTTTTATTTTCAGATTCACTTGTCTTGTTTTGGTTCATGCGACCTTTCTTTTTCTTGAATTATCCTCTTTAAATGGAGGTATTGCTTGGTATGTTTATGACTAATTTTCCATCTGTTGGTTACCATTCAGTTTTTTTCCTTTTGGTCAGTTTTGATAACCGTTTCAGTTCAGAAAAGTTGTGACAAAAAGGTCATGTATAGAATCTGAAACTAATGAAAATGTTGTGCTGCAGGAACAACGTCGACAAGAAAAATATCTTGGAGAATTTGGATCTTGTTCTCCTTTGTCTCGATGAGATTGTGGATGGCGGGTACAATACTTGTTTTTGCACCTTAGTTTTAACCAATATATTCTGACATTCGGTGTTCAGGTTCTCGAACTTTTCAATTTCGTAGAGGAAGCGACTTGGAAGTTGCAAAAGTGTTAGGGATAGAGTTGTTGTTCTAGCAGATGCACACTATTTGATATGAGAATGGTGGTACAATATGCATGTCACGTGTGGACATGCTCGTGTATTTCGGAGCTGTGCTTGTTGGAACTTTATTCATTATTTAATTAGGATGTGTTTATGTTCTGCACACATAAAGCCCTGCTGGCTTTTGACCTGGATTAACCTTGTCTGTGTAGAATTATATTGGAGACGGATGCGAATGTTATTGCTAGCAGAGTGGCGATGCGGGGTGCTAATGATGATGTACCCCTATCAGAGCAGGTATTCTTGACTAGCTTTCTGTACTTGTGTTGCTTTGGTACTTCTTCCAATAATTCAAGTGGCCGATGGAGGGATCAAGTCCATCGCTTGCTATTTTTGAAGGCAACTTCACAAATATGTTCACTGTTGAGCTGCAAATATTATGCAAGTATCTTTGTCATCTCACAAAACTTGTTTATTATGTAATCATTGTTTCCTTCCGTCTGAAGTGTTCTTCCGCTCCCATCCTGTTTCATGTTTTTTGTTGTTTTGTGCAGACAATTTCTCAGGCACTCGCAACAGCGAAGGAGCACTTTGCAAGATCACTGCTCAAGTAGTACATTGGGTGTAGTATGTTCATGGTGAAATAGGAGAGAATTTTGGAACTTTCCGAACTTCCTAGAATAACATACAATGCCAATCCCAGTGATTATTAGCTTCGTGCACTGTATGAACACCTCTTTACGGATGCACACCCCCATCATTGTTTTTTCCTCTTAGAAGAACCGTTTTTTTCTCGTAGGGATGCATTGACCTTAAAATGCCACTGAAGAGCTCTATTTGCTAGAGCTTTCTGAAATAGAATAGGATGCGCTGTGGTCAAAGCTTGTCTTGTGTCCACTGTAGGTTTGTGGGCACATTCTTTTCTAATACAAGTATTTTCTAGCGAAAATGTCGTTGAAACGTCTGGTGTTTTTTGTTCTTGATTTCACTGAAAGTAACCTGGTTTGAAAGTAACCTTAACAAGTAAGTGTATGAATGGACGGGTCTTCCTTTTCTCTCATCTTTAGTAGTGTGAGGTGGTAAAGTCCACCTCGTACCTTTTGAGGCTAATGTCTAATGAGTAATCTAATCAAGGTCCCTTGCAATTGCTTTAGAATGCATATCAGGTTATTGTCATTTCTCAACCTCAGCAATCCTCTCGAAGGTGAGTGACACGTAAAGAGCAATGTGACTTGATCATGTCCCGGGATTATGTTGCGTCTGGCGATCTTTTGGCGGAGATGTGAGAATATACTTGAGGTCAAACAAAGATTTCTGGGATCGCCTGATACTTGGCGCACTTGGAAGATACCTGTGTACGATAGTTTCATGTGATTCATAATTCATCGTAATGTATTAGTAACTGGTCACCCAGCTGCGGGTAGTGACGATGGGGTTCTCTGGTCTTGGGATCAAAATCACATGTGACTAGCCTTTACTAACTGCTTTCACTAACTATTTGTTGTTTCTGTGGCAGCAGGCTGCTGACTATGTCTGCTGAAGGTCGACTTTGTTAGTTAAGCCATAACTACCATTGATTCACCTCATCTTTTTGTCGGCTCCCTTCATGAATCATATGAAAAAATTGAAGGATTGCTTCAGTTGACATGCATGATGTCATGCATGTTCATGTCCAAAATTCTGCATTCGCATGAGTAGGTGTTCCGTTATTGCTGTCGTTTTTTTTTTTCCTTCGTTTCACAATGGCTTCGTTACAGAATGTGGAGGATTCCTTCGTTCATCGAACAACCAACATTTGCTCATCTATTACCTGAGGCCTTTATTTATTCCATGTAGGAAGCAAATACATATCGTTTCTGTTGCGAAATCTCTCTCTAATTCATACCCTTGTTGGTCTCTATTTCTTACCCTTGGTACGCTTCTCGTGCAGAAGTATCTTATTTTTTTTTAATTTCTACGATGCTTGCACTTGGCTGTAATCACAGGATATTTTGAATTTATTGAATGTATTGGATACATATATTTTTTCCGAATCTAAATCAAAAACTTTCTGTGTTTTTTACTCTTTTCTTCAGACACCATTGAGGAACAAGAAAATGAATTTCCATGCTTCCGAAAGAGTGTTACTGCCACTGTTTGCTTGGTCGTGTCGAGGCTTACCCTGAATATTTTTTAACTCATGGGTAGGTGCTCGTTTAAATCGAAAATAGATGAACCTTTCACAACTTGTTTCTACACGTTGAGATGACACTGTTCAAGCCATATCACCCTAACTTTGCTGATGCCTCCCTTTCGTCGTGTTTATGTATACGCTGACAAATTTGATAGATAGCCTCTTTTTTCTTGATGACGTCTACTGATTTCTCTGACACAAATTTTCATGTTTTTCTCGTGCCAAAATACTCCTCTGTAATAGCTAGCTTGTTTCTCGTGTTCCTTTGTAGACCACTGTTAGGTCATAATGTGTGTGTCAAACGACAAAAGCTTTAGCTTAAACTATGAAAGCCTTTCTTCTCAGGAGAGTAGTGAGTTTGCTCATGTCTAATAGCATGTGAAGACCGTCTGCTATCTTGTTCCTGGTGGTTCTTGTCTCTGCGAGGCTCAATTTCAGACTGAAATTACACTCAAGCTATCAGACTCGTCATCCTCGAATAAGTTTGAGTACGAGTAGGAGCAGGTAACGGCTTCAGACTTGGACTGCTCCGTCCTGTTCGATCGAAACTGGATTCTCAAGGATCCAGCACTGGAGTGGTTTAATCAATACAAAATATTGAAGCCACTCCGTAAACTTCATTCCACAGACGGAGTTTTATTAATACAACGTAAACTGCTATTTGGGAGAGTCCAGATTCATTCTGTTCGTAATTCAATAGAAGGGCAAAGTGATTTCATCAATTATCATCGACATGCCCTGCACTCGGTTGCTCCGTCACCATCCTGGCAAGCAGACTTCCCGGAATTAGTGCATCAATTTGCAATTTCAATTTTCTTTAATACGGTTATAGATGTGAGAATATATTACTGCAAGTGGTTTAAGAACGTGCATCTCCTAATGAATTTCTGGCGTCAATTCGACAGTTCTGAACTAGCTATTTTGCATTTTTTTTTTTTTTTTTTTTTTTTTGAAGATTTGGGTGTGTATGTGCAGTTGAATTTTTTGACGATGTGCCGAGAACGGCCTATGAGGATGTATGAGTACGGCTATATTCGCTTGATACTTTTGGGGTTGTTCCTCAATGCCCTCCATGGTGTTCCATGCAGAGGTAAATCGCATTCTTTGTGTGCGCATGAATCACATTAAATTTTCTTGATTTCGGTTCAGCTTTTCAAACGTTTTCTTGGCTTCACTGACTATCCCTTTTCAAACAGTTCACGAATCTTTTTGCTGCTGTGAAGGAATGTATCAGTGATGCATTGGCCTTGTCTGGGTTTCAGGGTTTGCTCCTGAAGTAGTCGGCACCAAATTGGGCCCAAGCAAAGGAGGCACGCAGATTAGGGTGCACGTGACAGGAAAGGAACTTGATGCTGTGAACCCACACTATTTGAGGGTCAACGATTGGAAGCCTGTCAAGGCAAATTGTCAAACTGTCAGTAATGGAGGGATTGAAGACGAGTTTGTTATGGCCCCATTCCAGACTTCTAATAACGGCGTTGTTCGCCTATCCTACTCTCTGGATGGTGTCCACTACATCAATGCTGGCGAATTCGTCTATTATGGTAAGCGCCCTTACGTGAAGCCCTTCAGTGTGTAGACATTACTTTATGAAATGCTTCTGTTTCGGACGTTGAACTAATGGAATGAATTCCAATGTTCGATGGAACTTTTTCAGAAGCTTGCATAGCTCCTTAGACACAGCACCAGTGGCAGTATAACCTTTGTAGAAAACTGGTGGATTAGCCTATTGCCGTCATTCTACCTATGACAATCATTATCATGAATGGGTCTTCATTTGAGAATTCAGGTGTGTGTGGGGTCTAGATCCAAAACCGTACCTTATCTGCGATGGTGATAGGTACATTAACTATTGTCGCAAAGCATCCACTCCATGGTCTTTCTCAAGTACTACTTGGAAGAAAATGTGTCTCAAATAACGAGTAATTTTTAGGTACCTGGCTTCCTCTTACATTTTGTGCAGATGGAGAACAATTGGCAAAAACTGCCTTGCATCCAGCTGACACGGAAGGTGTCTGGGACCTTCAGAATTCAATATTTCCTTGTACCGACATGAATGAGCTATGGTTCATATCCTTTACGCCAACCTGTAAAGACGAAGATGGAGTTATAACTGAGGCACGCTTTCCGATTTCATACGAGTATGCCTGCCGAACTAATGCCAAGTTGAGCGTACATTGTCCTATTGAATCTCCGAAGAGCATTACACACATCTCCCTCAATAGTCAGAATTATGTGGCTGTCGAAGGTATAGTCACTCTTCCTCGTACGGCATTCATGAACACGTTATGCTGAAAGCCCTAGCACGAAAACTACGCGTGGCACTAAAAGGGGAATAAATACTGATTTTATAGAGAAATTAATTTGCTCTTTGACATATAATGTGCAGATCCATATCGCAAGCTTAAGCGTCGTGTGGATTATATAATGTTGGATGAGACATCTCCACCCACAGCAAGTCTATCTTCTCCAAGCTCGCCACCCAATCCTTTCTCTCCAGAATCTGCTCCGAATCCTTCCCCTTTAGAACCTGCACCGAATCCACCTCCACTTAGCCAGTTCATGAGTCCACCACTCAAAAGTCCTACAGCAAATCCACCGCCAGCAGGCCAGGTATTACCTTGCATCATTAAGGCTTGCATGTAATAATTCTACCTCTGTCTGGCTTAGCTGTTTAAATTGGTCTTTTATATGTTAATTTCAAATGTAGAGTGTATCTCAAACACATCATTCTTGCAAGATACCTTGTGACAACTGAAGAGAACGACAGGAGACATCATTTATGTTCACTTTGTAACTGTTAATCGCATTGTTGAACTTATTCTGTGCATACTCATGTGCATGGAATAGAACGGTTTTTTAATCCTACCATCGTTCTGTGTTATTCATAAGGTGGAAATTTCAATGTCTTTTGTGCGTTTTCTCAGTTGCAAAATGGTGCCCGCCAGTTGGGTTCAAACATGCCCGTATGCACTAGCACGGACACTGGAATGGGTTTGTCCATACTAGTGATGTTTCCCACACCTACAACTATGGATGTTAACGTGACGACTGATGTCGCTGGATCCTTTATTGGAATTGGAGGACCAATGACATATGTGGTCAGTGTTCTTGTTGGCTATCCAGGGTCATACAAGCTCACATCTATAGTTCCACCTTGTGCTGGTAGTAGCTTTTGACCTTGTGTATGGCTACTCTATCTTATCAATACTCATTCTCTGTCCGCGTCACCGTATCCCTAAATACTTGCAGAAATTTGATTCTAACTTCATTTTGATGGTCTAGTATTCTTTTGTTTGCAGGTATTACGCCTCCTTTATCATTCAATGTTTCAGGACCTCCTTCTCCTCAATTTAGCTACTTGAGCTCCACATTTGCTGCAGGAGGGTATGCACCAGGCTCTTCAGTAAACTTTGATATTACAGTCGTGGATGGGCAAAACATTGTTCCCTCTGGCTTGGTTGGTGGTGAAGGGGGAGATTTTCCATTCGAAGTCACACTCTTGCAGTCAGCCACCATAGCAGGAAGTAAAATGACGTTTCATGTTCCTTTCACAGCCACGCGAGAAGCGAACGGCATATGGCAAGTCACCTGTACACCTACAAGGTTCCTTCCAACCACAGGTGCTCTCTAGCTTCAATATGTGAACTTATGAGTCTTTTGTGTGCCTTCAAAAATATCCAATCCTCAGTGTGACCAATAGTACGTAATCCTGACTAGATTGTATCATGACAGGGTCTATAACACTCAATGGATTGCCCATAGTGAACAGCCAATTCAATTTCTCGTTGCAAACTCTGAGTGCCAGCGATGCGGCAACAAAATTTACGGTTTCTCCTAATAGCTCTGTACCCACTGGGCAGCAGTCTTTAATCATCGACGCTGCTGATACGCCTACAAAGTATTCACTCATTCATCAGATCAATGCTCAGGTAATAATACTTCCAAACCAAGGTCGTTGGCTTAATTTATTCTACTCAAAAAAAGCCGCGTTAGAATGTCTCTAATCTCTTATGTACTCTGCCTATTTCACATAGGTTGTTGATCCATCAGGTTCCATCATTGTCTCTGGTGTATGTGACATGGCTCGTACAACTGTAGGATGCTCCTTTCCAATGCTGTTTCAAAAGGTGGGCATCTATAAATTGAATGTGACGATAGATTCGGGCACCATTATAACCCAAACTTCACAAATCAGTGTAATGCCAGGCCTGGCACTGGGTAGCATGTCATCCTTGAGGTTGGAAGGCATTGCTTCAAACAATACTCAAATAACTGCCGGTAATACAGTCTTGGCACGGCTCAACCTTGTGGATGCATATGGACATCCAGCGGCTACAACATACAATTACGGTGGATGGAACGACACTGTACAAGTGGTGCTCATCTGTGATGCAGGGACATCGCGTACCATGACTGTAATCCCAGGCTTAGGAGCTACTAACGCAACTGTTCAAGTCGTAACGGCGGGCTATTATGTCGCCTCTGCATATATTGGATCCACAGGGAATTTCTTGCAAGGATCTGGAATCTATGGGTTTTATGTGAATCCCAATATGGGAAATACATCAGGTATGGTTTCTTTTTTCTTACTTTCCTTCTATGGCTCCAAGTTGCTATACTTGTATTTGATGTTCTTTTCACTCTTTTCTTTGCACACATCGGTAGTCCAGTTTTCATGTGTGGAGATTTATTTTTATTTTTTTTATTACTATTTATGCTAGTCTTTGCAATGCGATTTTTAACATATATTTTTGGAATCGGTTATGTTTAGTGTTTGTTTAAACCGAGGTAGATTTTTTGAGCCGACAACTTTTTTTTCTTGTTTTTTGTTTACTGTGGAGCAGGTTGGAAAGGGAACCTTGTGGTTGGAGAAATGATTGCTGGGATGTATACACCAGTGGTGCTTGCTTTGAAAGATTGCTATGGAAATGTTATTGATGGTTCCAGTTTGCGGGTTTCAGTTCCTTTGACCATCAGTGTAGGAAACTCTAATTTCCCTCTACAACCGATGGGTCGAATCTTTCAAGTTGTGCCAGGCCTTAATCAAACGGTTGCCAAACCGGGTATCATTATCAGAGCTAGTTATGGACATGTACAGTTGGCTTCTTATAATGCCACTTGTTTACCAGGTAATCACAAGTTAAATATATGAAAATCTCTTTTTAAGTAAAAAATTAATCTTATTGTGGTCAGCATACATTTTTCTGTTTTGATTTTCTTATTTGTATAATTTCTCCTAAGAAAATATTGTAGTTTTAATTAGTGTTTATGCAATCCATGAAAGTGTCAAAAGAACATTTAAATCCATCACGAGAGCAACGATGAAAATCTGTTTTCAGTCATACATTTATCATGAAACCGAACATGAATCACTAATTTTACGTATATCACACAATTAACAAATATTTTCCTTTGAACAGGTCCAGTAGATATAAATGTTTCAAATGTTACCACATCTGTCCAAAAAATCACTGTTGGTTCCAATGGAACATTAACGCTCAATCTTTTAGACTCATTTGGTAATTTTGTGGTGGCATCTCCAAATTTCAGAGCGTTCGAAGGTTCTGTTTTAATGAAAGACGACGCACTGGGTGCAACGATTTTGGTGTTACAAAACATGAATAGTACCAATCCATACGTTTTCACGTTCAATGCACCGACAGTTGCTGGTCATTACTACGCGCGGATACCAGTAGCCAACAAAATGATAACTACTCAATCTATAATCACAGTTGTTCCTGGTAATCCTGTGGGTGCAAACTTTGGTGTAAGCGGAGCAGGGAGGCTACAAGCTCAACCCGGAACGAACTTCACATTGTTCATAACCGCGCGAGACCAGTACAACAATATTTGGCAAGGCGATGGAAGTAGGCTTGTGATCAACATCACAGCAGGAAGTTTTGTAGTGCCTCCTAGTGACATGACCATCACACCCGATCCCGTTCACGGGTTTTGCTTGACTTTCATAACTCCTCTCACAACCGGATTGTGCGTTGTCAACGTTCGTGGATTCCAAGGTGATTTCACGAGCAAGACCGTGGCAATGCGCATCGTAGCTGGCGATTTGAGATCGGTGGGAGTGGAGGAAGTGAGACAGGGAGTGGTAAACCAGCCATCCTCGTTTTATATGGTGGCACAAGATGCTAGGGGTTTTTGCCGTGACGATCCGACGTTACCCCCCGATCGGTTCAACGTTCGTCTGTGTCAGAATGAGACGTGTGGAAGAGCAACAGTAAACGATAAGCATACCTCAGGAGGAAGATACCAGGTCACCTGGAGTGCTCCGGTGATCGGTGATTACAAAGTCGACTTCTGGTCACCAAGCGGCGTTTATATGCCTTTGACGACGCTAACTGTTGTAGCTTCTGCAGGAGCCACACGAGTGAGGTATTATCCACGATGTCATGGAACTCCTCCAACGCTTGAAACTTGCCCACAATTCTACAAGCTCATCGCTGGACAGATTGCCACCTTGAATCTATCGTCCAACGACGAGCCCATTGGTGGTCCAGCCACGAGTATCGGCAGTGGCGGAAACATGCCAACTGTGTCTTTCACTGGTGGACAGGTCCTGAGCTTGGTTGACGTATCTGATGGAACATATACTTTAACCTATCAAGCAGTATCAACAGTTTCTTTTTTAAACATAAACAACGGTGTTCCGAACACGATACCGCTCTTAGTTAGCCCCGGAATAACAAGCCCAACAAGGTCGAGTTTCCGCTTTGGAGCGCAATTGTTGGAGATTTATAACGCTGGAGATGTCTTCACTGGAACATTTGATGCTAATGACGCTATGGGAAACCAACAAGACTATACAATTCACTCTCCTTCAAAGGACGTTTTCAAGCTTTTAGCTAAGAACATAGACACGGATGAAATAACGATGGGAGAGGTGAAGTTCATACCGACTAACAGTGGAATGTTCCAAGCAACCATGGTCATGGTTTTGGCAGGAGCTTACAAGTTACAAGCAACTTTCAATGATGTTTCGATTCCCCTTATCGGGTGCGAACCCAGAACCCTCGGAATAGAGTGCCCTTTTCGAGTCCTCCCAAGGCCACCAGAAATGATGTCAATGTCTTATCCTCCGACTTCCATGAAGTTCTCAACCACAGCTGGTGAAACTGGAAGTATTTTGGTGTATTCAATACGTGATTCATTTGGTAACATGATTCCTCAAAACGACCTCCAGTGTGCCGCAAAAGTCGTAAACGATCACGGATATAACCAACAGATGCAATGCAATGCCACCGATGACCACATCGTTTTCACCTACTCGAATCTGACCAAAGCTGGAAACTACTCTTTTTTGTATTCTATCGTGGCTTATGGTGGACAAGTCGACCTTTCGAATCCATTGTTGATTGCACCGACAGAACCTTGGCCACCCTCTTGTAAAGTATCTACAAACTCTCCTGTAATAACAACAGTCGGAAGCAAGACGATAATGGCCATTGAATGCATGGACAAATTCAACAATCCTTGTCTCGGTGATCACTCCGCCCAGTTTGTTGTTGCGGTTACCAAAGTGGGCAGAAACACGAATGTTCCAATTGTCGTGGCTAGTACAATACAATCCAGCAGCGTACAAGGCCAAATCATTGCCTATTTTTATCTCCAACAAACAGGAAATTTTACAGCTTTTGTCAGATTCCGTGACCTCCATGGGGCTTCTATTGGCAGTGCCGTGGTTGTTGTATGCTCGCCTGCAAGCACCAGTGTTGATCTCTCCTTCGCGTCTCTTGCGTCTTCCCCGAGAAAATTAACATCAGACAATGTGCCTACAAGAGTAACTGCTGGAAACTCAAATGTGATGAAAATCGTAGGAGTTGATATTAATGGAAATCTTCAAGCTAAGTCAGAATGCGTTTCAGTGAATGTGCCGCTGGTCTCGTTAAGCACCAACGATGTAGGATTTGATGGCCAAGCTGGCGGTGTAGCTCCTTTGGTTACCAATCCGGTTGTGAGACTAAGCTCCTTCGATTCCGGGTGTGTGTTTGTTTTCAATTTTACGATGACGACTGTGAATAAAGTTGGAATGATTCCTCCGTCGCCGGCAAAATATAAGTTGAGAATACAGTGGGCTCCTGGATTTGGTGATGCTGCTTTTGATATATCCGGAAGCCCATTCGTATTCCTGGTGGATCCAGGACCGTTGCACATACCTAGCACAATTATCAGCCTCCAAAAACGAGAAGCCGGCGTCACGGGACTTACCACAACGTTCAAACTTCTGACACGAGATCAGAATGGAAACGCACCTTTTTACAACCAGACGTTGAATGTGTCGGCTATTGTTGTTCCTGCGGACAGCGTAAGAGCTGTGATCGGGGAAAGACAGCTCTCTCAAGGCATGTCGGAAAGCAGTGCTTCTTTTCTACGACCAGATGACGTGACTCTTCAAGCTTCTGACGTCCCAGGAGAACGCAATCCTTCATCTATCATAAATCCCATTGTAGTTAACAATTTGGACACGACATATTCCATTTCCTTCACGGTGCTGCGAGCTGGCGCTTACAATGTCGTTGTGTACATGAATGGCATGATTCTACAGCCCAATCCACCAAAACCTGCGACTATATCTTCTTTTATGGTTGTGCCAGGTTTACCAGATCTTACTCAATGGAAGCCCAGCAGGATCGGCAATGAAGATGGTAAACCAATTCTAGTGGGAGAACCACTTCATTTCTCCATTGATTTATGTGACAATTTTGGCAATGCTGTGAATATGTTTGGAAAATTGGACCTTTTGGACAAGTACATGGCTGGAATCTCAAGCAGATCTACTATGAGTATTCAAAAAGCAATCGGAAATAACACAGTGGCTCTTGTGAGCACCCCTATTGCTAATGGTTCATTTTCCGTGACAAACGGTGCTATCGTCTACTCGTGCGTTCCCACCACAGCAGGTCTATTGAAGATCTTGCTTTCCTATAATGATTCTGCATCGACAAAAGTGATAGAATCAGCGCTGGTGCCATATCACGCGCTGATATCTCCCAGCTCGTTGATCAACGTCACGTTTTTCAAAGTTTTCGGACCGGGAGTGATGGCATCCCTTGCATGTGAGGATGAAACCACGTGCTACATGAACACAATGTTTGTAGAAATTCCCGATATATACAACAACTCCATCGTTCCAGACAAGTTTCTGTGCTCCAGTTTTTCTCTCGTGGGATGGAATTCGTCCCTCATGGCGGCTTATCCAGGACGACCATCGTTCGACAACCATTGCGCGATCTCGTATAAAGTGTTACCAAGTAACCCCACAAAGAGTGTCCGTTTCAACGTGAGCTTCGTGACGGGATCTACTTCTGTGCTGATTCCTGCTTTGCACCGACTGTCAAGTGTGGATCCATCAGGATATGCATTCTTCATTCCGGTGGTGTCCGAGATTGACGATCCTGAGCCGAACAATTGTTTGGCGTTTGGGGATTTGGGAGGAATGATCATGGCTGGGCATTCGGGGCAGATCGTTGTTCAGCTTGTTGACAACAATGGATTATCCATTCGGAACAGTGTGTCTTCTAGCCGTGAATACGTCCGGTTGCAGATTGATCCAGTGAACAGTGATGATGTGGATTATTCTATTCCAATGGCTCCGACCACAAGCTCAATCGATAATGGTGACGGAACCTTTTCGTTACAGTACGCTGCAGTTAAAAGTGGGAATTTCATCCTCTTCATATATGTTGGATTTTCAAACAAAGCACTGGGTGGAAAAAGTGAGGGTTATCCACTACAGGTTTGTAAATATTTTCGAACAGTAATTGTTCGGAGATTATTTTTTTCGCATGTATATCTATGTAAAAAGATGAATAAACTGTAGTGTTGTTCACACTTAAATTCTTCAACTTCTGATTTGGTTATAATCACATTTTTTTACGAACATTGACGCCTATTATTCATGGCACAGGTTGTATCATCCGCCACGGTTCTCGAAAAAACTTTCGTAACCATGACCTCAAACGCAACGATGAATCGAGCGGGGCAAGATTGGGTTAGAATAGAGATCCAAGCGTCAGATGCGTATGGAAACCTTCAAGATTGCCTTTTAGCTCCGATCGATGGTTTCCTTGCGGAGATCCTGCAACCCGACAACACGCTCGCGACGGTGGCCTTGCAACGCATCTGGCAAATGGGCACCAACGGAATTTACTACGCCTTGTGGGTGCTTGATTTCTTGACCTTGCAAGCTTCTCCTGAGAGTGTGTACACTTTTTCCATAGTATGGAAAAACGAAACTGCAGAAGCTCTAGTTCCGTCCTCCCCTATGATAATTCCAACTATTCCTGGACCACCTTCTCCCGATCATACAAAGGTATCCTCCACACAACGTTTCATCAACTGTTATCACAATGAATTACGACTTATTGAATACAATTATATCTATATGTGTGTGCAACTTCACACTCCGTTCACTAAACTCTGTTCTAATGCAGGTTACAGGGTCGGGGACATCTGTAGCAAGTGTGAGAGAAATAGAAAGCTTGATGATCGCATTGTTTGACGCAATAAACAATCCTATTAGCGAAATCTCAGATATCGTCGATGCTAACATAACAGCTACGCTTGTG
Source organism: Physcomitrellopsis africana (assembly GCA_036785485.1). Taxonomy (NCBI): domain Eukaryota; kingdom Viridiplantae; phylum Streptophyta; class Bryopsida; order Funariales; family Funariaceae; genus Physcomitrellopsis; species Physcomitrellopsis africana. Next base: position 50,653 of record JAWRVF010000045.1, read on the forward strand.
TTAGAAAAGTCGACGAACCAAACAGACGCGAACTGCACCATATCTTCCAATCCGATGGGAGTATTGTGCCATTACATGGTCACAGTTCCGGGGTGGTACATTCTGAGTATCTATTCAAACGAGAACTGTCTGAAGATGTTTGAAGTTCACGTCGGACATGGACCCATCAGCGGGTCGAACTGTAAGGCCAGAGGTGACGGTGTGGGTACGACTGGAATGCTCCTGTATCCCGGTTTGACCACATCCTTTTCCATAGAAACGTATGACTATTACAACAACAGTGTCATACAAGACGAAGCGTATTTCGAGGTGCGTGGCGAGAACCAGGAGCAGCCAGGCATTCTCGTGCCGAGGCCAAGGTTTCCCTCACACGTCGCCGCCAACGAGTACAGAGTGGAGTACACTCCGCTAGCCGCCGGCGTTTACAACCTGTACGTGGAACACGCTTCTGTTCCAGTTTGGGGGTCCCCTTTCCGAGTCGAGGTCTCCGTTGGTCCTGTTGGACTTCAATGCACTTTGGACGACGCCTCCATGGATCCATGTCCCGTCGGCGGCGTAAAACATATCACTTTGTCATCTAAGGACTCGTTTGGGAATGTACGTTCCATGGAGCACGACACCTTCTATGTTTTCAAGACCGTGGATGGGTTCCCCAGTGAATCCTCCTCCGAAGTCATGACCCCAATCGGAAGCGGACAATATGGCTACGGGTTTAATTGTATGAACGACACCCTTGTCCAAATCACACATGATGCCATGCTTGTATATGAAGGGAGGATCGGGGTGGTTGTGGGACCCGCCGATGCTAACCAATGCACGATGACCTTGGAAAGCCCGGTAATGAAAGCTGGAGACATTGGAAGGGGCGTAATTTTAAGCCGCGACGAGGGTGGGCATCAACTCACTAACGGTGGACTTGTCTTCAAAATCCAATTCTGGACAGCGTCTGGGTACAACGACACCATGGCTGTCCTTGACAACGGAGATGGAACCTACAATGTCACGTACCAGATTTTTGTGAGCGGGGTTTACTTCGTGGTTGGGGAGTTCAACAACCAAGTGTTTTACTCGGAGACGTTGCTGGTTACACCAAGTGCACCAAACGCCCTTCAAACAGTCGTCGATATAGACCTGAACGGGTATTCTGTGAACGTTGAAGGCTCCTTCACTATCCAAGTGTTCGACGAACACCAAAACAACATAACCGATAGTGGAGCTCTGGACACAACAACCTTGAGCTTGTTTTATGTGAGTAGCGACTTTCCGTCACGAACGACTTTGCAACCAGCCGCAAACTTGTTGGTGAATTTCGATTCGGAAACTTTGGTGTATACGATTAGCTTTACGCCGTCATTGCCTGGGATTGTGTATATCAACATGAAAATAGAGGGCGAAGGGGTTTTGAATTATGGGTCACCTTATCAAGCAGTGGTGTTGCCCCTTCCTCCTGCTCCATCGAATTTTGACATATGGGGTCCAGGTATTGAAAGTGGTGCAATCACAGGTAATCCACTCTTTCCATCAATTTGGTTTGAACGTAAATCCTGTAATGATCCAGTTCAATCCTCTCTACCAACGATTGATAGTTCTAAATGGATCCTCAGAGTGCAGTGAAAATTCCTGACGTCGTAATAGTCTGTAAATTCTTGAAATGGAGAATGTCCGACAGAAAAGTTCCATGAACATCCACTAGTAGTCAAATTGATACACGCCATGAAACCACTGTTTCATTTCGATTCAGGTGAGACAACGTTCTTCTTCATACGCATCCGAGACGCGGGAGGGGCTGTAATCCTGTCCAATCCACCGGATAACTTCGAAGCAAGAATTTCTCCGGCTTCGCTGGTCCCACGAGGAGCTTTCTCTGTCTACGTTGGCAACGGCCTCATGATGTTCTCTTACGTGGCCATCCAACCTTCTACAAAACTAGCGGTGGCCCTTTTGTATGGAGGGGTCCGCATCCAGAGCCCTGCGAACCTACAAGTGAAGGATTATCCAGGAGCTTTAGACATCACCCAGACTGCCATCCTTGGCCCTGATAATGTGCAGATCAGTAATTCCGTGCCGCTAGTGTACAGGGTTGGCAGTCCTGACTCGAGCCTGGTGTTCACGATCCAACCCAGGGATAGCAGCGGATTCATCATCACGAATCCCGATGTATATGACACAGTGCCTGTATTCACAGTAATTGTTACAGGTGGTGCTGTTCCAGTACAGACAGTGCAAAGCGACTCCAATGAGTGGAATTTTCAGTTCTCGATTCCTTACCAGACATCGGCGATTACTATGTTCGTGGCGGTCCAGTCCAGCTCCCACGGGCGCGTAATGGATCTGAAGAACAGCGGATTCACCATTCTGTGGATGCCAGGACCGTCGTTCCCGGAAAACACAGCAATTGTCCAGAGCTCGTTGAACCCAGGCAGTGCATTCAGCAAGATATACGCAGGGCAGATGATTAAGATTACAGTGCAAGCCTTTGATGAGTACAACAACCCGCAAGTTTATTACAGCGAGTCGCCGGATGTCTTCAAGGCAACGCTAAACAGCTTTCCGTCTGGAGACGTAATGGAAAATTCTGTCATTGGGCTCAACAACGGCGACTTGACGTTCGATCTAATTCTCATGGTAACGTCAGTTGGGTTGTACAATGTGACGATCTATTTGAACGGCGACCGAGCCACGTCTGTGCCACTGAAGGTTGTGAACGCCGAGATGGACCTCTCAGCTATCGACCTCCTGACGTCGTTGGAGGATCCACTCATGGTTGCCCACCCGATTATCTTCCAGATTTCTGCAGTTGACAAGTTCCTAAATGCTGTGACAAATGCCGGAAACGTTTACGCTGTGCTGAAAAGCATTGAAACGGGAGTAAACTACAGTGCCTCCGTATCTGCCTTGAATTACACGATAGGACAGTTTGAAGTGATGATCACGCCGTGCAACGCAGGCCACTTCGATGTTGTTGTCGGAAGCGGCTCTGCAAGGAGCGGCGGACCAGGGGTCACGCTGATCACCGTCAATGTGTTGCCAGGACACGCAAATTTGAACCTGACTAACACGTCCATTCCTGTGGAGGTATTCAACGCCGGCAGCCCTGCAAGCTTTGAAATCATTGCGTTGGATGACTGTAGTAATCCGAATTACATGCTTCCCCAAGTGATAATCTCGCAGTATGATGCACCCGCGTATGCCACGTCAGTGGTGTCGCCTTGCAGTTGGGCTGCTTTGACGACTACAGACTCTGTTATGGTGACATGCAACCCGCGAAACCCACTCTACACTGCGAAGGTTGTGTTCACGCCAATCACCCCTGGATTCCTCAATATATCCATATTTTGGGACCCTGAGAATGTGATCAACTACGATAATGTGGAAGTGTTTCCCGGGACTAGGCCGACTGCACTGAGTGCAACCATGTCCCGGAACTTGGGGTCGATAGTCGTGAAGTTTGACACGCAGACAGACGCCGGCTATGCAAGCTTCATGGGAATGCATGGAGCAGAACTCGGCTGGCAGCGATGTAATAGCACCCTGGACCAATCCGTAATGGACAAGATTGGAACTGGACCAAATTGTAACTTTGCAGATGCCAAGACCATGGTCATCCAATTGGGCTACAACGCCACTATAATGCCTGCCGACTCTGTAATCGGCGATAAAGTCACTCTCCTAGGAAACATTTTCAATCAGGACGACACTTCGGCCCCGTTGCTTGGATGGGTACCTCTGGGAACCACGAGCTTCACTCCTCCGCCGGTGGCACAATTGATTGGGCCCACCATCACAGGAGTATGTGATAACATAACTCTTGATGCATCCGGCTCCAGCGGCGCTGCAGGGCGACCATTGCAATACAACTACTATGTGCGGGGAACAGGGGACCCAGACAAATTGGCGGCGGTTGCAAGCTTACTCGAATCCATTCCCTCCGAGATGGTTGTGCAGATTGGTGCAGGAATCTTGGACCCAGACCAGACATACATTTTCGAGGTCATCGTCACAAATTATCTAGGCATGTCGGATTCCGCCAAGCTCACCATCTGCACAGTGCGCACTGCAGTTCCACAGCTCTCCATCGGTGACAATCAGAACTTAATCGAAGTCATGCGCTGGGAAACAGTGGAGCTGGAGGCTCACGCACGGCTATCTTATGGTTACACCATGCAACAAGATGGCGTTTGTGCCTTGGGACCCAACAAAGGGAGAAAGCAAGGTCAACTGCCGCCTCCCGCTCCACTCTCCTACGAATGGTCGCAAACGGGAGAGACCACCTTGCACCCTGAGTCAATCGGATGGAATGCACGAAGCTTGAACATTCCCGGAAGTTTGCTTAAGCCTTCTGTGGTGTACTCCTTCCAGGTAAAGTGTTGGCCGACTGGTTCTCCCCAGCTCTCGTCAACTGCTTCGGTGGCAATTCGCGCCACACAATCACCGCTGACAGTAATGATCGTCGGTGGAAGTCGACCGGCCAGCACTTTGGAAGACCTCTACCTCAATGCCAATGTCTATGATCCCGATGATTCATGCGACACCAACATCGATGAGCTTCACCCTTACGAGTATAGCTGGGGCTGCGACCTTTTAGATTTGAGTACCTTCTACGAATCAGTCATTTATCCAGATGTAGTCGGCAGCATTAAGCGTACCCTTATGATTCCATCCTCATATCTGCAAGATGAAACTACATACACCTTCACTGTTACCGTAAGTCTACTGCTACAATCTGCATTTGACTTCACTTCAGAACACAATAACCGTATTGCCCAATCCAGCTTCGTTTTCATGATGACTTACTCGGTATAATTTCTGCAGGTAGCACGTGCTCCTTACACCGACAAATCAAGGTCTGCAGCATCTGCCAATGCCACAATCAGGACTTCAACAAAGGCCATTAACATTATTGCAAAAATAACAAATGAGCCTGAAGTCTTGGCCTACGGTATGTCGGTCTCACGATTGCTGCGAGTGACGTGCAGTGCAGGATTGGGAACCTACAAGTGGTTGGTGCAATCCGGCGCGGACCAGAGGACGAAGGTAGAAATGGAGGTAAGTGGAACAAATGGTTTCTCGTTTCTTTTATATATTCATAATGTTTTCCACGTGAAGATAAAACAAATAAATGCACTATTATTAAACACCACCGACATAAAAAGGAGTTTCCACTTATGAAAAGTTCAGATCCCCGAAGAGAGCACCCAGTTCTAGCGAAACCCATCTACGAAATTTGAAACAGGTGGAAATGATTGATGAGAACACCATGCGGGTGAAGCCGGGGACGCTTGTGCCTGGGGCTGACTACAACTTCACATGTATAGCCACCAACTCGCAGGGGAACTCGGGCGCTTCATCCGTGTCAGTCAAAACGTTGGCCGACCCTTCAGGTGCAAATTCTGCTCACTCTACGGTATTAAGGCCCGGGTCAATTGTCATCGTCTCATCAATGAGAATCTACCAAGCTAAGCCAAACACAATTGGTTGTTGGTCAACTTCCTAGTGAGTACCTTTTCGCGTCTCCAGTCTGAAGGAATGTAGGACTTGCCAACTTCACATACAAATTACTGGATTTCGTTGTCACTCTTGCAGGCGGAACTGCAGAGCTTCGTGCGGCTCCAGCAGCTGAGCATATCGCAGGTGAAACACGATACACCCTGCGTGCGTATGGCTGGACGCCGGGAGGCGACACGATCGGGCCATTGAAATACGAGTTCCGATACGTGGTCCACAACTCCAGTGGAGTAATCACCAAGGAAGTCGTCCTCAAGCCTATTTCAACCGTAAACAAAGTGACGGACGTGTTCGTGAGCCCAGGAATGGTGACTTTTCGGGTGTACGTTATCAATCCTGGACCTGTGAGATTTATGCCAAATGATGCACCTTACGGCACGGTCTTCGAGTTTGAGCCCATCCAGGTGAAGAAAGGCCGAACCCATTCGCTCTCAGCTCCATCACTCCTATCCAACTACGAAGACTTCGCGAGGAGAGGTATATATTTCAGGAGCCTGGTAGCAATGGATGCGTATGCTTCCCAGGCCATTCCTAAGCTCGGAGGGGGTTGTGGGTCGGGAGGCAACAAGAAGGTCATTAAACAAATGATGAGCACCGTCGCATTCAATGATCCGCAATACCCAGTTGCGAGTCAAGGTAATGCCGTTCAATCAGGCTCCGGCCCATACATTGCACTGCTAACCGCGAGTGTGTTCTCCAGGCTTATGTCCCATCCACGAAATCTCAACCTCGACGAGTTCAAAGTAGCTCTCGACATTTACATGGAAAAATTGCAAAAAGTATCGCGCTACGGCCTCAAGGTGCCGACCACCACCCACACACCCATCGCAACTTTCCTCAACACAGGAGACATGTTTGTCAAGGCGGTGAGGATGAAATGCTTCAAAACTGGTACTCAAGCTCAGGCTCTAATGGACCAAACATCGTCCATACCAATTCTGCTGGCTGAGATGATTTACCAAAACAACGAGTTCGAATCGCCTGCGGTTGAGGATAGAAGCATGTTCACCGTCGGAGCCTTGTGCTTCAAGTTGCCTCAAAATCCTCGTAACCCATTGGGTGGACCAGTATATCTTTCTGGGCAAATTGGGAGCTTCTATGCCACCGTGACGGTCAACAAAGGTTTTGGAGCGGAGTTTGGAATTACCGCGGCTTGCTTCAACAAATGGAGTCCTCTGTCTTCAGCCGGTAAAGATTCCTTGAACCGCGACAAGAGGCTGATCAAGGTCCTGCAAGTATGTGACTTCAATATCATCGGCCTCACTGCGGCTGATATGTTCACTATCACAATCACGGCCTCCCTCACAAACCTCAAGAAGATAGGAAGAGGTTATGCGTACCAAGTGGTCCAGCTAGGCCAGGACGGAATCCCAGATTTCGACATTCTTCGGGTTGTTGAGCCCACCGTCACTGGCGTTACGTTCGACTTCGTTGAACCTTACTCCCGAATTTGCCTCGTCAAGATGAAGATGGACAAGAATTACAGTCCTGTTGGATGGGCAGGGATCCACGAAAAATTCAAACCCCCTAAGAATAAATTCAAGAACACGGTGAAGTTGGAGGAAGTTGATGCTAGCAGTACAACTGAAACTCTGATCAACAACCAACCTGGCTCTTCCTCGACCGGTAACAATGTAAGACCAGGATTGAATACAATCTTTGCGTTGATTCCACTGTTGGTGATTGCAATTTTGGATCGGTGAAAATAGAAGTGGAATGTCGACAGCATACACCACACATGTCACCAGCTCAAAAAGTTGCGCAAACTTCTCGATGTGCTTCAAGCTGGAATACGTCGACCCAGCTCCTGACGGGCACCGCGTTTGATGCTACATCATAAAAGAGATGCTGGCGTTAGCAGTAAGAACATTGCCACGGAGCTATTGGCGTATCAGTGCGCGAAATGTGTTACTCGAAGCAATCTAGAATGAGTTTTCATTCGGCTTTCCATGCCTCACATTGATTGATTGATTGATTGATGAAAAAACCTCTCAATTCATCGAGATCGCACACAACGGTGTCCGAATCAAACCAAGATTTGGTCTCTTCAAAGACGATTGAACACAAAGATGACGGCCGTTAAAAAGTTTGCCAACAGCGCCATGCAAGCCCGCAGTTTTATCTGCTGCAGTGCAGAGCTTGAAACGCAGCTTGACTGATCCCACACCGGAACTTTTTGTCACTAACAATTCGCAGTTGATCCACTTTTGACATTCGAGTAGCAGCTTGATAGTGGGCTCATGACTATAAGATGGGCAAAGGTGTAAATCTATGTATTGAGTAAGTAAACATTATCGTAAGTATTGTGCTTACTGATTGGTACTTTTACTAAAGCATATCAGTTCAACCGGCCACAGCCGGATTAAAAAGCAGCAATTAGTTCCGCATGTTCAACAATGATTAAACTAGAAAACATTCCGGTATCTGCACGTTTCAGTTTTCAATCCGCTGTATCAGCTATTTCAGCTCTTAACCATAGCGTACCAAAGCCTCAGGGGCACTGTCCCACGTTTATCACCAGCTCAATCTGCTCCACTTAATAAACAAGTTCCAAGAAATTAAAAGACAGCACACCATGAATAACGCACCCATACAAGGACCACAGTGACCACGCTTACACCTTCCGGAGTTTGAGCATCCTGCAGAATACAACACAGGGTTATCAAAGTTGAGGTAAGAGTAGAGTTCAGTGGATGACGACAGTCCTTGACTTGGTTGTTCATCTGAATTCCAAACAGCGAGTGCGTCATCTTTGTGTTGATAGTCTACCCTAGTAACAATCCGAAGGCAATACTGTGATAGAAATAAAAATCTGGCCAAATTATTCCTCTAGTGTAGGATAAGAATGTGGTTCAAGAGGATTCTAGACTGGATGTCCATTTTCTTCTACAAATTGGCCCACAGCTTCATGAGATGTCCAGCATGCTGCGAACTGTTCATCCTCTCTGGATCATCCGAGACACGATCATTCGAAATCTTTGAATGGGATTGCAGGAAAAGGGTGATACAATACTTGAGGCAATAAAGGAAACTAGCTTCTAATCTGGTCTAGACTAACTATAGCACAAAGCGGAGAACAAAGGTTGCTACTTAAACAAAAAAACGAACACAAGACAAGTGGATCAATTAAAACTACGTGATTCGTCAGAAGTAGCAATTTTTCCACCAATTGACAATATTCACTGATATCTATTGCAAGCGTTCCAGTTTCAGATTGGATAGTGAATCCTTCTAGTAGAGGCGTGTGCTCTATTTTGTAGTCAGTCATACTAAATTCAAACAGCATCTGTTTTGAATGAGTTTGCTGATGCAAAAACATGCCTTCATCATTCCAAACAAATTCCACTCCAAGGTAGTTTTGTATTTCACCCAAGTCCTTTATCTCATACTTTTCTTGAAGTTGTTGTTTGATAGTAGCAATGCATTTTTCATTGTTTCCAATAATTAGTAAATCATCAACACAAAGCAAAAAAACAACAACAGATGAGCCTTCACATGAATAATATAAGTTTGGATCAGCATCACTCCTTATCCAGCCCAAGTTCCTCAGATGAGAATCAATCTCTTGATACCACATATGTGGTGACTGTTTTAACCCATAGATGGATTTGACCAGCTTATACACCAATTGCTCAAGACCCTTCTCAGCAAAACCTGCTGGTTGTTGTATGTAAATATCTTTTTGAAGGGTGCTATTGAAAAATGCCATAACCACATCTATATGGTTGATTGGCCACCTTTTGGCCACAACTAATGCAATGATGGTATGAAGTATCATGGTATATGAAGCATCGAGCTAAGTCATGTCAGATTAATATTCTAGTAGATTAATTTATATTTTATTAGTCTATTTTGGATTTTTAGATTTTTTATCTATTTTATCATTTTTTATTAGACAAATGATTTCATCCTTTTAGACTTAGCATTCTTATTAAGTTAAGTTTTGTGAGTCTTTTGAAGAACTTGTTGTTATTAGTTTTGCTTAGAGATGGTGGTTTAGCTATTTAATAAAGCTTGATAGTTTCCACATACATTTAGACTCTTTGATTCTCTTATAATGGAACAAGAGATGCTTTGACTTGCATTGTCATTACTTATTTCTCACTTGATAAGAATCTTATTTTCTTATTTTTTAGGATTTAGATTTACTCAAAAGAGGTTTTAAAACTATGGATGAGATTTGTAGGAGGTGCATGGTAGAATTCTACAATGCCAAACTGCAGTGATTGAGCAAATACTGGTTAGTATTATCAATTGCTAGATGGCAACTTCCTGACAATAACCAAGCAGATTGCATAGTTGATGGATGGCAAGTGCTGGATATTGGCCAAGTATATAGATTTTTAAAATATTTAAAATTATAAATTTTTAAAGTCTTTAAATTTTAAAGATTTTAAAAATCTTTTATTTTTGGATTTTATTTTTTATATCTTTCTTAATTACAAGCATTGTAGACGAAGATTATCAAATGTAGCTCCATTTTATATTATAATTAGTTTGTTTATAGGCATATTATAGGGATGCAATCAGATTGGTAGATGATGAAATTCTTGTATATACATCAAGTAGAAAATAGTTGTTGGAACTATGATAGTTGGACATGATGACCGGTGCACCATAAAGTTTGGTAGTGATTATAAATGCAAGTTGCTTTTAAGCCTTAGATAGTTACAATTTCTTACTAGTCAAGTTTACAATAGAAATCTAAAATTGATATTATCAGTTTTTATCACTAAATTATGTAAAAAGTGATTCCATTAATATTTTTGAATCAGGGTTGAATATCAATGAGGCTTTTGAGCCTATTTTGGCATCAAATACCAATTATAGGCTTTGAATTTGGAATGTGGATACATTTGATAAAATAGAGGACAATCCTTATAGTATGGTACAAGATTGGTTCTTTGAGCATGTTGGTAGTATTTTTTTGTCCAATTGAAAGCTCAAATTTTAAACATGAAGTATCAATAGTCTCCTACTTTTAATAAGTGGTATACCTTTGAGTTGCTACTACAATATTTAAAGCATGAGGTACTCTAAGAATGCCCTCTAGTAATGCCAAAGATAAGGGCATGGCAACACTTAGAAAAGAAGAGTACACTGCCTACTATATTATGGATGGCTCAAGCCATACAAACAACTTTGAGTGCAATGAGAGTAATGCCATTTTTTGAACCCTTCTATTTGTTCATTATATACTTAAAGACTAAATATTAGAGATTCAAATAAGATCAAATACAGTGCTCTTATATTGTAGTTAGATTACCATGTGAAAATAGTATATATATATATTTAATATATAATTTAGTATATAATTGAATGAAAGCCATATCAATAGATTTTAATTAGTTACCAAATGTGATTAGATTAAAATTTTAGAACGAACTTATTTATATCATGGACATATTTCAAATCACCACATTCTATAACCTTCTCTAGTCTTCTAGAATCTTTTATAATTTTTTAGAATCTTTTAGAATCTTTTAGAATCTTTTAAAATCTTTTTTTAATCTTTTAGAATCTTTTATAGTTTTTTAAAATCTTCTATAGTCTTTTAGAACCTTTTGTAGTCTTCTAGAATCTTTTAAAACCTTCTTTAGTCTTTCAAAACTTGTCTTAGTCTTTAAAAATCTTCTTTAATCTTTTAGAATCTTTTAAGATATTTTTAGAAGATTCAATAGGATATATATGTAATATAAATAGGAAATAAGACCAAGATATCTTAGTCTTGCTAACACAAGTCTTGGAGCAATTCAAAGTGTTACCTTGTTTTTTGATATCAATCTAATTTTTTATTCTTATCAATCATATAGTTCTTTGTTCTTGTCAACCATCTAGTTCTTTGTTTTTGAAATCATTCTAGTTTTATAATCTTTTCTTGTTTCTTTGTTAATCCAGTATCTTGTATTTCTAACAATTTGACAAGACCATCTAAGTAATTATATCAAAACTTTGATTTCTTGATAGAGAGTGGATTATCCCTTTTCTTGAAGATACTATTGCATTTTAGAGGAGTGCGGATTATCTCCCTCTAGACTGATATGCTTACTTATTACAATTTGATCTTTTTTTGAAAAGAATAGATTATTTCTTTCTTAGGATATATCACTATATTTTAGAGGTTGAAAATTATCTTCTATTAAATTAATATTATTTAGAAATATTCTTTTTTAGTATAGAAAATACTATATTAATGACTGTTGATTTTTTCTTTGTCAATATGGAAGTAGATGAAGTCATAAGAAGTGCATCTTTACAAATAGAGAATAGAGTAGCAACTCTTATAGATCTTTGAGCTCTTTTAGATACTATATGAGAAGAAATGGTATTTCTTTACAATCCAAAAAAGGAACTGCAAATGAAACAAATATTTAAAAAAACTAAGCGAGAGATTTATAGTTTGCAATAAAAGATTATTTGATTGAGGGAAGCACGTGATAGACAAGCTATATACATAACCTCTTTAGAAGCTCCAAGAGTTGTGGACCTTATAAAGTCTAAGGACACTCTTAATGGCAATAATAAGATATATTCTCTTAGGATCAAGTATGCACATCTTATAATAGATGCAATGAGGAAAAAGACTAAGAACAATATAGTTACAAAATAATCTGATGAATCTTATTCTAAGCTAGAAAAGCATATATATTTCTAGCTACATTATTCTATACAATAAATATATAGTATAAAAAAAATTAGAGTCATTTTTATTTGTATGGAAGTGATTTTAATATATTTCATTATTTTTTTTTAAAACTTTGGTTCAAGAAGTATAATTTTTTTTTAAAATATTCTATTACATCTATAATTTTGTGTATTATACTTGTAAAGAATAGTTCAAGTCACACTCGATGGTACACTCTTTGATGAAGCCATTTCAATAGACAATGCGTAATTTTTTAACTTATCTATTAGGCGCAATTTTTTTTTTTTTTTTTTTTTTTTTTTCTTTTAGAAGAGCCAAAGGCTAGTATGTTTGATAAATTTGATGGAATAAGATCTAACTTTTGAAGTTTTGTGCAATAAGTATAGTTTTATTTATGATTATATCTTCTTTGTTATCTGGATGGATTTACTCAAGTTGCTTTTGTAAACACCTTTTTATCATAAAGTGCTTGATCATAGTTTTTTCTATTATTGAAAAAGAATTTTCCAATCTTATATAATTTGGAGGCTTTTATGGAAAGATTTATTGCTACATTTGGAGATAATAATAAAAAAAAGATGGCAAACAGTAAAATTCAAAATCTATAATAAAAACAATGTTTAGTTGCAATTTATGCGGCAAAATCTTATATCAAGAGATGCAATTTATGCGGCAAAAAAAAAGTCTCTTCCTATCCTCGAATCTAATATTTTATGCTTTCTGTATATATAAGAACCTTAAGATAAGAGATTTGTGCTAAAATCTTTTTAGATATTAGAATCTCAACATGCTTTATGGATAAAGATTTTACAATCAAGTACAACTTAGTACTTATAAAGAAGATCCATCCTACACCCGTTGAAATCATTAATGGATAAAATCTTACATCAAGAGATGTTATTGAAGAAATCCAACCATTAAAAGAGATACTAAGAGATTAAGTATCATGCATTGTCTTCAATATCATTCAATGTCCAATAAATCCTATTGTCATTAGACTCCTTTAGTTTGAATTACATAATCCTAATATTCATTGGAATTTTTTAAAAAATTTCTCAAGATCCAAATATCAAAAGAAGAAATGAGGTACTACTTCATTTTTAAGAATTAAAGCATTTATAGAGGGAGCAAAGAAATAGGCCATATTTATAATATATGCTACTCTAATGAAAGATTCAACTAGGCAACTAAAGCAAGATATTCCTAGTCAATACCATAACCTTAAAGACGTTATCATAATACATAAAGTCTTGCTTAAGAATGCTCTAGGCACTTGAATGTGGAAGATAAAAAAGAAATACCCAACAACAAGATCCTAACAACTCTAATAGAATCCTAAATAACTTTCATTAAACCTCAACAATATTAATCAAGCTTTGATCTAATCTTAAAGAAATTACAAAAGAAGAATAAATGAATCATACATTAATCATAAAAAAAAATAATATATAAAATAATAATTTTAAAAATATTAAAAAAAGAAATCTTAAAATCTTAATCAAATCCTAATAAAATCTTGGTCAAATTTTAATTCAACCCTTGGTCAAATCCTAAGTCAAACCTTAGTCAAATCCTAAATCAAACCTTGATCAAATCCTAAGTCTAATCCTGATTAAATCCTAAGTCAAACCTTGGTTAAATCCTAAGTCAAAATCTAAATTAAATCCTAATATTAATCAAATGTTAATGAAATTCTAATGAAATCTTAATCAAATATTAAATCCTAAATCCAAATCCTAATCACATCCTAGTCAAATTCTAATCTTAATGAAATCCTAATCAAATCCTAATCAAACACTGAATCCTAAATTCAAATTCTAAATAAATCCTTATGAAACTTTAATCCTATTGAAATCATAATCAAATCCTAATCAAATATTAAATCCTAAATCCAAATCCTAAATCCTAATCAAATCCTAATCAAGCCCTAAGCAATTCCTAAGGCAATTTTAGAACCTCAATAATTACCAAATAAACCATTGATCTTGATTGAAAATTTCCACATGCTGTAACAACTAAGTTGGCAACAAACACATCAAGTTTGAAGAAGATCAAACTTACCAAAAAGAAGAAAAATCTATAAATTTGCTTAGGTGTCGGTCAGCCTCCTTCTCCAATCTTGATGCTAATATTCCAGTATCTAAATCTCCTATTTTCACCATTCAATTGCTTTCAAATTTCATATATGCATAGAAAATTAAGTCTTCTATTTGTAGACACAAATAACACTCAAATCCAATTAGCAAATTGCTCAAAATTTGTAAAATCCTAGCTGACCCTCAAAACCCAATTCCGGAGACCTTAACCCACTTAGATCTCAATTACTTATAATTAAACTATTAAATTAAGCTCAAAATTATAGCATAGATTGACAACAAAAATATCAACCAATTTACAAAATTTTAGCTATAGATCTCTTATAAAAGTTTTGTAAATGCCCAAAGTATAAACCCTATTTTATTTCATAAAATCCAAAGTCACCTAAAATAACCCTAACTTTGTAAAGCTCTTATAAAATCAATTTTGATCCAAATCACTCCAAATCAAATCTTATGTAAAATCTCTCAAGTTTGCTTTTTAATTATATTCTTTGATCTACCAAAAAGCTCTTTATCTGCTATAGGCACACTGTTTTGTGCCTTGGGATCTAATTTCGACCCAGGTTTATAATTGGCCCTCTCTGGGTATCAACTCTTAGAAATTTGTGATAAATTTTTTTGAAATCTATTTTTAATTTTTTTTTGAAGATGACTATATTTTTTATTTTTCTAATCTACTTTTTTTTACCTTATTTATGACCATACAAAGCAATTAGAAGTCACTTCTATAAAAGATAGTATTAACATATTTTGATTTATTTATTTATTTTATATCCTTCTCTATTATTTATTTTTCTAAGATAATTTTTTCAAATATTCTCATTTGAGCTTTTTTATAATATAACCACTCTTTTCTTTCATCTAATGGTTATATTACTACATGACAATATTGTCGTGGTAGAAAGAATTTGCCTCAAGAAAGCGCTATGCTTCTGGCTGCAACTAAATACTCAACTAAGATCCAAAATAATAAAACCCTCAAATTTATATAATAGTCTTTATTTTAAGGCTATTACACCTAATACATAAGTTTTATTTCACAAAAACATTCAAACTATAATAAAATACTCTAAATCCTCATTCACCCATAGAAGGGGAATTTTTTCCAAACTTCATCAACCTATAACTCTTAATCTAATTGTTCAAATCCACTAAAATTTTACATGAAGTACTAATGTGCTCTTAATAACTAGCAAAATAAATTTCAATTGTTGATTGTTTATTGATCTTTAGATATCATAAAAATCCTAACAGTAGTTTTAAATCCTTATTTATAAATATCCATGTACTAAATTCTTCATATCTCACAAATCCAGTGTCCAAATGCTATGAAACTTTAATTTATAGCTTCTTAGCACAAAGATTCACCCTCTTGGAAAGTTTTAGATAAAAATTCGTTCAAAAACTCAAGATATGGCAAAACCCATCACTATGAATAAAATAGCCTACTTACTGCCTTGGAATTCAATGTGCTGTCTTTGACTTCCAATAACTCCTTCTTTAGAATTCAAAATGTAGTAATTTTCCCACAATAAGTGTAGAGCTTGAAATCACCTCTCTAGCCGCACCTCCCAATCTCCAAAAGCTCTCATACAACTCCTTCAATCTTCAAAAGAGTGACAATAGATATAATTTGTACACCCTAACTTCAAGCGCCTATTCCTCCCTCATAAAAACTCAAAATCCCTCAACTTTCACACCAAAATTGTAGCCCAAAAAACAAGCTTTCTAACCCTAGTTTCTGATTTTCTAATGGCATCCTTGAAGTCACCAAAACCCTTATTCTTGTTGTGGACAGCCTCCTCAAAGCCTATTGGGCATGACCATTGACCAATAGGAATGAAGAACTTCATCCCTTGTCTTCATTCATCCTCACTTTGTCTTCATCCTTCCAA
This sequence comes from Physcomitrellopsis africana, assembly GCA_036785485.1. NCBI lineage: Eukaryota > Viridiplantae > Streptophyta > Bryopsida > Funariales > Funariaceae > Physcomitrellopsis > Physcomitrellopsis africana. The sequence continues at coordinate 66,798 of JAWRVF010000045.1, forward strand.
ATAGGCCTCTTAGCAGTTTAATTCTTCTTCTTTGGACCCCAATTGCCTCTCAAGGCTTTATACTAAATATTTAGGTTCTATATAATTTAAAAGCCATAACCAAACTAAATAAAAATCTAAAATAAATTTTCTTACATCAATCCCCTTTAATTTACTTTACTAATCATTCTAACACATATTTAAACGTATAAAAATATTATACATTTTGAATGGATTTTACATACTATAAGCAATTACAGTACAACAATGTATTCAAAAATAAGAAAGCAAACATATTACCAGAATATTGTCCTTATGATTGTGTAGTTGAATTATAAGATGGAGCTCAACCTTTATTTGGTCTAATTTATAATCTCTCATAAATAGAGCTTATAGCCTTATAAGAATATATTAATAAAAATCTAACCAAGAATTTTATTAGATATTCAAAATCGCCTGTAAGAATATTTATCTTGTTTATAAAGAAGAAGGATGGTTCTTTATATATATGTATTGATTATTGAGGTTTGAATAAGGTAACTATAAAAAATTGTTATCCATTATTTCTAATTTCAAGATTATTGGAACAATTAGGATAGGCAAAGATTTTTACAAAGATTGATTTAAGAGGTGCCTACAATCTAATCAAGATTAAAGAAAGAGATCAATGGAAGACAACATTTTGTTCAAGGTATAGACATTTCAAATATAATGTTATGCCTTTTAGACTTACAAATGTACTTGCAATCTTTCAACATATGATGAATGACATTTTGCAAAAATATTTAGATAACTTTGTAGTCATCTACTTGAATAATATCTTCATCTTTTCTAAGAACAAACAAGAATATGAACGTCATATATGTATGATATTGGAGAAACTATGGGAAAATAAATTATATGCCAAATTAAAGAAGTACTCCTTTCATCAACTATCAATCAAGTTTTTAGAATATATTATTTCTAAAAATAGAATTTCTATAGATCCAAAGAAGATACAAATTATTATAGAATAGAAACAACCATCATCAATAAGAGATGTATAATATTTTTTGAGATTTGTAAATTTTTATAAAATCTTTATCAAAGATTATTTTAAAATTATAGCTCCATTAACACAACTTATAAGCAAGGAAAATTTTATTTGAAAAAATAAGACTAAAGAAGCATTCAAAAAGTTAAAAAAATCTTTCACTTCAGCTTCTATACTTGTTCAGAGAGATCCAACAAAACCATTCATTTTAAAAACAAATGCCTCAGATTTTACACTTGGATTTGTGTTCTTTCAAAGTGGTGATGATGGTCAACTTCATCCAATAGTATTTTGCTCTAAAATATTTTTAGCTATAGAGATCAATTATAAAATCTATAACAAAGAATTATTGGCAATTGTTGATGCTTTTAAAGAATAGTGCTATTTATTAAAAAGGACTTTATACAAGATTATAATATATATTAATTAAAAAAATTTGAAATATTTTATGAGTGTTCTAGCTTTAAATTGCCATCAAGTACAATGGAATATGTCATTATCTTGATTTGATTTTGTGATTGCATATTATCCAAAAAAAAGTCAAGAAAAACTAGATGTTCTTTCTCGACAGTCATATCTTATACCAAGAATAAGATACATTGTATTGAATCAATAAAAATCAATCATGTTAAAATCATCTAATTTATAGTTGAAGATATTAATAATATCTACTTATGCAGATATAACTTTCAAGACGAAAATCTAGAAAGCAATGAAGATAGATTCATTTATAAATAACATTTAGCGACATTTCAAAAATGTATTGGTAGAAGAAATTAATAATTTCAAGTTCAAAGACAGATTGTTGTACTTCAAAGGTTTCTTATATATTCATCCAAGCTCTATAAGACTTCAAATTCTTCAAGTATGACATATCTTTCTAGCAACTGGATATTTTGGCTTTAATAAGACCTTAGAATTAGTATCAAGAGATTATTGGTGGCTTCAAATGTAGAAATTGGTGAAAGAATTCATCCAATCATGTAAAATTTGTACCCGAGCAAAGGTCTCAAGATACCAACCATATGGACTTTTTTAACCACTTTTAGTTCTTAAAGACCCATGGCAATTAATATTCATAGATTTTATTATAGATCTCTTGATTTTTAATAGAAAAGATTTAATTTTTGTGGTAGTAGACTATCTTATTAAAATAGCATATTTCATCTTATATAATAAGATTATTTTTAGAAAAGAAATGGCTAAGCTTTTTATTGATAATATTTATTGAATACATGGCCTTCTTAATGACATCATTTTAGATCAAGGACCATAATTTGTATCAAATTTTTGGAGAGGATTATTTCAACTTTTAAAGATAAAGATCAATCTTTCATCAACTTATCATCCTTATATCGATGGTCAAATAAAATAGGTGAATCAAATCTTAAAAAAATATCTTTGTTGTAGTATAAATTATTAATAAGATGATTAGATGGACTTCCTATCGTTGGCTGAGTTTGCATATAATAACACCAAATATTCTTTAATAAAGTAAACTTCATTCTTTTCAAACTATGGATACCATCATAGAGCAGATCCATTCAAAATTGAAGATGTAGGAAGTCTTGTTGCAAAAAATCAAACTACCTACTTAAAAGCCATCCATAAAGAATTAAAATTCCAATTACAAATGGTTCAAAATCAATATAAAGACAATGTATATATTTATCACAAGAAGCAATCAAAGTTTAAGATAGGAGATTGAATTTTGCTACTCCGACAAAATATATAAACAAATCCATTATTATGAAAATTAGACTAGCAAAGACTTAGACCATTTATAATTCTACACCAAGTAAATTTAATAAATTTTTGTCTTGAATTACCAAGTAGTATGGGCATGCATTCAATCTTCCATATCTTGTTTTTAGAAACATATTATAAATTAAGTATTGTTAAAAGAGTTCTTCTACCACCAATCCCAGTTGAAGTCAATTAGGAGCTTGAATACAAAGTGGATGAAATATTGGATTTACGTATAAGCCATAGATGATTAGAATATTTCATTCATTAGAAGGACTATGGAGTTACCAAAAGAATATAGGAATTTTTAGATAACCTTAGAAATGCACTTGAAAAAGTTTACAAATTTTATCAGCAATATCTTAAAAAATCTTGATTCAATCGTTATTAAAGATTTAAAAAACACCAATATTTCTTGGCTTCTAAATGATATTTTTTTATCAATAATAGAAGACTAATATAAAAAAAAGAGATCCATGCCAAGACCTTCATTTATATATAGTCATTTTTTTCAAGATAAAATAGATCATGTTAGAAGCTTATTAATTACGATGTCAAATCTTCATGTTTTAAAAAACTTGTAGGAAGAAGAATTCGGAGAATTTTTTGCTACATAAGCGACTAATTGTCAAAGATGCAAGATAACGGATTAGCAAAGAAATAAGAAAAAGATTACAAAATAATTTCAAGAACAAAAAATTGGATAGACAAGAACAAGAACTAGATCAAGAATAAGGGACTAGATTGATATCAAGAACAAGACAATACTTTGGATTACTCCAAGACTTGTGTTGGCAAGATTGAGGTGCTCCTTGGTCTTGCCTCTTATTTATACTACAAGGCTTATGTCCTATTGGACCTTCCAAGAGTATCTTAAAAAGTATTAGAAACCTGAGGAAGATTTTGAAAGACTTTAAAAAGTCTACAGGAGGTTTTGGAAGGTTGAAGAAGATTCTAGAAGATTATTGAAGACTATAGAAGATTTTTAAAAGATTAAAAAAGATTCTAGAAGGTTTTAGAAGATTCTAAAAAGCTATGGAAGGTTGTAGAAGACTACAAAAAATTTTAGAAAGTGATAATTTAAAATATATCCATGACATTGCTTTTCTTTTTAGCGACGAGTTTCACGAGGAACCAAAGCGATTTCATGATCAAATCACATATGTAAGAAATGTAAAATTTGTTGGAATAGAAAAACAACATATTCTATCTTATGTTCATTGGTTATCAATTCAACTGGATCCTTGAGATGGTGTCGATGACCTCTAGATATAATCTCTATTAAATCAACATCCCATCCAAGGATTTTCTCTTCTTTGCAACCTTTAAAATATTTCCCAAATATAATTTTTGATCCACTTGGAGTCACCCTTCTAACTTCAAGGAATATTATCAAAGCTCGGACATTTGAATTGAGATTTTTGTGATGAGGCCATATTTCCAAAGATTCCAAATGTGGTCTTACTTGGCATTGGAATATTCCTTATTTATCTTATCCATGTTCTTCAAACCTAACAAATTATAAAAATTATAATGATTCTCTAATTGCTTGTATGACAAAAGAGTCTTCTGACTCTTGTTCCTACAATTCCTTTGAAACGTGAAGATTTGACATGATAACTAATAAGCTTCTAGCAAGATCTATTCTATCTTAGAAAAAATACAAGTGCAAGTCTTAGTATGGCTCTTTCTTTTTTACATTGGTCTTCTATTGTTGACAGAAAGCGTCATTTAGAAATCAAGAGATATTGTTGTCCACAAAATCTTCAATAATAATTGAATCTAGGTTTTTTAAGATATTATTGATATAATTTATAAACTTTCTTAGGTACATTCTTAAGATTATTTGAGGATTTCTATGTTCTTTTGCTAACTCCATAGTCCTTCCAATGGATGAAATATTCTAATAGAAAGTCTGTCTAATCATCTTGTTGGTAATTATTACTGCAACAAAGATAATGTTTTAAGATTTGATTCACTTATTTTATTTGACCGTTGTCAAATGACGTGGTCTTTTATTTGGAAATACACTACGTACTTGGCTGTGGAGAGTTTATTTGAAATTTGATGGCAAAAATTCAGCAAGTGATTTGTCTTCAATAAAAATGACAAATAATACAACAATCTCACAAAAGAGAGGTTATGTATATAAACCCTCTTGTATTCAAGTAGGTTTGTACAGAAAGAGTTCAAATTTCTACAAAAACCCATCAAAACTTTGTTCATCCGCAAGGACTTATTTCTTACTGAATTTTAGAGTTCAATTACTCTTGATCCAACCATTTAGTTTCTATAAAATTTAATTTAAAATATAGAAAATCTTTTTAAATTTTACTTCAAGAAAAAATCAACCATAAATTCGTTTTTGATCGTCTGATATCTCAAAAAACTCCTAGTAGGTGCTTAAAACACTAGCTGAGAGACACCTAAGTACTATTTTTCTTATATCTCACAAACCCAAAATTCTAATGCCAAAATTTTTTTATATATAATCTTGTGACATAAATATATATACTTCTAAAAATTTTGAGCCAAAAATCTTTCAAATTGCCTAAGATATAGTTCAAAATATAACCACTATGTAAGCGGGTCACTTACTACTCTTAAGTTTGTAAGCACTAACTTCAACTCCCAATATCTCCTTCATCCTAGCTTAAATTTCATCAAACTATACATAAAAAGTATAGTTGTAAAAGTGTTCTCTCCAACCCTAGTCGCCAATCCTCAATTGCTCTTTATATGCGCAAGTTATATCTAAAAGAGTGATAGTAGGTTCAAAATCAACACCTTAACTTTGAGCACCTATAAATTCTTCATAAAAAGTGCAAATTAAAAAATATTTGCACCTAAATTAGATCCAAAAACCTAAACCTTATGATCTTAGCCTCTGATGTTCAACTCCCTTTGAAAAACAAACCCTAACTCCTAATAAATCCCCGGGTAGCCTCCTTGAAGTCCATTGGACATGATTTTTGGCTAATTAGAATAGAGATTTCTATCATCCACCTCTTTTCATCTACATAGATGGCCAAACTATCCTTTTCATACAAAAATCCTTTTCTAACCTTTCCTTTTATAAGATTTACATACTTTGTGCTTTAAGCATTAAATAAAAGAAATAAACTAAGATTTTAAGGGTCACTAATGTCTAACAAAGGTGACTTAAGATATACAAAAGTTACTATCAATATAAAATCAACCTCAAAATCACTATCAAAAAAAAAAAAAAAAAAAAAGGTTGTATAAACCTCAATAATAATCTTTTTAATAGATCCCTTCTAAACTAGCAATCTAATCCCATCTTATAATCAATAAAAATCCACTAATATGGCTTTCACTTAACTGTATAGTAAATTATACATTAAATATATATATACAACTTTTTCACATGGTAGCCAAACCACAATACAACACCATCAGTCTAAGGATGATAAGCAAATGACAATTTGATCTTGGCCTTCAAAAGTTAAAATAGTCCTTTTCAAAAATTTAATACAAATTGTGGTCCTTGATCCAAAATAATATCATTTGGAAGGCCATGTATTTAATAAATATTATCAATAAAAAACTTTGCTATTTCTTTTCTAAAAATAATCTTATTAGACAGGATAAAATATGCCATTTTGGTAAGAGGGTCTACTACCATAAAAATTGAGTCTTTTCTATTTGAAATTGGAAGATCTATAATAAAGTCTATAGATAATGATTGCCATGGGCGCTTAGGAATTGGAAGGGGTTGAAGAAGTCTATATGATTGGTGTCTTGGAATCTTTGTTTGGACACAAATTTTGCATGATTGGATGAATTCTTTCACCAATTTTTATATTTCAGGCCACCAATAGTCTCTTGATATTAATTCTAAGATCTTATTGAAGCCAAAATGTCTAGCTATTGGAAGGTCATGTCGTGCTTGAAGAATTTGAAGTCTTATAGGGCTTGGAAGAATATATAAGAGATCCTTGAAATATAACAATCCATTTTCAAATTTGAAATTATTATTTTCTTCCACATGTATATTTTTTAGATATTGTTGAATATTCTTTATAAATAGATCTAATTTCATTGCTTTTTGGATTTCTGTCTTGAGAGTTGTATTTAAATAGGTAGACATTATTAATATCTTCAATTGCAAATTGGACAGCTTTAACATGACTGATTTTTATTGATCCAGTACAATGTCTCCTATTCTTGGTATAAGATATGATCGTCAAAAAAGGGCATCTATTTTCTCTTGAAGTTTTTTCAAACAATATGTAATTATAAAATTGAATCAAGATAATAACATGCTCCATTATGCTTGTCGATGATTCAAAACTCAAGCACTCATAAAATACTCCAAGTTTTTGTGGTCGATATATATCATGATCTTGTATTGAGCCCCCTCTAGCAAATGGCGCTACTCTTTAAAAGCATCAATAATTGCCAATAATTCTTTGACTTGGATCTTGTAATTGATCTTTATAATTGAAATTTTTTGAGAGTAGAATGCTACTGTTACGGATACAGAATATAGACTTGAAGTCTAAACAAGAAGTTCAAGAATAACTGGCAGGAACTGGATTAATATCACGGACACAAAATATAGACTTGAAGTCTAAACAAGAAGTTCAAGAAGAAAAGGTAAGAACTGGATTAATCAGATGAGTACAAAAATAACACCAGAGAGGTGAGCTAGAGCTCCAAGAGATGTGTTGTCGAGACTGAAGAACTCTTCAACCTCGACTCCAATATATATTCCTACCTAAGAAGCTTCTCAAGCAGCTTTCTCCAACTAGGAAGCTTCTCAAGCAACTTCTACTAACTAGGAAGATATTAGAAGGCTCTGGAATATTCTAGAAAGTTCTAAGAAACTTCTAGAATGTTCTAGAAGGTTCTAATAAGTATGTCCTTGACACTAGGAAGATATTAGAAGGCTCTGAAAGATTCTAGAGATTTCTAAAAAACTTCTAGAATGTTCTAGAAGATTCTAACAAGTATATCCATGACATCACCTCCTCTTCTAGCTTCAAGGTCTCCAAAAAGCCATTTGAGATGTATACTCACAAATATAGGAAATCAAAAATTTGTCGCATAGTCTCTGTAATATATTCTAACTGTCGTTCACGAGGCAAATGATTCATGGATCCTTGTAGCCACCGATAATGACCAATACCTTCTACTTGAGACCATGCTTAAACTTCTGTATCTTCATTGTGGAAACAACTTGAAAATATTGCTTCGCCACTACGTGCATGAGCTGGTTCAACTTCAAAGACAATTACAAGTGACTTGTTGCTTGGTATTCTTTGACGTCTTCTTGGCTCTTCTAATTCTTCATCTCTAGATCGACATCGTGAGCTACTCGATTGAGATGGTACCACTAGTACAGTATCTATATTCTGACTAGCCATATCTAAATACACCTTGATATTAGATATTTTGATACTATGAAATACAACAAGTTATGTATTGATGAGACCTGGATCCTTTTTCTATTCATTTCTCTAGAGAAGGCTTCATCTTCACGTTTCATTAATGACCAACTTTTGGTTTATTATGATATCGTCGATGGAATTTCCATACTTTTAGAGATGCATTGGCAAGATTTTTGACTAGTTCCCATGTTCTTTCATTAATATCGTAGCCGCTCCAATGCACATAGTACTTTAATTTATTCCATCTTTGTCGTGAATCTAGTATTCTTTCTACCTCATATTCTTTGTTGTTTTCAATTTTTATACTAGGTGGAGGACATTGCACTCTTCCAGAAAAAGACGATTCTTGATAAGGCTCTAACAAAGAAACATGAAAGATAGGGTGTACCTTCATAGCAGCTCGTAACTCTAAGCGGTACGCTACAGGATTGATCTGCTTCTGGATAACAAATGGTCCCAATCTTCGATAGTCCAACTTATCACATGGCCGCTTGGTCTTGATATTCCGTTGAAGCAACCATATTTTATCTCCAATCTTGAAATTAGGTGCTTGATTCCAAAATTTATCCGTGCATGCTTTGTAAGACTTTTGGGCAATTTGCAATTGAAGCTTCAATGTGGTTTGAAGCTCCAATAGCTGCTGCATCAATCCTTTAGCTATTGGGTTGTTATTCATTGACGGACTCAATAGATCAAACTTTGGATGGTATCCATAATTAAAAAAGAATAGTGTTTTCTGAGTCGACCCATGAAGGATGTTGTTATATGCAAACTTGGCTAGCGGTAGATATGTAGTCCAATCATCTTGTTGATAGTTGATGCTCCATTGTAAATACTGTTCCAAAACTTGATTCACCCATTCTATTTGGCCGTCAGTTTGAGGATGGAATGCCGAAGAAAGCTTGATGTCTACCTTCAATATCTTAAAAAAAGATCTCCAAAACTTTGATATAAATTAGGTTCTTTGATCCGACACGATATCATCTGGTAGACCATGATATCGATACACATTATCAAGGAAGAGCCTTGTTGTATCTTTGCTTGATGATGTCTTCTTGCAAGGGATAAAATGTGCCATCTTTGTAAGTCGATCCACCACAACAAAGATGCTGTCAAATGAATTCGATGTCGGCAGATCTGTAATAAAGTCTATGGAAACTGAAAACCATGGACGACACGGAATGGGCAACGCCTGTAGAAGTCCATAAAGGCAATGTCGAGGGTTCTTGGATCTTGAACAAATGTCACAAGAGAGGACAAAATCCTTCACATCCTTCCACATTTGGGACCACCAGAAATCTTGGGAAATGAATTCCAAGGTCTTGTTGAATCCGAAATGTCCCGCAGTTGGAAAATCATGACGAGATTGAAGGACTCGAAGTTGTGCTAGCCCTTTTGGGATATACAGTCGATCCTCAAAGTATAAGAAATCTCCTTCAACCTTGAACTTGTCATTATTGATATGTTGCTTAATATCAAGGACTATTGAATCTTCAATGGTCGCAGCACGTACCTGGTTCAAGAAGTCAACATCAAATGGCACCACAGTAGCACAAATCTTGAATTGCTCTGGCTTTAATAATGTCGTATACTGTTGATCAAGCGTTGCTTCTCCAATCATCGGCGCAAGATATGATCTTCTTGATAAGGCATCGGATAATTCTTGCTGTTTTCCAAGCCGATAAGTAATAACCAAGTCAAATCTAAATAGCGACATATTCCATCGAGCTTGATGACAGTTTAGAACTTGAGCAGACATGAAATATTTCAGATTCTTGTGATCCGTATATACGGTCACCAGATGCGCAGCTCCTTCGAGGACGTAACGCCACTCTTGGAAAGAATCCACTATAGCAAGGAGTTCTTTATCATGAATCTCGTAGTTGATCTCAGCTGCAGAAAACTTCCGTAAATAGAATGCAACCGGATGAAGCTTATTGTCAATGCCCATTTTGTGAAAGTACGGCTCCTAAAGCAAAATCCGAAGCATCGGTTTCCAAATAGAAAGCCTTTGCAAAGTTTGGGTGTACCAAGATTGGAGCCGTAGTAAATGCCGTTTTAAGATTTTGAAATGCTTTTTCCGCTAGAGGTCCCCATTCTAGCTTATTCTTACATATTAATCGAATGAGTGGAGCAGCAACTTGAAAATAATTCTTGATGAAGATCCGATAGAAGTTAGCAAAGCTGAGAAAATATTGTACGTCTCTAACCGTCTTTGGAACTTCCCAGGACACAATTACTTCCACCTTCTTGGGATCCATCTTCAAGCCTTCCATAGTCGCAACAAATCCTAAAAACTCCATCTCAATTTGGTGAAATAAGCACTTCTCCAACTTGGCGTAGAGTCCTCGCTCGCGTAGTTTTTCGAGTACCAAACGAACGTGCTTCTCATGCTTTTTTTCATTCTCAAAAAATATCAAGATATCATCTAGATAAATGACAACAAAATCGTCTAGATATTCTCGAAAAATATCGTTCATCATGTATTGAAAAACCGCCAGAGCATTGGTAAGACCAAATGGCATGACATTATATTCAAAATGCCCATACCTTGTACGAAAAGCTGTCTTCCATTCATCTCCTTCTTTGATTCGCACAAGGTTGTAAACTCCCCTTAGATCAATCTTTGTAAAGATCTTTGCACGTCCAAGTTGTTCTAGAAGACTAGAGATCAAAGGTAATGGATAGCGATTCTTCTTTGTCACCTTGTTGAGACCTCGATAGTCCATGCACATCCGTAGTGAGCCATCTTTCTTCTTCACAAATAAGATTGGTGCCCCAACTGGCAATTTTGAATGACAAATGAAGTTCTTAGCTAGATTCTCGTCAATGTATTTCCGCAACTCAGCCAATTCTATCTGCGATAGGTTGTAGATTGGGCCAAAAGGCGGTTGTGCTCCTTCTTGTAATTCTATGGCACAATCATATGGTCGATGTTCTAATAGCATGTCAGCATTCTTCTTTTGGAACACGTCTTGAAAATCCTTGTATTGTTCCGGTATTCCTGCTGTTAAAATCTGCTCTCCACCAGTTGGAGCCGCATAAATGATCAATGGTGTGCCTTCCTTGCATGATCATATAAACGTTCTTACTCCAATGAACAAGGATTTTTTGATTTGGGGTCTTCTTCCAGGCTTGTCCTCAGGTTGTTCTATGGGAAATGTTATCCTCCGCAACCTCTAATCTATGGATGGATTATATTTTTCTAACCAAGAAAGACCAAGAATAATAGGATTTGACGAGGTGCTAATAATGTTAAAAATAATATAACTACTATGGTCTTTAAACGTCACTTCTATAGGTTCTGATTCATGGGTGACACTACCAGATAATAAAGGTCGTCCATCTATTACTTCTACGTGAATAGGTTTGAATTTTTGTACTAGGAGAATTTTGTGACGCTTAGCAAATTCTTGGTCTAAGACACAAGCAGATGCTTCTGAATCTAATAAGGCTAAGGTTTTTAGTTTTTGAGGACCAAAAGATAAAGGAATTGTAAAACAACAAGCAAGTTGAGTAGAAAGAGAGGAACGTGGTTTTGATTTGTCTAGCCGCACGGTTCCTATTGTGGCTGGGCATCCTCGTTTTCCTGAACAAATGCACCTCTATTCTTGATGCTGCATCCATTTTGCTTCTTCGGACAGTTTTCAGCTCTATGGCCTTCTCCACCGCAATAAAAGCACAAATCTTTCTCCATACGCTGCTTCTTTTCTTCTAAAGTAAGGGATTTGACACGTACCGCATCAATCTGCATGTCCTCTATCTCCGCTTGTGAATTTAGGCTACTTGCCGATATAATTGCGCCATGATGACTTGTATATTGTCTGAAGCATTGGTCTTGGCGATATTGAAATAGGCAGTTATCGCACTTTACAGCTTGGCTAATAGCTTCGTTGAGCGTTCGTGGATCAGGAAGAGGTAACAACAAATCCTTCACGTCGTCCTTTAGATCCCAATAGAATTGGCTCATCAATGCTTCTTCATCCCAGTTAATGTCGCATGCTATTTGCCTGAAATCCAATTCATAGACTGATGCAGAGTAAGTCTCTTGTCGTAGCAATCGAATTTTTGTTGTAGCCCACCAAGCCTTGTCATGCTCGCCAAATGCTTCTGCAATTGCCTCCAAAAAAATCTCAAAGTTGTTCAAAATTGGTGATCTTTTTTCAAATAAAGGAGCAAACCACGATAGAGCTTGTCCCGTTAGCAAAGTTCCAACCAATCCAACGCGTGATTCCTCCGTCGGATAACGTTCAAGTTTTAGAGCTGTTATTAATTTGATTTGATTGATAAAACCTCGAAACTTGGAGCGTGTGCCATCAAACTTGTCTGAAAGGTTAATACGAGATTCCTTTCGTTGTGGAAGTAATAATTCTTGTTGAACCACAAGTAAAACTGCTTCTTTTGGTGCAAAAACTCAAGGCTGATGAAGCCCAAATTGTACTATTCCGGATGCTCTATCATTATGAAGTCTTGCAAAGACTCCTTCCATCACCGTAGTTCTCTGTGATAACGTAGCAAGAGCATTCATAATGGCATCCATCTTGGACTCCAAACTTTCATTCATATTAATGTCTTGACCTCCAACCATTCTAAGAGAAAGAAAGTAATTCTTTCTACAAGGAAGAAATATTGGTTTAGAAGAGGGTACTCCGCAATCTCTAAAACGCCTTAAGACCTTCAAGAAGAGGGATAATCTACTCTCTCCAAGAAGAATAAGACTCTAATATTATGGCAAAAAGATATCAGTTTAGAGGAGGGTAATCCGCAATCTCTAAAATATTAATCTACCTTTAAGAAGAGGGGTAATCCACACTCCAATAAGAAGGAATTAAATCTAATATCTAAGGTGAGAGTAGTCTCGACAAACTGTCATGGACATAGAATAGAGACTGGAAGTCTAAACAAGAAGTTCAAGAAGAACTGGTAGGAACTGGATTAATTAGATGAGTACAAAAACAACACCAGAGAGGTGAGCTAGAGCTCTAAGAGATGTGTTGTCGAGACTAAAGAACTCTTCAGCCTCGACTCCAATATATACTCCTACCTAGGAAGCTTCTCAAGCAGCTTTCTCCAATTAGGGAGCTGCTCAAGCAACTTCTTCCAACTAGGAAGCTTTTTAAGCAGCTTCTACCAACTAGGGAGCTTTTTAAGTGACTTCTACTAACTAGGAAGATATTAGAAGGCTCTGGAAGATTCTAGAGAGTTCTAAGACACTTCTAGAATGTTCTAGAAGGTTCTAACAAGTATGTCCTTGACACTAGGAAGATATTAGAAGGCTCTGGAAGGTTCTAGAGAGTTTTAGGAAACTTATAGAATATTTTAGAAGGTATCTAACAAGTATGTCCTTGACACATAGCAACAATTAATTAGTTATGATTTAGTATAGAAAAGGGTGTTAAGAAATTTTTAAATGCCATAGAAAATCTTATATACAAACATACTTAAATATAAAAGATTCTTATTAGTATAATATTTTTTAATATTTTTATAATTATTATTTTTCTTTATTAAAGACAAATCACATATTAAAGCTTAGCTAATAAATTAAAGATAAATTTTCTATAGGTAGATATTCAATATATTTTCAAATTAAAAATCATACTATATAATAGTGTATCTAAGGTTTTTAATAAGAGAAAGAAGACACTTTTCATATAATGTATACATGATTGACAAGGTTTGCAATGGAGTGAGGAGGTGTATTTGCTAAAAGCCAATTAGTTAAAATTTTCTTATTCAAGATTAATAAGCAGTTGCTAGATTTGACTATATCTCAAATTATCTTCAACTATAATAGCAAGGTCTATTAGCACAAGTATTTATTAAAGTTAAAAAATATAATCAAGTTTTTTGCCAATACAATACTACTGACATGATCTTATAGATGAGAAAGGTATTAAAAGCCAAAAAGATAACTATTGCTATAAGTAGTTTGATAAAGATGCAGCCTCACATTGTTGGACATATAGCAAGGTTAGTTATGTTAAGAATAATCCTAATTGCTTTAAAAAAAAAAAAAAAAATAGGGTGTAAAAAATCCACATCAAAAATAGAGGTGGCTAAAGCAAGAAAGAAGCCAAAGCACTAGTAGTTGAAGTATTCTTATTGCAGTAAGCTCAACCATAGTGAGGATCACTACTTCATTTTGCATCCAAAGAAACAATCTTTGTTGGTGAAAGAGAAGACCTTAGAAGCCAAAATTGTAGAATTAGAGAAACAATTCAATATAATAACATCTTTAAAGTAAGTTGCAAAGACAAAACTACATTTATAGAGTAAATTAGCATCTTTTTTAGTAGATGCATATATATTAGATATATTTGCAAAAAAGGTGGTGGCTGCTACCACTTGTGTCCAAACTACAACTTGAAAGTTGATGCAAATGTTTTAGCATCAATTTTTTCTTCTCCAACTATTAACTTCAACTCAAAATTAATGTACACTTTGATCTTTAAGTTTTCTAATACTATATCAAATTTCACCTTGATTTGACTAATAGATCTTTAGAATTTGTAGAAATCCTAAACAATCCTAAATTTCCAACTTCTGGTATCTTCTTGTACTAAAGATCAAATAAATCTCAATTGCACCATTAGATTGTTACAAATTTTTACTTAATTTTAACACATTTAATCACCAATATATTCTCAAACTTTCAACCATAGATAATATATCAGTTGCACAAAATAGCTAAGAGTGCTAGCCTTAATTTTATTACATAAAAATCCAATCTCCTATACAAGCCTTGACTTTAGATAACAATTGCTAAGTCATCCCAAATCCTACAAAAATAAGTCTTATGCCTCTAAAATAAGCTTAAAACTAGCTCTCCAATCCTAATCACCGATCTTTGAATCTCCTAATATCTTGTCTTTGGTGGCCATTTTTGTGGCTAGAAGTTTGATTTTGACCATGTCTTATACACGATCGACCTGCAGATATCAATCCAACTTATCCTAAGGATTTTTAAGCTTGATCCTATCTTCCACTTAATCATAGTATCAACTATATTAATTATTTATCTCCTCTATCCTATTTTTATTAATTTATAGCTTTTTAAAAATAATAAAAGAGTTTCTATAACCTAGAAGGAAAAATAAATAATAAATTTTTATCTATTAACTATTAAGACAAGAAAATAATGTAAGAGGCTTTTATAAAATCTTTCTTAAGTATCTTAAGTTCCTATCAAATCAAGATAATTGAATATTAAATAGAAATCATTCTTATTCATATTTTTTATCCCATAAATATTTTACAATATGACATCCACCCTCTCTGAACTTGTGCATCCTCTAGTATATGCCAAATGAACCATATCTCATAGTTGGCATCACATTATTTCTTCATTTTTTACATCAAGTCCTTCATCATTATATTCATTATCCATTTTAATATAATTATCTTTTTTAAAATCATTGATATCTTTAACATGATCTTTCACATTGATTTCTCTATCTTGTCTTTTAAAAATCTTCACTTAATTTCTACTAATAGATATTTTCAATCTTATATCAATTGCCTTCTATAGAAATGAATAATAATGAAGAATTTGAGGTGGAAGAAGTTTTAAATTTAAGGCAGTATTAAAAAAGATTGGAATATCTTATACATTGCTATAGATATGATATTAGTGAATGCACATGAGAGCCATCCAAGAATCTAGCAAATGCATCAATCAAAGTTAATACATTTCATCAATAACATCTATTAAAATTAAAATAAAGAAAATCTTTATTATAAAGCAAAGTAGATTCAATAGAGATATTTTATATTATTGTTTGTTATTTCTTTAGATTTTTGGCACTAAAGAGATGAAAAATCAACAATCAATAAATTCAACTTAAAAGCTATTGTTTGTTGATTTATCAGACAAGACATTATAATTATCACAACCTTTAAGACGATGGAATAGAAATGAAGATCCTTAAGAATAATATGTTCTTCTTTAAATTAATGGTAAGATATAACATGTTTGATGTCAAAAATATGAAAATATAGAACAAGAAATTTGAATTAAAAAAAGGTTTTAAGAAGAAACCAACAAGGACTTGAATTAACTAGATGAATATACAAACAACACCAAAAAAAGTGAGCTAGAGCTCTAAAAAATGCATTGTTAAGACTAAAGAAGTCTTCAGCCTTGACTCCCATATATACCTTTATTTAGGATATTTTTTGAGCAGCTTCTACCAACTTAGAAGCTTTTCGAGTTCTTTCCACTAACTATGAAGCTTCTTAAGCTATTTTTATCAACTACAAAGCTTCTTGAGCTACTTTCACCAACTATAAAACTTTTCAAGTGACATTTACTAATTGATGAACCTTTAGAATGTTCTAGAAGGTTATGTGAATTTCTAAAGTATATGTTCCTAATATCACTTCTTTCTCTAGCGACAAGTTTTAAGAAGAGCTCGTATCTTTAAAAATATTTCTATATACATATAAAATTGAGACAATGATATATTAATGAAGCTATATATTTTATTTTTTATTTTTAGATAATAGGTTCTATTAGTCTTCACAAAAATTACCTATGGCTCTAAGTTAGTACCTCCATTATTGAAACATCCCATCCAAGGATATAATCTTTATTGTGGCTTTCAAAACATCCTCCAAATAAAATCTCAAGTTTAGAAAGATTCACCTTTCCAAGCTCAAGCAAAATTATTAAAACTCAAATATTAGAATTAAGACTTGCATGGTTGGATGTTACTCCGAATGACTCCGATCATGGTCATATTTGGCTCTAAAATGTATTATCCTTACTTTATTCAATTGAAGGTTGTAAAAATTATATTGGTTTATTTGAAGCTTATGTAACAAGTGAATCTTTTGAATCTTATTCTATTAAATCTTTCAATACTTGAAGGTTGGACATAGTGACTGACTTGTTTCTACCATTCTATTCTATCTTAGAATAGATGGCTGCATATCAATGAAGATTTTAGTTTAACTCTCTCCCTCTTATGAATATTCCTTGGATCCAATCTTCATCAAGAAGTTATTATCAAATACATTTGGATTTGTAGAGATAGAATCAATAAAATTTTTATATTAGAGAGATTTTCAGCCAATTTCCATATATATTCATTGATATCATAGCTATGCCAATTAATAAGATATTCTAATTTATCCCACTTTTGCCATGAGTCCAACATCTTTTTGACCTTGTATTTTTTATGATTTTTGATTTTGATATTAGGTGGTGATTGTTGTATTCTTTTCAAAATACAAGACTCTCTATAAGGCTCTAAAAAAGAGACATAGAAAATTAGATGTACCTTCATTGAAGATAATAGTTCCAAGCAATATGCCATTGAATTAATTTGCTTCTAGATGGAAAATGGTCCTAACCTTTAATAGTCCAACTTATCATATGGCTAGTTAATCTTGATGTTCTGTCAAAGAACCATATTTTATTTTTGATATAAAAAGTAGGCAATTGATTCTTGAATTTATTTGTAGATGTCTTGTAAGCATCTTGAATTATTTGCAATTGAAGCTTAAAGGTTGTTTGATGTTGTAATACATGCTTTGCAAATCCTTTAGCTGTTGGATTGTTGTTCTTGATGTACTCTATAGATCAAGCTTTAAGTAATATCCAGAGTTGGAGAAAAATGGTGTTTGTTGAATTGAGGCATAAATATTATTATTATATATAAATTCCACTAATGATAGATATGAGATCCAATCATCTTATTGATAATTGATGCTATATCATAAATACTACTCCAAAATTTGGTTAACTTGTTTTATTTGGCTATTAATTTAAAGATGGAAAGCTAAAGAAAGTTTAATGTCTGCCTTCAATATTTTAAAAAGACATTTCTAAAACTTAGATATGAATTGAAATCCTTGATCAAATATAATATCATCCAATAGGCCATAATTATCAAAAATATAAGAATATAAAACAAGAGAGTCGAACTAGAACAAGATTTCTAGAAGAAACCAACAAAAACTTGAATTAATTAGATGAATACATGAACAATACCAAGAAAGGTGAGCTAGAATTCCAAAAGATGCATTGTCAAGACTGAAGAATTTTTTAGCCTTGACCATTACATATACTCTTGTTTAGGATGCTTTTTAAGTACCTTCTATTAAACTAAGAAGCTTCTTGAGTACCTTCTACCAACTGGAAAGCTTCTTAAATTCCTTCAACTAATTGAGAAGCTTCTTGAGCTACTTTCATCAATTAGAAAGCTTCTCAACTAACTTTCACTAATTCAAAAAGTTTTTAAAATATTCTAAAAGGTTTTGTAAACTTCCAAAGTGTATATTCCTAACATCACCTCTTTCTCTAGCAACAAGTCCCAAGAGGAGTTTGAACTTACTACATATGTAAGAAATTAAGAATGCGCTATATTAATGAAGCTATGTATTCTGTTCTTGGTTCTTGGGCAATGGATTCTACTAGTCCTCAAAAAAATCACATATGGCCTTGAGCTAATATTTCTATTATTGAAATATCCCATCCAAGGATCTAATCTTCATTGCGGCCTTCAAAACATCTTCCAAATAAGATCTTAGGACTAAAAGGATTCACCTTTTCAAGCTCAAGCAATATCATTAAACCTCAAGCATTGGAATCAAGACTTATATGGTTGGATCTTGCTCCTAATGGCTCCAACTAAGGTCATATTTAATGCTGAAATATATTGTCTTTACTTTGTTCAATTGAAGGCTGTGAAAACTACACTAGTTTGTTTGAAGCTTGTGTGGCAAACAAATCTTCTGAGTCTTGTTCTCTCAATAGTTGAAGGTTTGATATGGTGACTAATTTACTTTTATCACTCTTTTCTATCTTAGAATAGATGATTACATATTGATGAAAGCTTTAGTTTAACTCTCCTCATCTTTATGAATATTCCTTGAATCCAATCTTTACTAAGAAGTTATCATCAAATACGTTTGGATTTGTGGAAATAGAATTGATAAAATTCCTATATCTTTTGAGACATATTAGCAAGATTTTTAATTAATTTTCATGTTTGCTCATTAATGTCATAGCTCCATTAGTAAACAAGATAATTTAATTTTTTCCACCTTTACCATAAATCAAGTACTTTTTTAACCTCATATTCTTCATGGTCTTCAATTTTGATATTAGGTAGTAATTATTATACTCTTCTTGAAATATGCAATTCTCTATAAGGTTCTAAAAGAGAGATATAAAAATTGAATGTACCTTCATAATAGATGGTAATTTTAAACAATATGCTATTAGATTGATTTGTTTTTAGATAGAAAATAGTCTCAATCTTTGATAGTCCAACTTATTGCACGGCCACTTGGTCTTGATGTTCCATTGAAGAAGCCATATCTTATCTCTAATATGAAAAGCAGACAGTTGATTCTTAAATTTATTTGCAGCTTTCTTATAAGCATCTTGAGCTGCTTGTAATTGAAGCTTCAAGGTTGTTTGGTGTTGCGATAGCTACTTTATAAATCCTTCAGCCGCTAGATTGTTATTCGCTAGCATATTCCATAGATCAAGCTTCAAATAATATCCATAGTTGGAATAAAAGAATATTTGCTAAGTTGAGGCATGAATAATATTATTATATGTACACTCTACTAATGATAGATATGAGATTCAATTGTCTTATTGATAGTTAATGCTGCATTATAAATATTACTCCAAAACTTAGTTAACTCATTCTGTTTGGCTATCAGTTTGGGGATGGAAAGTAGATGAAAGTTTAATATTCACCTTCAATATTTTAAAAAGACATTTCTAAAACTTAGGTATGAATTGGGGTCCTTGATTAGATATTATATTATCGAGTAGGCGATGATATTGATATATATTGTTGAAAATGAGCCTTACCATTTCTTTATTAGATGCAATTTTTTTGCAAGGAATGAAATGAGCCATTTTTATAAATTGATCAGCCACTACAAAGATGTTATTTAATGAATTGGATGGCAATAGATTCATGATAAAATCTATTGAGATAGAGGATCATGACCGTTTTGAAATAGGTAAGGATTGTAAAAGTCCATAAGGATAATGTCAAGGATTTTTGGACCTTGAATAGATGTTGCAAGACAGCACAAAGTCCTTCACTACCTTCTGCATTTGAGGCCACTAAAAATCTTGAGAAATAAGTTCCAAAGTCTTATTAAATCCAAAGTAATTTGCAGCTAAAAAGTCATGGTAAGATTGAAGAATGCGCAATTGTGTTGGTCCTTCTAGGATATACAAATGTTCTTCAAAGTATTAAAGATCTTCCTCAAATTTGAACTAATCAGTATTTTTTTTCAAGCAATACTTGACGTTAAGGGCCAAAGCATCATTAGTCGTTACAACACGTATCTCATTGAGAAAAGTATAATCAATAGACATCAATGTAATAGTAGCGCAAAAGCAAAATTGCTCCAATTTCAACCAAGTTGTATATTGTTGATCAAACATTGTCTCTTCTATCCTTGATATAAGATATGATCTCTTCAATAGAATATCAAACAATCCTTATTGCTTTCTAGGGCGATAAGTGATAATAAAGTTAAATCGAGATAGCAATATATTCCATCAAGCTTGGTGGTGATTAAAAGTCCAAGCTAACATAAAATATTTTAAATTCTTGTAATTTGTATATATAGTCATAGGATGCATTGCTCTTTCATGAAAATGACGCCATTCTTGAAAAAAATCTATAATAGCAAGAAGCTCCATATTATAAATTTCATAATTAATTTTGGCAGCAGAAAAATTTTGAAAATAAAATGCAACAAGATGGAATTTGTTGTCTATACCCATTTGTGAAAGTTTGGCCCTTAGTGCAAAATCCAAAGCATCAGTCTTCATATAGAATGCCTTTTATAAAGTTTAGATGTACCAATATTGGAACTGTAGTAAATGCCATCTTAAGATTTTGAAATGCCTTCTGCACTTGAGACCTCTATTCTAACTTGCCCTTACATGTCAATCGAATAAAAAAAGCGGCAACTTAAGAATAATTTTTAATGAAGATCTAATAGAAATTAGCAAATCCAAAGAAATATTGTATATCTTTCACAGTCTTTAGAATGATCCATTATATAATCACTTCTATCTTCTTGAGATCTATCATCAAACCATTAGTAGATATGTTGTATTCCAAAAATTTCATCTTTGGTTGATAAAATACATATTTCTTTGATTTGGCATACAAACTTGTATCTCATAGCTTTTGTAATACCAACTTCACATGTCCCTTATGTTCTTTTAGATTTTTTGAATAAATTAAGATATCATTAAGATAGATTACCACAAACTTGTCCAAATACTCTTGAAAGATATCATTCATTAAATGCTAAAAGATAGTGGGTGCATTTTTTAGTCCAAAGGATATGTGTCAAGGACATGAATTAGAAAAAGATGCATAATCTAATGAAAATTGTATCAAAGAAAAGTTACAAAATAAGAATAAGAAAGTATGCATATTCAAAGAGAAATTAGAATAGCTATTGCCAAAGACTAGAAACATGAAGACTCTTGAAATTAGACTAGAATCAGAAAAAGAGTTGATAAGAATAAAGAAGGCTTCACTCTTACGTCTATAAATATTATCTAACTAAGAGCTACATGGCGGTATTCTATAGAATCTCTCACACATGTCTAATTTGTAAGACAGGTATCAAACTTACACAATAAGTTTCTCACATGTGCGCCACATATTTAACTTGTTCCGTAAGCTACAAACATGTGTGACATATGGCTAGCTTATTCCACAAACTACCAACATATGCGCCATGTAGCTAGCTTGTTGATCAAATTTTTAACCTACCAATCACCTATAGACATGTATAAAGGTGATTCTGCATCTATAAAGCTTCTAGGAAGCTTTTCTATTAATTTATTTTACCTACTTCTATTGGTTTATATTATTTAGGTAATTATTAAAGTAAATCTTATGTTAGTGACATTATCTCCCTTTCTAGGAACAAGTTCCACAAGGAGCGGTGATTACATGTTGAGGAAGTCTAAGATACATTGAATTGTACTTGCCACATACTCTGATCTTTGTTCCCTTTGAAGGTAGTTGATAGGTCCTTTCAGCCATCGATAATGTCTCATACCAAGGCAAGAAGACCACCCTGTTATTTGATCATTGTTGAGGCCTTTATAACTCCCTTCAAAGAAAACATTAGGAACACCATCAGGAATAGTTCCTACCTCTAAAAGTATCTCCAAACATCGAGAGTCTCTTCCAAGGTAGTGATATCAAATACGTTGTATCTCGCCATCAATCCAAAGAAGGACATGTCGTTCTTGAGGATCTTCATCTCTATTTTTTTGGCTTAAAAGTTGTAATAGTCGTAATGTTTCATCTCGTAAATCAGCAAATGATAGCTCTCGAGCTGAATTCACTAGTTGTTGATCTTCCATCTCTTTAGCACAAACAAATGAAACCTCTATAGAATCTGCTTTGCTTTATAGCAAAGATTTTTTTGATTTTTTTGATTTTAGTTTTGACAGATGTTGTCAATGAGATGCATTAACTTTTATTGATGCATTTGTTAGATTCTTGGATGACTCCCATGTGTATTCACTAATATCATATCCGTGCCAATGCACAAGATATTCTGGTCGATTTTGTTACCGCCTTGAATCTAAAATCTCTTCAACCTCAAATTCTTCATCATTGTCTACTTCTATAGGAGGCGATGGCATGTGTCTTCTTTCTTGTATATCCACTATCTTGTATGGCTCGAGTAGTGACATGTGAAATATATGATGGATCTTCATGGACTCTGATAGATATAATTGATATGCAACTAGATTGATTTGTTCAGAAATAGGAAAAGGTTCAAGCCTATAATAGTCTAACTTATCACAAGGACGAGTCTTGATATTGCGACGAAGTAACCATACCTTGTCTCCCATGTTGAATTGTGATTATTTCTTACGATACGCATCTGTATTTATTTTTTATCGTTCTTGAGCTTCTTTTAATTGCACCTTCATTATTGCATGTAGCTTTGATAAATAATTTGCCAAATCTTTTGCCACTAGATTATCAACTTTTCAAAAGTCAAAAGCATTAAGTTGTGGATAGTAACCATAATTGGTAAAGAAAGATGTTTGTTGCATAGAAGAATATATTGTATTATTATAAATAAACTCTGCCCATGGTAGAAGAGCTGTCCAATCATCTTGTTGGTAGTTGATGGTACACCTTAAGTACTGCTCCAAGACTTGGTTCATGCGCTCTATTTGTCCGACACTTTGAGGATAAAAAGTTGAAGATAACTTTATATCCATTTTTAAGATCTTGAAAAGGATTCTCAAAAATCTTGACACAAATTGAGTTCTCCTATCCGATAAAATATTCTTAGGTAATCCATGATAGTGATAGATATTATCAATGAAAAGCTTAGTTGTTTCTTCACCTGTAATAGATTTTGTGCATAGTACAAAATGTGTCATCTTGATGAACCGATCTAGTATCACAAATATAGAGTCATAAGATCTTGAGCTTGGAAGATCTGTGATAAAATCCATAGAAACAGAAGACCATGGTTGTTCTAGAATAAATAATGGCTGAAGAAATTGAAAAGGTCGATGACGAGGAGTCTTTGATCTTGAGCAGATATCACATGATTATACAAAGTCTTTGACTGCCTTCCACATTTGAGGCCACCAAAAATCTATTGATATAAGTTCCAAAGTCTTATTGTATCCAAAATATCTTGCCGTTGGAAAATCATGACATGCTTGAAGAACACATAAACGAGCTTCTCTTTCTCAAATATATAAACATCCTTTGAAGTATTGTAGGTTATTGTTGAATTCAAATTTAGAAGAATCATGAGTCTTAGAAGAATTATTCTTGATATCATGAACAAGAGAGTCTAAGTATATACTTGATTGAATTTTCTTGAAAAAAATTGAATCAACAGTCAATGTTGATTTCATGGCTTGAAGATGAAATTGCTCCGATTTCAAGAGGGCTATTCTTTGTTGCTCTAAAGCTGCATCTCCTTCTTTTGGTACAAAATAAGAATGTCTAGAAAGGGCATCCAATAAACCTTGTTGTTTTCTTAGTCGATAAATGATAATGAACTTGAATCTTGATAAAGACATATTCCAATGAGCTTGATGATGATTCAATACATGTGTTGACATGAAATACTTGAGGTTCTTATGATCTGTATACATGGTGATTGGATTACAAGCGCTTTTTAGATAATGATGCTGTCGTGGTGAGAGTCTTAGCCCTAAGAAACACTAGATCTTTTTTTGCCTCTAGTTTCTCAAGTGCAAGATGAGATTCATAAAGTTCATAAAATTGAAGAATTTATATAAAAACATACTTTATTAACCCTAACATATTCTGCCTTTAGAAACCCGCCTTCAATTTTGCTCATAAATCCTAGGATATCACATCAATTGAAGCAAAATTTGGACACAAGGTACTTAAGAGAGTAAAGAAGCAAACCCCATAATCTTTTTGATTATAGCTCATGTGGTTAGAGAGAACCATGTTGTCAAAATAATTCCTCCATGCTGCCTTTGATTCTGGACCCCCTTTGCTTCACACCTTCATTGCTCTTCATTAAAGAAGACCTAAGTGCTAAAATTTGGTAGGCTTATAGCTTATCTCATGTTGTAAACACCCTTCAAATATTGCTCCAAGGGCCTTTTCCAAACTTGAGTTATAGGTTCTATCCTTCTTCTTCACGACCCTTCCTTGTCATCTCCCTCCTGGTCTTCTTTATCCTCTTGGTCAAAAAGACCTCTTAGCCCATGTCTTTTCCACTTCCTCAACCTTTTTCTTTTTACTAACTTGAAGAAATTTCACTTTTCAAGGTAAATTTCCATTGTATCTTCTTACTACTAATTTTCTATCAACCTTTCTTCTAATCTTAATCTTTTTATTTTAATGCATTCTTTTATGTTTTTCACACTATGTTTTGATTTACAACACGACATCCACCCCCTCCAAACCTGCACATCTTCCGGCATGTGCCAACTTAACCATCTCCATTTCTTTCATTGTTCTCATTTCTTCTCCATCTTCTACATTATTTGAAACTCTTAGTATTGATTTACTTTATTTCAATGGACCATTTTCCCCTATCAAAAAATCTCCTAGATATGATTTTTCTCTGAAAGCCATGAATAATCAAAGCTAAAATCATATCTTGAAGTTCTCCAAGCTTCACTTTTTTCCAAAATAAATGATAATAATCCTCCTTCCTTTCTTTATCACATTCAAAGTTATAGTTGTGAGTATAAATAAGTATCTTTGTGTCTTTGTAAACTATCTTTTCATTTGTGATTTCTTCAACCATGCATTCTTGAATTTGGATGGTCCGGGCTTCTTTTATTAAGCCTTGCGCTCTTCCATATTCAAATTCACCTTGATTTTGGATACATGTTGTATCCATAATAACCCTTGTATTACTCAGATTCATTCCAACAAACATTTGTAAAACCTCATTTTCCATTTTTCCATTAAAAAATTCTTCTATTTATTCAATTTTTTCTTCTCGAGCCTCATTAAAGCCAATTTTTTGCTCTTTTTGGTAACCATCATTAAAAGTGGTATAAGCATATGCCTTTGCTTCTTTTTCTTCCATGTTGTCGGTGGTATCCTCCTTCTTCCTTTGAAGTTGAAGAGAAAACATGTTTAAAACTTCTTCTTCCAAATCAGCAAGTATATCATTATTCACATCTTCTTCTTCAACCTCATGACTCACCTTATCATCCTCCACAACCATAACTCCTTCTAAGCTTGATTTACATTCAATAAAAAATACTTGACCAATCTTTTCTTCCTCCTCTTTAGTCAAACAAGTGTCAATGGCACTTGTCATCACTGTCTCCACTTTCTCAATGTCCTTCTTCTTCTTTTCCGTATCCCTTTCTATGTTTTCTTCTATTCTTTGCTTTAGAATTGATGCCTTCTTTGGTTGTGAAGATGAAAGAATATTTTGTGGTGGTTGATTTATTATTGATCCTTCTTTTGTCCTTTCCCCTATACCATCACCCTTTTGTATTTGCTTCTTATTTATTGGTTCTTCATCTTCATCTTCTACATTCCTTCCTCTCTTTACTTCCACATAGACATCTTGAAAGTCTTTATTCCTCCTTTCCTTGTTTAAGGAAGCTTTGATGCTAACTGCATCAACTAGATCATCCCATCTTGTCTTCTCTCTAATGGCCTGAGCTCCTCTAATCATAGTCTCATGATTTTCAAGACATGGAGCTTCAACATTATTTTTCCAAGCCACAATTTGATAAAAATCTGCATTACCTGAATCTCTTGGCTTAGGCTTCATCATTCCATCTTCTATTAATTTTTTCATTCCTCCTTTAGTAAAGTTAGTATCCAAAAGAAAATTTGTAGATGCATCTCTAATCCTTCCTTCTTTGAAGGTAATGATGCCTTTCTTCATGGCATTAGCAAATGATTTACAATCACTACGTTTGTGATTGGAATCATCACACCAAATGCACCTCATAACATATCCCCTCTGTCCTCCAGAAGTTTGAGAAATACTTGGCTTTATATTCTTTTTCAAAGCACTCATCTCTACTTTCAATTCCTTCAATTCCTTCACCAATTCCTCTAGAGTATCTTCATTTAGAGCCTTACCCTTTGAAGAGCTTGATGGTAACATTAAAGAAGTCCTTGTAGCTAGTGGTGCTGAAGCTTCATTTTTACTCCATACCCCTTAGCCTTTACCCGCTGTTGCTTTGCAATAAGACTTATTGAATCCTCCAATTGTCTCCAATTTGTACTAAAACCTCCTTCAGCTGCTCCATCTTGAAGAAGAAATAATAGTCTATCCTCCAAAGCTTCATTTGCAGCTTGTAGAAATAACTCTGATTTTCTCACTTCAAGAATCTTCTTCTCTGTTAGTGAGAGTTGTCCAAATTTCTTTTCAAATTCTCTTAACAACTCACTTGGTCCCATGTTGTTACCTGGTTGTTGTTCCACCCAATCAAGGAAATTCCTTTCGGACATCCTTTCTTCATCTTCATCAAAAAACTCATCTCGAAGCCTCTCTTCAAATTTGGCCCAAGTAATCTCAAAATTATTTTGATGAAGATGTTTCACCTTGTCTCTGATCTCTGGTACAACTGCCAAGTCAAATGTCTCTATCATCTTCTCCTCTGAAATTTGATAGATTTCCATCTCACAAGTATAATTCCTTAAAAAATTTGAAATGTTCTTCCCACTGAATCTTTCATTCTTGGAAATAACAGCTTTCAAAGCTTTTGTAGCTCCTTTTCTAGCTGCATTGGCAACTTGTTGCCCTATAAACATTTGCATGGCCCTAAAGAACTCCTCTGCAAAGTTTTGACTACCTCCTTGAGCTTGACTACCACTGGTTCTATTATCCCCCATCTTGCCTTAAAAAATCTTGAAGCCTTAGAGCTCTCTCAGTGGAAGCACCAAATGTCGTGGTGAGAGTCTTAGCCCTAAGAAACACTGGGTCTTTTTTTGCCTCTAGTTTCTCAAGTGCAAGATGAGATTCATAAAGTTCATAAAATTGAAGAATTTATATAAAAACATACTTTATTAACCCTAACATATTCTGCCTTTAGAAACCCGCCTTCAATTTTGCTCATAAATCCTAGGATATCACATCAATTGAAGCAAAATTTGGACACAAGGTACTTAAGAGAGTAAAGAAGCAAACCCCATAAACCTTTTGATTATAGCTCATGTGGTTAGAGAGAACCATGTTGTCAAAATAATTCCTCCATGCTGCCTTTGATTCTGGACCCCCTTTGCTTCACACCTTCATTGCTCTTCATTAAAGAAGACCTAAGTGCTGAAATTTGGTAGGCTTATAGCTTATCTCATGTTGTAAACACCCTTCAAATATTGCTCCAAGAGGCCTTCTCCAAACTTGAGTTATAGGTTCCATCCTTCTTCTTCACGACCCTTCCTTGTCATCTCCCTCCTGGTCTTCTTTATCCTCTTGGTCAAAAAGACCTCTTAGCCCATGTCTTTTCCACTTCCTCAACCTTTTTCTTTTTACTAACTTGAAGAAATTTCACTTTTCAAGGTAAATTTCTATTGTATCTTCTTACTACTAATTTTCTATCAACCTTTCTTCTAATCTTAATCTTTTTATTTTAATGCATTCTTTTATGTTTTTCACACTATGTTTTGATTTACAACACGACAACGCTATTCTTGAAAAGAATCTATGATTGTAAGAAGTTCTTTGTCATGGATCTCATAATTGATTTTGGCTATTGAGAATTTTCTTAAATGAAAAGCTACTAGATGAAGTTTGTCATTTATTCCTATTTGTGACAAAACCGCACCCAAGGCAAAGTCTGATGCATTTGTTTTCATAAAAAATGCCTTGAAAAAGTCAACATGGTGCAAGATTAGTGCAGAAACAAACAATATCTTTAGAGCTTCAAATGTTGCTTCCGCTTCTTGATTCTATTAGAGTTTGTCTTTACAGGTCAAACATATAAGTGGAGCTGCAACTCAAGAGAAGTCTTTGATGAAGATCTGATAATAATTTACAAATTTTAAAAAGCATTGGACATCTCTTACCATCTTTGAAATCTTCCAATTCATGATTGTCTGGACTTTCTTAGGATCTATTATGAGACCATCATTTGAAATGATGTATCCCAAGAAATCAACTTGAGTAGTGTGAAATATATACTTCTCTATCTTGGCGTACAATCTCACATCTCTAAATTTTTGTAATACTTGACGAACATGTACTTCATATTCTTCTACATTCTTAGAATAGACCAAAATATTGTCAAGGTAGCAGACGACAAAATTCTCTAGGAACTCACAAAAAATATCATTCATGAGATGTTGAAAAGTAGCTCGTGCATTTGTAAGTCCAAAAGGCATGACATTATATTCATAATGTCCGTACCTGATTTGAAACGTAATTTTCCATTCATCTCCTTCTTTGATGCGTACTAGATTGTATGTTCTTCTTAGATCTATTTTTGTATAGATCTTAGCTTGATTTAACTAGGCAAAGAGTCCTGATATCAAAAGTAATGGATATTTGTTCTTGATTGTGATCTTGTTGAGTCCTCAATAGTCAACACACATCCGCAATGATCCATCTTTTTTCTTCACAAATAGAATTGGAACTCCTGTTGGAGATTTAAAATGGCGTATGAAATTCTTGGCCAAATTCTTGTCAATATATGCCTTGAATTGAGCCAGCTCATCTTGTCATAAATTGTAGATTGGTCCAAATAGTGGCTGAGTTCCTTCCTTGAGATCAATTGAATAATCATATGGATAATGCTCCAAAAGAATATTTATATTTTTTTTTTCAAAAACGTCCTGATAATCCAAATATTGACTTCGAATGCTACTTAAAGTCTTTCCACCATCAAAAATAGGTGTGGCACAAATAGCAAAAGTTAATCCTTCTTTTGATGCATGTATAAAAGCTTTTGTATGTATAAGTACAAGTTTTACTAAGCTAGACTTATAGCTTTTCACTTGATCGGCATGATGTTTAATAACATTCTGAAAAAAATCAAGTCTATAAGAATTCCAATCTATTTGAAGGTTATTTTTTTTAGCCATGATAAACCTAAAATAACTAGATTAGATGGAGATTTAATTATGTTAAAGGTTACGTAGCTATTATGACCATCTATTGTTACTTTTATAGGATGGATTTCATGAATGATGTCCCCAGAAGACAATGGACAACCATCTATGACTTCTACATATATGGATTTAGTTTTCTGTATTAAAAGTATTTTACAATTCTTAACAAATTGTTCATCTAAAAAGCATGTTGAGGCTCTTGAATCTAATAAGGCAGAGGCTGTGTAGTTTTTTGGTCATAAATATACATCTATTATAAAACAAGGTAAGGATTCTAAGGAGAGAATAGAACCTTTACTAGGAATTGTACAAAGTTCTAGCTATACGGTTCCTATTGTAGCTGGATAAATTCATTTTCTAACATATTGTCTTCTTTGATAGCCGTATTCTTCATTTTGTAGTTGTATCATTTCTTCGGATAATGTTGAATAGTGTGTTTAGGTTCTCCACAATATAAATATAATCCTCCTTGATGACGTCAAAACTTTTCTTGTTCAGTAAGATGTTTAAAATGTACCACATCCATTTGCATATCTTCTACTTTCGAATGTATGTTTTGTGAGGACGTTGATGTTGCCATTGAATAATAACGTTGAAGCTCCCTTGTACGACTCTCAAATCAAAATTCAAAAAGTCGATTGTCACACTTCACAACAAAATCAATTGCTTGACTTAATGTTTGAAGATTGGATAAATTGAGCATTAATTTTTTTTACCTCATATTATTATCCGTAGAAAAATTGGTTGATGAGTGCAGCATCATCCCACTTGAAATCACTTGCTAGTTGTCAAAATTGTGAAGCATATAATGACACGGATCAATTGCCTTGTCGTAGGATGTGAATCTTGTTGGTTGGAACACGGATTGCATCATATTCTTCATACATAGATCAAAATTTTGCTAAAAATGCCTCCAAATTATCTAATATTGGATCACGTGGTTCAAAAAAAGATGAAAATCATAATAAAGTAGATCTCAAAAGTAACATTCCAATAAACCTAACTTGAGATCCTTGCATAGGATAACTTTGAGGTTGAAGTTTAATCACCAATTGTACCTGATTGGCGAATCCTTGAAACTTAGATCTTGTGCCATCAAACTTCTCAAGCAAACTAATTTTTGATTTTTTAATGTTTGAACAATGTTCCATCATAAGTGAGATAGTACGGTTGAATGTTATTATTGATACAGCTTCAACCATCTCTATATCTTCACTTTTTGCTAATCTTATTGCTCCTTATGGTAGTAAACTCAGTTGATGCATTACAAGCATTAGCTCTCTCATTTGTTCTTGCATTTGTGCCATTGCACTCTTCATTTTTGTAAGCTTTGCCATGATAATATAATAAGAAAGAAGGTGTCTACTCTCACTTCAAGAAATACAGAATAACACATTCAAAAGAAAAAATTCTAAAAATAATATGAATTGAGAAGTGGATACTTCACAACTTCTAATATGCTTATCTCTTATCAAGAGAAACAAATAATCCACTCTTAATCAAGAAAAGACAAAGCTCTGATACTGTATATGTATTCTTATTAATCTGTCAAGGACATGAACTAGAAAAAGATGTATAATCTAATGAAAATTGTATCAAAGAAAAGTCACAAAATAGAAATAAGAAAGTATGTATATTCAAAGAGAAATTGAAATGGCTATTACCAAAGACTAGAAACATGAAGACTCTTGAAACTAGATTAGAATCAAGAAAGAAGTTGAAAAGAGTGAAGAAGGCTTCACTCTTACGTCTATAAATACTATTTAACTAAGAGTTACGTGGTGATATTCTATAGGATCTCTTATACATGTCTAATTTGTAAGACACTTGTCAAACTTGCACAACAAGTTTCTCACATGTGCACCATATATTTGGCTTGTTCCGCAAGCTACCAACATGCGTGATACATGGCTAGCTTGTTCCATAAGCTACCAACATATGTACCACGTGGCTAGCTTGTTGACCAAGTTTCTAACCTACCAATCACCTATAAACATGTATAAAAGTGATTCCGCATCTATGAAGCTTCTAA
Organism: Physcomitrellopsis africana; assembly: GCA_036785485.1. Taxonomy (NCBI): domain Eukaryota; kingdom Viridiplantae; phylum Streptophyta; class Bryopsida; order Funariales; family Funariaceae; genus Physcomitrellopsis; species Physcomitrellopsis africana. The sequence goes on from JAWRVF010000045.1 coordinate 98,568, forward strand.
GAAGCTTTTCTATCAATTTATTTTATCTACTTCTGTTGATTTATATTAATTAGATAATTACTGGAATAAATCTTATGTCCGTGACAACATGATATTATATTCAAAATATCCATACGTTATCTAAAATGTAATCTTCTATTCATCTCTCTTCTTGATCCATACCAGATTGTATGCTCCACAAAGATCTATCTTAGTATAGATCTTGGCTTGGCTAAGTTGTTCCAAAAATCCTGAGATTAACAATAGTAGATAATGATTCTTCACTGTTATCTTATTCAATTCCTAATAATCAACGCATATACACAAAGAACCATCCTTCTTCTTCACAAAAAATATAGGTGTACTTATTGGAAACTTTGAATACCTGATGAAATTCTTTGTAAGATTTTTATCAATATAATCCTTCAATATTGAAAGCTCATTTTAAAAAAGATTATAAATTGGGCCTAAAGATGGTTGTATTCTTTTATAAAGATCTATAAGACAATTATATGGTCAGTGCTCCGGTAATATATCAATATTTTTTTTTTGAAAAACATCTTGAAATTCATTATATTGCTCTAGAAAACTTGTTGATGAAATCATATCTTCTTTAATTGGAGTGGCATAAATAACAAATGGTGTACCTTCTTGAGCCAATTTTATAAAATCCCTTGCTTCAACAAATAAAGATTTATCAATTTGTAGCTTTTTATAAATTTTTTTTATAGGGATGTCTATTGGAAATGTTACTCTTCACAACCTCCAATCTATAGATGGATTATGCTTTCTCAACCACAACAGCCTAAGAATTATAGGATTTGAAGGAGTTCTAATAATATTGAACACAATTTGGCTTCTATGATCTTTGAACAACAATTCTATAGGCGTGGTTTTATGGATGATACTACCAAAGGATAAAGGTCATTTATCTATTACCTCTGTATGAATAGATTTGGATTTTTGTATTAAAGGAATTTTATGAAGCTTAATGAATTTCTTATCTATGAAATAAAGAGATGCCCCCAAATCTAACAAAGAGGTCGTGTGAAGCTTCTGAGGGCCAAAATATAAAAAGATTATAAAACAACAAGTAGATTGAGCAAAAAGAAAGGAACCTGAATAATTTTGTAATGTTGGATTGTTCAGGCTCATGGTCACTATTGGGCAAAACATTGTCATTTTTCTGAATAATTGCACTCTTAGTTTTTGTAATGTATTGATTTTATTTCTTTGGGCATTTGCCAACCTTGTGGCCTTCCTTGCCATAATATAGGTATAGACCTTCTTCTATCTGATGCTTTTTTTTTAATAGATTAAGAGATTTAAATTATACTATATCAAATTATATATCTTCTATTTCTAAGTATGAATTCAAAATACTTATCAATGTGGCAATAGTATGTCAGATTGCATTTTGTCTTATTGAAGAACATAAACATTGATCTTATTAATATTGAAATAATAGATCATCATATTTTACGGCTTAGCTAATGGCTTCATTGAGCGATTGTGGATCCGGAAGTGACAATTATAAATCCTTCACATCATCTTTTAATCTCCAATAAAATTGGCTCATTAGGGCTTCTTTGTCCTAATTGATGTTGTATGCTAATTGTCTAAAATGAGATACAAATATTTCTATAAAAACTTCAAAGTTGCTCAAAATTAATAATCTTTTTTCAAACAAGGGAGCAAACCATTATAATGCTTATCCCGTAAATAAGGTGCCAATTAATCCAATCGTTGATTCTTCTGTCAAATAAGTATCAGATTATAAGACTATTATTAATCAAATTTGATTGACAAATCTTTGAAACTTTGAACGCATATTATCATATTTTTTTGAAAGACTAATTCAAGGCTCCTTATAATGTTAAACAAGTAGATTTTTTTAGTGTAGTATAGATAGTACTGCATCTTCAAGGGTAGAAGTTGGAGGTGGATATAATTTAGATTGTAATATTTTGGATGTTGTGTCATTATAGAGTTTAATAATAATTTCTTCAATCTCTGCATTCCTAACAAGTAAAGTAGTAAGAGCACTTATAATAGTATCTAACTTACACTCAAAAGATTTGGTCATGTTAATGTCTTGACTTCTAGCCATTCTAATAGAAAGAAGAAATGAATATATAAGAAGAAAATATCAATTTAGAGGAGGATAATCCACAACCTCTAAAATACTTTAAGAACTTCAAGAAGAGAGATGATCCACTCTTTCACAAGAAAGACAAAGCTCTAATATTATGATGAAGAAAATATTATGAAGAAGATAATCCGCAACCTCTAAAGCATTGATATACCTTTGAGTAGAGAGATAATCTATTTTCTAATAAGAAGGATCCAACTCTAATATTGAAGATGAGGTCAGTCTCAACAAACTATCAAGGATACAAGAATATAAATCAAGAAACTTGAATTAGGATAAGGTTTCTAAAAGAAATCAACAAGAACTTTAATTAACTAGATGAGTACATGAATAATATTAAGAAAGGTGAGCTAGAATTCTAAAAGATGCATTGTCAAGACTAAAAAATTCTTTAGCCTCAACCTCTATATATACTCTTGTCTAGGATGCTTCTTAAGTGACTTCCATCAAACTAAAAAACTTCTTAAGCAACTTTTATCAACTAAGAAGCTTCTTGAGTTCCTTCCAATAATTGAAAAGCTTCTTGAGCTACTTCTACCAATTAGAAAGCTTTTCAATCGACTTGCAGTAATTCAAAAAGTTTCTAGAATGTATTAAGGATATATACTTTGGAAGTTCACAGAACCTTTTAGAACATTCTAGAAACTTCTCAAGTTAATAAAAGTTGGTTGAGAAGCTTCCTAGTTAGTGAAAGTCAGTCAAGAAGTTTCTTAATTAGTGAAAGGAATTCAAGAAGCTTCCCAATTAATACAAAGAGCTCAAGAAGCTTCCTAGTTAGTAGAAAGAGCTTAAAAAGCTTTCTAGTTGGTGGAAGCTGCTTGAAAAGCTTCTTAGTTTGATGGTAGCCGCTCAGAAAGCATCATAGATAGGAGTATATATAAGGGTCAAGGCTGAAGAGTTCTTCAGTCTTAACAATGCATCTCTTGGAGTTTTACCTCACCTTTTTTAGTGTTGTTTATGTACTCATCTGTTTAATTCAAGTTCTTATTGATTTCTTCTAGAAACCTTGTCCGACTTTCAAATCTCTTGTTCTGTATTCTTGTGTCTTTGACACTTTGTCAAGACTGATTTCATCTTCAATATCAGAGTTGGATCCTTGTTATTAGAGAGTGGATTATTCTTCTACTTAAAGGTTTACCAATGCTTTAGAGGTTGCAGATTATCCTCCTCTAAGCTCATATTTTCTTCATTACAATATTGGAGCTTTGTCCTTCTTGTGAAAGACTAGATCACCCCTCTCTTTGAAGGTCTTAAAGCATTTTAGATGTTGCAGATTATCTTCCTCTAAATTGATATTGTTTTCTTATAGATTCCTTCTTTCTCTTGAAATGGTTAGAGGTCAAGATATTAATATGACCAAATCTTTCGAATCCAAGTTAGATGCCATTATAAGTGCTCTTACTACTTTGTCTACTAGGATTGCAGAGATTGAAGGAATTGTTGCAAAACTTTGTAAAAATGTAACATCTAGAGTACCACAATTTAGACTGCATCCACCTCCAACTTCTATGCTTGAAGATGTAGTACTATCTATACTACGCTAAGAAAATTTGCCTGTTCAACAACATAAGGAGCCTTGAATTAATCTTCTAAAGAAATATAATGGTACGGGTTCAAGATTCCAAGGATTTGTCAATCAATTTAAATTAATAATAATCTTACAATCTGATATTTATTTGACAGAAGAATCATCCATTGGATTAGTTGGCATATTGCTTACGAGATACGTATTATCATGATTTGCTCTCTTATTTAAAAAGAAATTATTAATTTTGAGCAACTTTGAAGTTTTTATAGAAATATTTACAAAAGCATTTGGAGAATATGACAAGGCTCATTAGACAACAGATAATATCTGAATATTATGTCAAGGGGCATGCTTTGTATTAATCTATACATCCAATTTTAGATAATTAGAGTATGACATCAATTGGGTTAAAGAAGCCCTGATGAGCCAATTTTATTAGAGATTAAGAGACAATGTGAAGTATCTATTATTGTCACTTCCGGATCCACAATCATTTAATGAAGCCATTAGTCAAGCTATAAAATGTGATAATTGATTATTTTAATGATGACAAGATCAATGTTCATAGGCTTCAACAAGACAATATGCAATCTAACATTCTCCTGCTACATCAACAAGCATTTTGAATTCACACTCAAAAGTAGAAGATATGTAACTGCATGCAATACAATTTAAACTTCTTAGTCCACAAGAAAAGAAGCGTTAGATGGAAGAAGGTTTATGCTTATATTGTGGCAAGGTTGATAATTTCCTAAAAAAATAAAATCGACACATTACCAAAAGCAAGAGTGCGATTGTTCAAGAAAACGACAATATTCAGCTATAATTGAGATCATACGGCTCGACAATCCAACATTACAAAACTATTTAGGTTCCTTTCTTACTACTCAATCTACTCATTGTTTTATAATTCTTTTGTATTTTGGCCCTCAAAAGCTTTACACAATCACTTTGTTAGATTCAAAGGCGTCTTCTTATTTTGTAGATGAGGCATTCACTAAGCTTTACAAAATTCCTCTAGTACAAAAATTCAAACCTATCCATATAGAGATAATAGACACACAACCTTTATCCTCTGGTAGTATCATCCATGAAACCACACCTATAAAAGTGTCATTTAAAGATTATAGAAGCCAGATTGTATTCAACATTATCAGGACTCTTTGAAATCCTATTATTCTTGAATTATCTTAGTTGAAAAGACATAATCCATCTATAGATTGGAAGTTGTGAAGAATAACATTTCCAATGGAGATCTCTACAAAAAAAAATGTATAAAAGGCCCTGAGATAGTAAGCCTTTATTTATTAGAGTGAGGGCTTTCATAAAATTGGCTTAGAAGGTACACCATTTATTATTTATGCGACTCCAATTAAAAAAGATATGACTTCATCGATAAATATTCCAGAGAAATATAATAAATTTTAAGATATTTTTTAGAAGAAGAATGCTGATATATTATTAGAGTACCGACCATATGATCATGCTATAGATCTTTAAGAAAGAGCACAATCATCTTTTGGTCCAATCTATAATCTTTTTTAAAATAAACTTTTAATATTAAAAGATTATATTGATGAAAATCTTACAAAGAACTTCATGAGGCATTCAAAATTTCTAACAAGTGCACCTATACTTTTTGTAAAAAAGAAAGATGGTTCCTTACATATGTATATTGATTATTGAGGATTGAATAAGATAATGGTAAAGAATCATTATTCACTACTGTTAATCTTAAGATTTTTGGAACAACTCAACCGAGCTAAGATCTATACTAAGATAGATCTTTATGGAACATACAATCTAGTACAAATCAAGGAAGGAGATGAATAGAAGACTACCTTTTGGACAAGGTATGGATATTTTGAATATAATGTCATACCTTTTGGACTAAAAAATACACCCGCTATTTTTCAATATTTAATGAATAACATATTTTAAAAATATTTAAATAAGTTTATAGTAATCTATCTTGATGATATCTTAATCTACTTGAAAAATCTAGAGGAACACAAAGAGCATGTTAAATTGGTATTACAAAAGCTATGGGATACAAGTTTATATGTCAAACCAGAAAAATGTGTATTTTATCAATCTCAGATAGAATTTTTGGAATATATTGTATCTATTGAAGGTTTGACAATGGATCCCAAGAAAATAGAGGCGATTATATAATGGGCCATTCCAAAGACTGTAAAAGATGTACAATGTTTTCTTGAATTTGGTAACTTCTATTGAATCTTCATAAAAAATTACTCTCAAGTTGCCACCCCTCTAATACGATTGACATGTAAGGACAAGTTAGAATAGGGACCTCAAGCACAAAAGGCATTTCAAGATCTCAAGACGACGTTTACTACATCCTATCACAGACATAGAATATAGACTGGAAGTCTAAACAAGAAGTTCAAGAAGAACTAGAAAGAATTAGATTAATCAGATGAGTACAAAAACAACACCAGAGAAGTGAGGTAGAGCTCCAAGAAATGTGTTGTCAAGATTGAAGAACTCTTCAGCCTCGACTCCAATATATACTCCTATCTAGGAAGCTTCTCAAGCAGCTTCTTCCAACTAGGGAGCTTCTCAAGTAACTTCTACTAACTAGAAAGATATTAGAAGGCTTTAGAAGGTTCTAGAGAGTTCTAGGAAACTTTTAAAATATTCTAGAAGGTTCTAACAAGTATGTCCTTGACATTAGAAAGATATAAGAAGGCTCTGGAAGGTTCTAGAGAGTTCTAGGAAACTTTTAGAATGTTCTAGAAGATTCTAACAAGTGTGTCCTTGACATCACCTCCTCCTCTAGCTTCGAGGTCTCTGAGAAGCCATTTGAGATGTATACTCACAAATTAAAGAAATCAAAAATTTGTCGCATAGTCTCTGTAATATACTCCAGCTGTCGTTCACGAGGCAGATGATTCATGGATCCTTTTTCTATTCATTTCTCCACAGAAGGCTTCATCTTCACGCTTTGTTAATGACCGGCTTTTGGATTATTAAGATATCGTCGATGGAATTTCCATACCTTTTGAAATGCATTGGCAAGATTTTCAGCCGGTTCTATGTTCTTTCATTAATATCGTAGCCGCTCCAATGCACAAAGTACTCTAATTTATTCCATCTTCGTAGTGAATCTAGTATTCTTTCCACCTCATACTCTTCGTTGTTTTCAATTTCTATACTAGGTGGCGGACATTGCACTCTTCCAAGAAAAGACGCTTCTCAATAAGGCTCTAATAGAGAAACATGAAAGATAGGGTATACCTTCATAGCAGTTGGTAACTCTAAGCAGTACGCCACAGGATTGATCTGCTTTTGGATAACAAATGGTCCCAATCTTCGATAGTTCAACTTATCACATGGCCGCTTGGTCTTGATATTCCATCGAAGCAGCCATATTTTATCTCCAATCTTGAAATCAGGTGCCTGATTCCAAAATTTATCCGCGGATGCTTTGTAAGACTCTTGGGCAATTTGCAATTGAAGCTTCAATGTGGTTTGAAGCTCTAATAGCTGCTGCATCAATCCTTCAGCTATTGGGTTGTTATTCATTGACGGACTCAATAGATCAAACTTTGGATGGTATCCATAATTAAAAAAGAATAGTGTTTTCTGAGTCGACCCATGAAGGATGTTGTTATATGCAAACTTGGCTAGCGGTAGATATGTAGTCCAATCATCTTGTTGATAGTTGATGCTCCATTGTAAATATTGTTCCAAAACTTGATTCACCCATTCTGTTTGGCCGTCAGTTTGAGGATGGAATGCCAAAGAAAGCTTGATGTCTACCTTCAATATCTTAAAAAAAGATCTCCAAAACTTTGATATAAATTAGGTTCTTTGATCCGACACGATATCATCTGGTAGACCATGATATCGATACACATTATCAAAGAAGAGCCTTGTTGTATCTTCGCTTGATGATGTCTTCTTGCAAGGGATAAAATGTGCCATCTTTGTAAGTCGATCCACCACAACAAAGATGCTGTCAAATGAATTCGATGGCGGCAGATCTGTAATAAAGTCTATGGAAACTGAAGACCATGGACGACACGGAATGAGCAATGGCTATAGAAGTCCATAAGGGCGATGTCGAGGGTTCTTGGATCTTGAACAAATGTCACAAGAGAGGAAAAAATCCTTCACATCCTTCCACATTTGGGGCCACCAGAAATCTCGGGAAATGAATTCCAAGGTCTTGTTGAATCCAAAATGTCCCGCAGTTGGAAAGTCATGACGAGATTGAAGGATTCAAAGTCGTGCTAGCCCTTTTGGGATATACAGTCGATCCTCAAAGTAAAAGAGATCTCCTTCAACCTTGAACTTGTCATCATTGATACGTTGTCGTAATACGTGAAGTCTTGCTTGAGAATGCTCCGGGCACCTGGCTGTGGAAGATAAAAAGAAAATACGCCACAACAAAATCCTAACAATTCTAATAGAATCTTAATTAACTTCTATTAAACCTTAACAATATTTTTCAGCTTGATTCAATCTTAAAAAAATTATAAAAGAAGAATAAATGAGTCATTCAATAATCATAATAGAAAATAATATATAAAATGCTAAATTTAGAAAATACTAAAAATAGAATCTTAAAACCCTAAATCATATCTTATTCAAACCCTAGTCAATCCCTAAGTCAAACCTTGATCAAACCTTAGTCATACCCTAAGTCAAACCTTGGTCAAACCTTAGTCAAATCCTAAGTCAAACCCTAGTCAAATCCTAAGTCAAACCCCGATCAAACCCTAAGTCAAATCCTAGTCAAACCCTAATCAAATCCTAAGTCAAACCCTAATCAAACCCTAACCCTAATGAAACCCTAATTCAAATCTTGGTCAAATCTTAGTCAAACCCTAATCAAACCCTAAGTCAAACCCTAGTCAAATCCTAATCAAACCCTAGTCAAACCCTAATCAAACCCTAAGTCAAACCCTAATGAAATCCTAACCCTAATGAAACCCTAAGTCAATCCCTAGTCAAACCCTAATCAAACCCTAAATCAAACCCTAAGCAATTTCTAAGGCAGTTTTAGAACTACAATAACTACTAAACAAACCGTTGATCTTGATTGAAATATTTCATACACCTTAACAATTAAGTTAAAAACACACACACCAAGTTTGAAGAAGATCTAACTTACGAAGAAGAAGAAAAACTTACAAATTTGCTCGGGTATCAGCCGGCCTCCTTCTCCAATCTTCACGCCAATATTCCAGTGCCTAAACCTCCTATTTGCACCGTTCAACTGCTTCCAAATTTCACAAGCATGTAGGAAATTAAGTCTTCTACACACACACATAAATTTCACCCCAATCCAACTGATAGATTGATCAAAATCTGCGAAACCCTAACTGTCCTTTAAAACCCAATTCCAGAGACCCCAACTCACATAAATTTCAATAACCTTTGATCAAACCGTTAGATCAATCTCAAATTCACAGCACACATTGACAACAACAATACCCAAAAACCCACAAATTTCCAGCCGTAGATCTGTTGCAAAGCTTCTGGAATTGCCTAAACCATCAACCCTAATTTATTTCACAAAATCTCAAGTAGTCAAAATAAACCCTGACTTTGCAAAGCTATTACAAAGTCGTTTTCTCTCCAAATCACTCAAAATCAACTCCTATATAAAAACCTTCAAGTTCACTCCCTAACCCCAATCTCCGATCTGCAAAAAAGACCCTCCATTTGCCGTCGGCACGCGGTTTTGTGCCCTGGGGTCTGGTTTCGACCCAGGTTCTTAACCGCCCCTCTCCGGATATCAACTCTTGTAGTTTTGAGGTAAATTTCTCTAAAACCTACTCTTAACTTCTTATTAAACATACCTATACCAATTTTTTTTCTAATCTACTTTGTTTTACCATTTTTATGGCTTTACAAAGTAAGTAGAAATCCCTTTTATAAAAGGCAGCATTAGCACTTCTTAATTTTTACTACCTCCTTGTCTATTATCTATTTTTCTAAGATAATTTTCTCAAATATTTTCATTTGAGCTCTTCTATAATAAAATCATTCCTCCCCTCTTTCACCTAGTAGTCGGACATTGGCTACTCCACAATTTTGCTTAATATCAGCATCATTAATTTCAATTCGCCGAAAGACGCACTGGGTTGAAGAAGCTTAGCATTAATTAAGTACCAATAAGAGTAATAAATCTCAATTGTTCGCTTTATTAACGCGGTTAATCGAAGTTGATCGTTGCCGCTTCTCCAATCATCTATGAAGATATGATCTTTGATAAGGCAGCATCGGATAATTCTTTATTGCTTCCGCCGATAAGTAATAAACCAATAAATCTAAAGATGCATATATTCCATCGAATTTTTGATGACTTGTTTTAGAATCACAGACATAAATATTTTACCCAGATCCAGATACGGTCACTCGATACATTCTTTCGGTGATCGCCACTCTTGGAAAGAATCCACTATAGCAAGGAGTTCTTTATCATGAATCTCGTAGTTGATCTCAGCTGCAGAAAACTTCCGTAAATAGAATGCAACCGGATGAAGCTTATTGTCAATGCCCATTTGTGAAAGTACGGCTCCTAAAGCAAAATCCGAAGCATCGGTTTCCAAATAGAAAGCCTTTGCAAAGTTTGGGTGTACCAAGATTGGAGCCGTAGTAAATGCCGTTTTAAGATTTTGAAATGCTTTTTCCGCTAGAGGTCCCCATTCTAGCTTATTCTTACATATTAATCGAATGAGTGGAGCAGCAACTTGAAAATAATTCTTGATGAAGATCCGATAGAAGTTAGCAAAGCTGAGAAAATATTGTACGTCTCTAACCGTCTTTGGAACTTCCCAGGACACAATTACTTCCACCTTCTTGGGATCCATCTTCAAGCCTTCTGTAGTCACAATAAATCCTCATGTCCTCTATCTCCGCTTGTGAATTTAGGCTACTTGTCGATATAATTGCGCCATGATGACTTGTATATTGTCTGAAGCGTTGGTCTTGGTGATGTTGAAATAGGCAGTTATCGCACTTTACACCTTGGCTAATAGCTTCATTGAGCGTTCATGGATCAAGAAGAGGTAACAACAAATCCTTCATGTCGTCACTTAGATCCCAATAGAACTGGCTCATTAATGCTTCTTCATCCCAATTAATGTCGCATGCTAATTGCCTGAAATCCGATGCATAGACTGATGCAGAGCGAGTCCCTTGTCGTAGCAATCAAATTTTTGTTGTAGCCCACCAAGCCTTGTCATGCTCGCCAAATGCTTCTGCAATTGCCTCCAAAAAAATCTCAAAGTTGTTCAAAATCGGTGATCTTTTTTCAAATAAAGGAGCAAACCACGATAGAGCTTATCCCGTTAGCAAAGTTCCAACCAATCCAACGCGTGATTCCTCCGTCGGATAACGTTCAAGTTTTAGAGCTGTTATTAACTTGATTTGATTGATAAAACCTCGAAACTTGGAGCGTGTGCCATCAAACTTGTTTGAAAGGTTAATACGAGATTCCTTTCATTGTGGAAGTAATAGTTCTCATTGAACCACAAGTAAAACTGCTTCTTTTGGTGCAAAAACTCGAGGTTGATGAAGCCCAGATTGTGCTATTCCGGATTCTCCATTATTATGAAGTCTTGCAAAGACTCCTTCCATCACTGTAATTCTCTGTGATAACATAGTAAGAGCATTCATAATGGCGTCCATCTTGGACTCCAAACTTTCATTCATATTAATGTCTTGACCTCCAACCATTCTAAGAGAAAGAAAGTAATTCTTTCTATAAGGAGGAAATATTGGTTTAGAAGAGGGTACTCCGCAACTTCTAAAATGCCTTAAGACCTTCAAGAAGAGGGATAATCCACTCTCTTCAAGAAGAATAAGACTCCAATATTATGACAAAAAGATATTAATTTAGAGGAGGGTAATCTGCAATCTCTAAAATATTAGTGTACCTTCAAGAAGAGGGATAATCCACACTCCAATAAGAAAGAACTAACTCTGATATCCAAGGTGAGAGTAGTCTCGACAAATTGTCACAGACATAGAATAGAGACTGGAAGTCTAAACAAGAAGTTCAAGAAGAACTGGAAAGAACTAGATTAATCAGATGAGTACAAAAACAACACCAGAGAGGTGAGCTAGAGCTCCAAGAGATGTGTTGTCGAGACTGAAGAACTCTTCAACCTCGACTCCAACATATACTCCTATCTAGGAAGCTTCTCAAGTAGCTTCCTCCAACTAGAGAGCTTCTTAAGCAACTTCTACTATCTAGAAAGATATTAGAAGGCTTTGGAAGATTCTAAAGAGTTCTAGGAAACTTTTAGAATATTCTAGAAGGTTCTAACAAGTATGTCCTTGACATTAGGAAGATATTAGAAGGCTCTGAAAGGTTCTAGAGAGTTCTAGGAAACTTCTAGAATATTTTAGAAGGTTCTAACAAGTATATCCTTGACACATCCTCAATATTGGTGCATCTAGACTTTATAAAGGCATTCTACCTGAAAACTGATATTTCAAATTTTATACTTGAGGCTGTATTGTTACAAATGGGTATAGATAATAAACTCCACCTCATTACATTCTATTCTTGAAAGTTTTTTGCTGCCAAAATCGATTATGAAATCTATAATAAGGAACTTCTTTCTATTGTGGATTTTTTTGAAGAATGGCATCATTTTCTTGAAAGTGCAATGCATCTTGTGACTATATATACAGACTATAAGAACTTAGTATATTTTATGTCAGCCCGAGTTCTTAATCGCCGCCAAGCTCGATAGAACATGTCGCTATCTCAATTCAATTTAATTATCACTTATCACCTAGGAAAGCAACAAGGATTATGTAATACTCTATCGAGGAGACCATATCTTGTACCAAGGATAGAAGAGGTAGCATTTGATCATCAATATATAACTTTGTTAAAATAGGAGCAATTTCGCCTTTATTCCACCATTACATTGATGCATGTTGATCCTAATTTTTTCAATGAGGTGCATGCTGCAATAACTAATGATGCTTTGATCCTTGATATCAAGCGTCGTATGAAAAAAAATGTTAATAAGTTTAAATTTCTGGAAGACCTTCTATACTTTGAAGAACGTTTGTATATTCTAGAAGGACCAACATGACTGTGTGTTCTTCAATCTTTCCATGACTTTTCAACTCTGGGTCATTTTGGATTCAATAAGACCTTGGAATTTATTTCTCAAGATTTTTGGTGGCCTCAAATGTGGAAGGCAATGAAGGACTTTGTGCTCTCTTGCAACATTTGTTTAAGGTCCAAAAATCCTCGACATCACTCTTATGGACTTTTGCAATCCTTGTCTATTCTAAGACGGGTATGGTCCTCTATCTCGATGGATTTCATCATAAATCTACCACCATCTAATTCATTGGACAACATCTTTGTAGTGGTTGATTGACTTACAAAAATGGCTTATTTCATCCCTTGCAAAAAGACTGTATCTAGTAAAGAAACAATAAGGTTTTTTCTTGATAATATATATCAATATCATGGCCTATCAGATGATATCATATCCGATCGAGGACCCTAGTTCATATCTAAGTTTTGAAAATATCTTTTTGAAATATTAAAGGTGGATAATAAACTTTCTTTGATTTTCCATCCTCAAACTAACAACCAAATAGAATGAGTTAATCAAGTTTTGGAGTAGTATTTAGGATGCAGCATTAATCATCAACAAGACGATTGGATCTTGTATCTACCATCAACGGAATTTGTATATAATAATATTGTTCATGCTTCAACTCAACAAACACCATTTTATTCCAATTATGGATATCATCCAAATCTTGATCTATGGAATACATCAAAGAATAACAATCCAGTGGCTGAAGGATTTATAAAGCAACTTTCGCAACACCAAACAACTTTGAAGCTTCAGTTATAAGCAACTCAAGATATTTACAAGGTATTTGTGGATAAATTTAAGAATCAATTGATTGCTTTTCATATTAGAGATAAGATATGGCTTCTTTGACAAAATATCAAGACCAAGTGGCCATGTGATAAGTTAGACTATAAAAGGTTGGGACTATTTTCTATCCAGAAAAAAATCAATCCGGTAGCATATTGCTTGAAATTACCATCTGCTATGAAGGTACATCTAATTTTTCATGTTTCTCTTTTAGAACCTTATAAAGATTCACATATTCCAAAAAAAATACAACAATTGCCGCTTAGTATGAAAATTAAAGACCATAAAGAATACGAGGTGGAAAAGATATTTGATTCACAATGAAAGTGGGATAAATTAAAATATCTTGTTTATTGGTGGGCTATGACATTAATGAGCACACATAGAAATCGGCCACAAATCTTGCTAATGCTCTTCAAAAGATACAAGAATTTCATCGACTCTTTCTCCATAAATCCAAATATTATTATAATACGTGAAGTCTTGTTTGAAAATGCTCCGGGCACTTGGCTGAGGAAAATAAAAAAGAAATACACAACAACAAAATCCTAACTCTAATAGAATCCTAAATAACTTCCATTAAATCTTAATAATATTAATCAAGCTTTGATCCAATCTTAAAGAAATTACAAAAAAAAGAATAAATGAATCATATATTAATTATAAAAAATAATATATAAAATAATAATTTTAAAAAATATTAAAAATAGAAATCTTAAAATCTTGATTAAATCCTAAGTCAAATATTAACAAATCCTAAAATAAATCCTAATTAAATCCTAGTCAATCTTGGTTAAACTTTAATAAATCTTAAAATAAATCCTAACTAAATCCTAGTCAATCTTGATCAAATCCTAACAAATCCTAAAATAAATCCTAATTAAATCCTAGTCAACCTTGGTCAAATCTTAACAAATTCTAAAATAAATCCTAACTAAATTTTAGTCAATCCTGATCAAATCCTAACAAATCCTAATCAAATACTAAATCCTAAATTCAAATCTTAAATCTTAATCAAACCCTAATTAATTCCTAAGCAATTCTTAATGTAATTTTTGAATCTCAATAACTACCAAATAAACCATTGATCTTGATTGAAAATTTACATACGCCTTATTAACTAAGTTGACAACAAATACATCAAATTTTAAGAAGATCGAACTTACCAAAAAGAAGAAAAATCTATAAATCTGCTTAGGTATTGGCTAGCCTCCTTCTCCAATCTTAATGCTAATATTCTAATGCCTAAACTTCTTATTTTTATCATTCAATTTCTTTCAAATTTCACACATACTTAGAAAATGAAGTCTTCTATCTATAGACACAAATTTCATTCAAATCCAACTAGCAAATTGCTCAAAATCTATAAAATCCTAACTAATCCTCAAAATCCAATTCTCAAGACCTTAATCCACTTAGACCTCAATTACTTACAATTGAACTATTAGATTGAGCTCAAAATTGTAGCACAAATTAATAACAATAATATCAACCAATCTACAAAATTTTAGCTATAGATTTGCTATAAAACTTTTGTAATTGCCCAATATATAAGCCCTATTTTATTTCACAAAATCCAAAGTCGCCCAAAACAATCGTGATTTTATAAAGTTCTTACAAAGTCTATTTTGATCCAAATCATTCCAAATCAAATCCTATGCAAAACTTCTTAAGTTTTTCTACTAACCCCACTCTCCAATCTGCCATAAAGCCCTCGACCTGCCATAGGCATGTGGTTTTGTGCCTTGGGATCAGATTCTGACCCCGGCTCATAACTGGTCCTCTTCGGATATCTATTTTGAAATTTTTATAGTAAATTTTTTTAAAACCTATTTTCAACTTCTTTTTAAAGATGCCTATATTATTTATTTTTCTAATCTACTTTGTTTTGCCTTATTTATAGCCATACAAAGCAATTAGAAGTCACTTCTATAAAAGGCAACATTAACACCTTTTGATTTTTTTCTACCTCCTTCTCTAATATTTATTTTTCTAAGATAATTTTTTCAAATATTTTCATTTGAGCTTTTTTATAATATAACCATTCTTTTTTTCTTTCATCTAATGATTATATTACTACAGGACAATATATTCAATGATAACTTCTTAGTGAAGATTAGTTTCAAAGAATACTTATAAAAAGAGAGAGAGTTAAATCAAAGGCTTCATCAGGATGTAGTCATCTATTCCAAGATATAATAGAGCAATAGAAGCAAGTTAGTCACCATATCAAACCTCTAATCATTGAGAAAACAAGACTCAGGAGATTTGTTTGCCACACAAGCTTTGAATGAACTAGTGGAGTTTTCACAACCTTCAATTGAGCAAAGTAATGACAACACATTTCAGCGCCAAGTACAACCTTGGTTGGAGCCATTAGGAGCAAGATCCAACTATACAAGTCTTGATTCCAATACTCAAGCTTTAGTGATATTACTTGAACTTGGAAAGATGAACCTTTTTAGCCCTGAGATCTTGTTTGGAAGATATTTTAAAGGCCGTAATGAAGATCAGATCCTTGGATGGGATATTTCAACAATGGAGGTACTAGCTCAAGGCTATAGGTATTTTTTTTGAAGACTAGTAGAACTTATTAGTCAAGAACGGAGAACAAAATATATAACTTCATTAATACAGCGTATTCTTGATTTTTTATATATGTAATAGGATTCAGCTCCTTTTAGAACTCGTCACTAGAGAAGAGGGTGATGTTAAGGACATACACTTTGGATGTTCACAGAACCTTCTAGAATATTTTAGAAGCTTCTCGAGTTGGTGAAAGTTGGTTGAGAAGCTTTTTAGTTGGTAAAAGTCAGTCAAGAAGTTTCCTAGTTAGTAGAAAGAGCTCAAAAAGCTTCCTAGTTAGTAGAAGGAACTTAAGAAGCTTCCCACTTGGTGGAAGTTGCTTGAGAAGCTTCTTAGTTTGATGGTAGTTATTCAAGAAGCATCCTAGATAGGAATATATATAGGGATTAAGGTTGAAGAGTTCTTGAGTCTTGACAATGCATTTCTTGAAGTTCTAACTTACCTTTCTTGGTATTATTTGTGTACTCATTTGTTTAATTCAAGTTCTTTTAGGATTCTTCTGGAAATCATGTTTGAATTTCAAATCTCTTGTTTTATATTCTTGTGTCCTTGATAGAATATTCTAGAAGGTTCTATTAACCTCCAAAGTTTATGTTCCTAATAATGATATTGTTATATATTATTAAGAAAGAGCCTTGTTGTTTCTTCATTAAAAGTAATCTTCTTACAAGAAATAAAATAAGTCATCTTTGTAAGTTAATCAACCACCACAATGATGCTATCTAATAAATTAGATGGCAGTAGATCCGTGATGAAATCTATCAAGATAGAAGACCATAACCATCTTAAAACAGGTAAAGATAGTAAGAGTCTCTACGGGTGATGTCAAGGATTTTTGGACCTTGAATAAATGTCACAAGAGAATACAAAATCTTTCATAGCCTTTTATATGTGAGGCCACCAAAAATCTCAAGAAATAAGTTCCAAGGTCTTATTAAATCTAAAGTGACCTACAATTAGAAAATCATGGCAAAATTAAAGAATGCACCATTGTATTGGTTCTTCTAAGATATTCAAATTTTCTTGAAAATATAAAAAATCTTCTTCAAGCTTAAACTTATTAGCATTGTCATAGAGGCGATGTTTGATATTAAGATCTAAAGCATCATTAGTAATTGTACCATGCACCTCATTGAAAAAACTAAAATCAATAGGTGCTGATATAATAGTGGTACAAAAATAAAATTGTTCCAACTTCAATAAAGTTGCATATTATTGATCAAACATTGCTTCTCCTATCTTTAGTGCAAAATATGATCTCCTTAATAAAACATTGAATAA
Source organism: Physcomitrellopsis africana (assembly GCA_036785485.1). Classification (NCBI taxonomy): domain Eukaryota; kingdom Viridiplantae; phylum Streptophyta; class Bryopsida; order Funariales; family Funariaceae; genus Physcomitrellopsis; species Physcomitrellopsis africana. The sequence goes on from JAWRVF010000045.1 coordinate 115,996, forward strand.
TCCTTGTTGCTTCCTAAGTCGATAAGTGATAGCAAAGTTAAATCAAAATAATGATATATTCCATCAAGCTTAGTAGCCATTAAGAATATAAGCCAACATAAAATATTCTAAGTTCTTGTGATCTATACATATAGTCACAAGATGCATTTCTTTTTTTAAAAAATAATTCCATTCTTGAAAAGAATTAATAATATAAGAAACTTCTTATTGTGGATTTTAAAATTAAATTTGGTAATAAAATATTTTTAAAAATAAAATATAATAGGATGGAGTTTATTGTCTATATTCATTTGTGAAAGTATGGCCCTAAGTACAAAATCTGAAGCATAAGTTTCTATGTAGAATGCTTTTGTAAAGTCTGGATGCACCAAAATTGGGATTGTAGTAAACACTATTTTGAGGTCTTGGAATGTCTTTTGTGCTTAAGGTCCCCATTTCAACTTGTCTTTGTGTGTCAATTGAATAAAAAGAGTGGCAAGTTAAGAATAATTTTTGACAAAGATCTGATAGAAGTTGGCAAATTCAAGAAAACATTATACGTCTCTCACAATCTTTAGAATAGCCTATTATATAACCGCCTCTACTTTCTTAGGATCCATCATTAAATCCTCAATAGATACAATGTATTCCAAAAATTCTATCTTTAATTGATGAAATATATATTTTTCAAGTTTAATATACAAACCTACATCTTATAACTTTTATAATACTAACTTTACATGCTCTTTATATTCTTCCAGATTTTTTGAATAGATTAAGATATCATCAAGATAGATCACCACAAACTTATCTAGATGCTCTCAAAAGATGTCATTTATTAAATACTAAAAGATAGCAGGTGCATTTGTTAATCCAAAGGACATGACATTATATTCAAAATATCCATACCTTGTTTGAAATGTGGTCTTTTATTCATCTTCTTCCTTAATCCATACCAAGTTGTATGCTCCACAAAAATCTATCTTAATATAGATCTTGGCTAGGCCAAGTGTTTCTAAAAATCTTAAAATAAACGATAGTGGATAGTGATTCTTCACCATTATCTTATTTAATCTCCAATAATCAACGCACATATGCAAGAAATCATCTTTCTTCTTTATAAATAATATAGGTGCACCTGCTGGAAACTTTGAATATTTAATGAAATTCTTTGCAAAATTTTTATCAATATAATCCTTCAATATCAAAAGCTCATTTTGAGAAAGATTATAAATTGGACCAAAAGATAGTTGCATTCCTTCTTGAAGATCTATGGCACAATTATATGGTCAATATTTTAATAATATATTAATATTTATTTTTTTTAAAATATTTAAAAATTTATTATATTACTCTAATATATTTACTGATAAAATCATATCTTTTTTAGTTGGAGTTGCATAATAAAAAAAAATGGTGTACCTTCTTTGACTGATCTTATAAAAGCCTTTGCTCCAACAAATAAAGGCTTATCAACTTGTGATTTTTTACAAATTTTTCTTATAGGGATTTCTATCAAAAATATTATTCTTTATAATTTTTAATCTATAACTAGATTATATTTTTTCAATCAAAATAATCAAAGAATAATAAGATTTGAAGAAGTTCTAATAACATTGAATATAATTTGGTTGCTATGATCTTTAAACGACACTTTTATAGATGTTGTTTTTTAGGTGATACTACTACAAGATAAGGATCGTCCATCTATTATCTCTATATAAACAGGTTTGGATTTCTATATTAGAAGAATTTTATAAAGCTTAATAAATGCTTCATTTAAAAAACAAGCGGATGCCTTTAAATTCAACAAGGCAATTGTTTGAAACTTTTGAGGGCCAAAACACAAAGGAATCATAAAACAATGAGTAAGTTGAGGAGAAAGAGAGGAATCTAAATAGTTTTGTAGTGTTGAGTTGTCTAATTGCACACTCTCTACTATGGTTGAATATCTTTGTTTTTTGAACAATTGCACTCTTGATTTTGATAATGCATCCATTTTGTTTTTTCAGACAATTGTCAATCTTGTGGCTTTCTTTGCTATAATACAAGCATAGACCTTCTTCCATCCAATGCTTCTTTTTTTGTAGACTAAGAGGTTAAAAACATATCGTATCAAGCTATATATCTTCTACTTCTGAATGTGAATTCCATATGCTTGTCATTATAGCAAGAATGTGTGAAATTGCATATTGTCTTATTGAAGCCTATAAATATTGATTTTTCTGACATTAGAATAATTGATTATCATATTTCACAGCTTGGCTAATTGCTTCATTGAGTAATTATAGATCCAAAAGCAATAATAACAAATCTTTCATATTTTCTCTTAATTCTTAATAGAATTGATTCATTAAAGCTTCTTTGTTCCAATTGATGTCATATGCTGTCATATGAGGTGATTTTCTATCTAGAAATACATTGGATATTTGGCTATAGAGAATTTTCTTACAACTTATTGACAAGACTCCAATAAGTGATTTATCTTTAATAAAAAGACAAATAATATGAAGATATTATAAAAAAAAATTATACTAATATAAAATCCCTTTGGTATTCAAATAGCTTTGTACATAAGCTCTTGGCTCCTAAAGAATCTCTTTAGGTTGTATAAAAGGCTCAAATTGCAATAATACCCTTCAATAGCTTATTCATCTGCAAAGATTTTTTTTTTTTTGAATTTTAGAGTTCAATAACTCTTGATTCAACTATTCAATTTTTATAAAATTTTCTCTTAAGTATAGATAATACTCTTAATCTTCATTATTAAAAAAAATCAACTATAGATTGACTTCTGATTGTTTGATATCTTAAAAATCCTAGCAAGTACTTAAAATCCTAATTCAGAGACACCGAAGTACTATTTTCTTTATATCTCACAAATCCAAAATCTTAATGCCACAAAATTTCTGCATATAATCTTGTGACATGAATATATACATTTTTAAAAATTTTAAGCTAAAAATTTATCAAATTGTCTAAAATATAGCTCAAAATATAACCACTAGTTAAGTAGGGTCACTTACTACTCTTAGCTTACAAGCACTAATTTCAACTTCTAATATCTCTTTTATCCTAGCTTGGATTTTATCAAACTATATATAAAAAGTATAGACAAAAAAAAAAAATTCTAATTCCAATTGCCAATTCTCTATTGCTTTCTATACGTGCGAGTTATGTCCAAAAGTGTGACAATAGATATAATTTCAACACCTTAACTTTGAGTGCCTATATCTCCTTCATAAAAAGTCCAAATCATACAAAATTTTCACCAAAACCATAATCAAAAATCCAAACTTGCTGACCCTAGTCTTTGATGTTCAATTTCCTATGAAATACAAATCCTAATTCCTAATAAGTCCTCAGACAGCCTCCTTGAAGTCCATTGGGTATGATTTTTGGCCAATAGAAATAGATACTTCTATCATCCATCTCCATTCATCCATATAGATGGCCTAATTATTCCTTTTTATACTAAAAATTCCTTTCCAATCCTTTTCCCAGTAAGATTTATATAATATGTGTTCTAAAAATCAAATAAAAGAAATAAATAAGATCTCCAGGGTCACTAATGTCCAATAAGGATGACTCAAAATATATAAAGTTATTACTAATATAAAATCAACCTCAAAATCACTATCAAAAAGAAAATAAAATTATATAAACCTCAATATTAGCCTTTTTAAATAAATTCTTTTTAAATTAATAACCTAACCACATTTTATAACCTATAAATGTCTAATGATATGGCTATCATTTAGATGTGTAGTAAATTACACATCAAATATATATGTACAATATTTTCATATGATAGCCAAATCACAACACGACAATCCTAATTGCCTAAAATTAAATATATAGACTGATGTAGAATATATTTTTTAACACAATACTTGAATCTTAGCTTATCCTTGTTATGTTCTCCAAATTTGTTTACAAATACTTCTATGAAAACTTCAAAATTATTTAAAATTGGTGATCTCTTTTCAAACAAGGAAGCAAACTATAATAATGCTTGCTCCATAAGCAAGGTGTTAATCAATCTAACTTGTGATTTTTTTATCAAATAAATATCAAGTTGTAAAACCATTATCAATCAAACTTGGTTAACAAATCCTTGAAATTTTGAATGCATACCATCATATTTTTCCAAAAAACTAACTCAAGGCTCTTTATGTTGCTAAATAGATAGGTTTCTTTGATGTAGTATAAGTAGTATTACATCCTCAAGCATAAAAGTTGAAGGTGGATGCAGTCTAAGTTGTAGTACTTTAGATATTGTATTGTTATGATGTTTTGCAACAATCCCTTCAATCTTCACAATCCTAGTAGATAATATAGTAAGAACATTTATAATGGCATTTAACTTAGACTCAAAAAATTTGGTCATATTAATGTCTTAACCTCTAGCCATTTTAAAAAAAGAAGAAGAAATGAATCTATAAGAAGATAATATCAGTTTAGAAGAGAATAATCCACAACCTCTAAAATGCTTTAAGATCTTCAAAGAGATGAGTGATCCACTTTCTTACAAGAAAGATGAAGCTTTAATATTATGATGAAGAAAATATGAGTTTAGAGGAGAGTAATCTGCAATCTTTAAAGTGCTAGTATACCTTCAAAAAGAGGGGTTATCTACTCTCTAATAAGAAGGATTCAACTTTGATATTTAAAATGAGATCAATCTTGACAAACTATCAAAGACACAAAAATATAAAATAAGAAACTTGAACTGAAAAAAGGTTTTAAGAAGAAACCAACAAGGATTTAAATTAATTAAATGAATATACAAACAATATCTAGAAAGATGAGCTAAAACTACAAGAAATACATTGTTGAGACTGAAGAACTCTTCAGCCTTGACTTCCATATATATTCCTATCTAGGACACTTTTTGAGTGGCTTCCATCAAATTAAGAAGCTTCTTGAGCAACTTCTACAAATTAGGAAGCATCTTGAGCTCTTTCTATCAACTTAGAAGCTTCTTAAGCTCCTTCTATTAACTACAAAGCTTCTTGAGCTACTTTCACTAATTAGAAAGCTTTTCACCTGACTTTTACTAACTTAAAAATCTTTAGAATGTTCTAGAAGGTTTTGGAAATTTTCAAAGTATATGTCCATAATATTTGGTATCACAACTACAAAAGAGATTCTCAATATTTGATGATATTTTTAAAAGTATGAATTATTCTTGATAGTGTTTCAAATATATATATTTTTTTAAAATTATAAAAGCATCAATAATGATCAAATATCAAGGTGATCCTTTGGCTTTGGTATACTATCAATGGCTAAGAAGACCTATCAACTACCTTCAAAAAGAACAAAGATTAAAATATGTAGCAAATATAATTTGGCACATCTTGAACTTCTTCAACATGTAATCACTACTTCTCATGGAACTTGTCCTTAGAAAGGGAGATAATGTCACAAATATAAGATTTATTTTAATAGTTATCTAGGTAATATGAATAGATAAAAATAAATTAATATAATAATATATTATAAAAAAGCTTCTTAAAAGCTTCATAAATATGATTTCATCTTTACTCATGTCTATAGTTGATTGGTAGGTTAGAAACTTGGTCAATAAATTAGCCATGTGTTACATATATTAATAACTTGTAGAACAAGTTAATTACATGGCACACATATAAGAAACTTATCTTATAAGTTTGATATATGTCTTACAAATTGAATATGTATTGAAGGTACTATAGAACATCGCCACATAGCTCTTAGGTAGATAGTATATATAAAGACAAGAGTGAAGCCTTCTTTATTCTTTTCAATGACTTTTTTTGTTTCTAGTCTTGTTTCATGAGTTTCTATTCTTCTTGTCTTTGGCAATAGCCATTCTAGTTTAATATTATATCATCTTTGAATGATTCTTTATTCTTTTTTGAATGACACAAGAGTATTCTAATATTTTGGTTGTTTGTATTTCATGTCCTTGATAATAAATTGAAATTATTTTTTCAAGTCAACATCAAAGTTGGAAATAAAATGTTTCTAGTTATGAAGAAGTCCACAAAATATAATGTACATAAAATTAACTTCATCAACTTTTGCATTGATTCTAAATAATTTTCCAATAAAATCTTTAATTTATTAGAGATAATCTTCAAATAGAGGTGCCTTTAATTATTGAAATATTTTTTAGTTGATACTTAAAGAGTAGCTATCGTTGGAGAAGATTTTCACTAAAATGTTACTTGGGATAGTTCCAATATTCCATAGGATTGTTCATAATGCAATCAATTATAGGCAAGAACTTTTTTTTCACAATAGATATGAAAATAGAAATATCCTTGATTTTCTTTTTTTTAATTTCATGATAAGTCAACATAAATTGAGGTAGATCTTCCATAACACCACAACATCAAAATATATATAATTATAGGAATTTTTTTAAAAGAATTTATAATAAAAAATAATATTTCTATTTAATTAGTAGGTGGTAAAGATTTAGAATTATTTTTTTTAATAAGCTTATACAATCAAATTTTTTGATATTTATAAAAAACAAATTGTGATTAAATTCTTGTATATTTTAGATTAATAGATTATATTTTAAATCTTTAATAATTATTTTAAAATCTTTACAAACTTTGTTTTAAATTATACATCTTGTGTTATATTTAGTGTATATTTTTAATGGAAGCACTTGTTATAGTTAGAAGAAATCCACTTATTATAGTTAGAAGAATTAATAATCATTATTAAAAAAATATGTTTAAATATAATACTATTATAATTTTTATAGTAATAATAAGACTTATTAAAAAAAATTGATATATTTTTATACGACATTTTTGAACTTAGACAAAATTGAAGAAAAGTTAAATTAAAATTTAAAGATTTTTAATAAATAGAAAAAAAATTATATTAAAAATTTATGCTTAATGGATACATGTTTTTAGGCCATGACAATAATATTTTATTTTTTATCTTTTTAATTATTAAAATATATAAAAATATATATATAATAAAGATCAATTTATCTTAGAAAATAAATCTCAAGGCATATATTTAATATAATATAATATCTAGATATCAAGAAATTAAATCTACCTTAAATTCTTAATCATATTGTAAAAATGTATTAACAAGTTGATTAATACATCTGCATTTTATCTTCTAAATTATGATAAAAGAATGGCAAGGTGCACAAACAACCAAGACATCTTAATTTATATAATATTTTATAATTATGCTCTTAAAGTTTTACTTATTAAACTTCTTATGATAAAATATATTAAATTTAAAGAAAAACAAAAAAAAAACAAAAATCATAAAAAAAAAATCACTTTAATTGAATATACTTTTATATAGATCTAAAAATAAATTAGAATGCTAAATCTTAATTTTAATAAAACCATATATTATAAAATAAATAATAACTTTAAAATATTTATAATTATTTAAGCTATCAAATAGATAATAAAGACTATATATTTTAAGAACACAAATATTTCAATTTTATTCTAATTAAATTTTAACAGAGTATAACCATTTAAATATAGACCAAAATAAAAAAAATAAAAAATCTACCATAAGACTTTTCCTCAATAGAAAATAAAATAAGAAGAATTTTATGGTTTAAAATTGACATAGTATAGAAGAAAATGGATTTGTATTATAAAATAAAATACTTAAAAATCTAAGAAATAATGTTTAATTATGTAATATAACAATCAATCATTTTTAATATTATCTTGATGTGTCTATCTTTAAAAAGTTAAATAAGTCAGATAATAACAAATATGAGATACATATAATTTTTAAAGAATTCATCTTACTTGATTTAAAAATAATTTTTAATTTTTATTAAAAAATATATATATATATATATCTTATATTAATTTTTATATTCTTTTAAATATTTTTTGCAACATTCAAGTTAGCTTGGTCTATTATCAATAAAAAGATTTGATAAACTTCTACATCTTTCTAATTTTAACTCTATTATTTTAGATTTTAAAATTTTGACATAATTTTTTTTAAATATAATAATAATAATAATAATAATAATAGAAGAAATTAGAAATATTTTTACTAAACCAATTTAAATAATTACTTTTAGTAATAGTAAAAAAATTATAAATTATAAATTATAAACATCAAGATATTATTTATCAAACTTAAAAAATATAACTTTAATAATAAATTTTTTTAAAATAATAGTCAATTTCTTCTTATATTCAAAAAATATTAGATTAAAAGTAAAATAAGTTCAAGATTGGAAATAAGATAATATTTGAATTATTCCAAAATTTGTATTGATAAGTTTAAGGTGGTCTTCATCTTATTTCTTTACTTTTATTATAGCAACTAAGTCCTCTAAAAGCTTCTAAAAGAGGTTCTAAGAACTAAAAGATATTCTAGAAGTATTTTTAAAATTATCTACAAAAATATCTAAAATATTATGAAAGATATTTGAAAACTTTTAAATAGCTATAAAAGACCAAGAAGTTTAGAATCTTATAGAAGGCTTTATTTCCCAAGATAACATCAGTAAAGGTTAGTGGAAATTTAGAAATATCTTAAAGACTAAGAAGTTTAGATCTTATATTTCCCAAGATAACATCAGTAAAGGTTTGCTCATATCTTGCAGAAACAAACATAAGTATTTATTTTAACCATATTCACAAATCACAAGAATACAAGTAGCCAAAACCAAAGATCGTTTCAGCAAGCTTTAAAGAACAACACAAGATCCCATGAAACAAGTAAAATAAGCAACACGCAAAAAGCAAAACAAAGTCAAGATCTCACCCAGCTCATTCCAGCCCTCCATTCAGGACTTGGACCAAAACTTTCGACACTCAGTTTTGTCCCGTGGATCGAGACATCAAACAGGCCGCGAGCTTTAACGTGAGAGGAATGGGCTCATGTCTTCCACGCCGGGACATCATCTCCTCACTCATGACCTCGCGAAGTGATCGCCGTTCAAAGGCCCCGCTCCATGGGGCATTGCACGCACCGCGATGCCGGTGTGTGTATGTATGCTGAAGCAAGACCTCACTCCCTCCAGGGCCATGTGAAGCTGATGGTCGTTATGATCGCCCCTCGGGGCCATAACATTGGGCAGCTTTGTGTCAATCTTGTGAAGCTTATCAGTTGGGAAAGTCTTATCTATGGTATATATTAGGACAACCCAGTGGAGCCCTTATGTTTCCGTGGCCCATTTTTGTCTATTTTTTGGCGTTTTACGCTTGTCGCTGCTTCAGGAGGTGGGTTGGATCAGCCCGATTGGCTACAGGTTTTTTTTAAACTGGCGACAATGCCGTCCAGGGGATGAAAAACGTGGCAGGAGCAGTGCGAATCGGCACAGGCACAGGTGTACATTTTTTTGACTACTGGGGCCCTGTCGGAGGAGTCACTTTGTTGTGTTGTCTCTGAGTTTTTCTCTTTTTCTTTATCTCTCTTCCCTCTTCAGCGAGTGACATGAGCGTTGTCCTGGCCTCCGAGTGGCCTTCGCTTTTTGGTATCTGATGTCCCTCCCTGTGTTGCGAACGTTACGTGGGTTGTGGGTTCGATAGATTGATTTGGATATAAAGAAGGCTTGTAGGGCATTTTATTCGTGAGATTGGGTTTGCATACCGGACTCCATCTCAGCTGGTGATAAGTCTTCCTTGCCAGCTCACGTTGCATTTTGAGACTTCAAATGACTGAAACCACCGGAATTTAATGTATACGTCACTTCAGTTGTGGAGTCTTTGCGGCATTGGTGCTGTACAAAAGTCAGGTCAAGGAATGACTCCGATTTGTGTCAAAGGCTTGCCGGCTCCTCTGCTTTTGACTTGCGTAGTTTGATGTTACAGAACACCGTGTTGAACCGATTCAACGTGCTATGAAGACATTGTGGAACTATCTCGATTCAAATGCTACGGAATGCTTGTGCCCCTCGTGAAATATGACCTTGCACGTGTCCTGCGAATGGGTTGTGATCTATTAGAAGACAGTTGGCACGCTTACACAACCGGGTATTTTTCATGAAATTCTTTAGCAAATTGTCTAGAGGAGTGGAACATAGCTCTAGCACAGTTACTTCTACAATCTGCCTATGAGATCGCCAGTTTTGTTGTGAGGTAGTAGAAAAGCGTTTTGCAATTGCTGGTGACTAAGTTTCTCGACATGGTGGCGATGGCGCCCTGCATCACCTCAAACCATCCACTTTCGGAACGACAGGATTTACACTCTAGAAGCTCGAATATGCAAGTATTTACACGTGAATCTCTAAGCGCAACTTCATCATCCCAGTCCATGCAACTATTTAAACTCTCCTCGTATAAGAATCCTGTTGCAGTAATTCGGAATTTATGCGTTCAATCTAGAGCTCATCACCCCCACCCAATTGCACCAATGTTTCGGGGGAAGGATTTGTCTCCTACACAAATTTCGGCAAAAACTTGGAAGGATGCAGGAACGACCCGATGTCAAGTGGCGTCCACGGAGACTGATTTTGGTTTTTTTGAAGAGAAACCGGAGTGGTTGACGTTTCTATCTTCGGAGAGGGCCAAGGTGGTCGTCATGGTGGCCTTGGCAATGGCATTGTGCAACGCAGACCGAGTCGTCATGTCCGTGGCGATTGTGCCCATGTCAGCTTTCCATGGTTGGAGCCAGAGCTTCGCTGGCGTTGTACAAGTTAGCTCCTTCCCCCCCACTTTCTTCAACTTGTACTCCTAATCACCTACATTTGAACCCTTCCTTGAGACTATTAACGATGAGCAGCCAGTTCACATCGGCTTGAAGTAACAATCTCTAATAAGCAGTCAACGTGTACGTTGCAGTCGTCTTTCCTGTGGGGATATTTGCTATCGCCAATCGCCGGAGGAGCGATTGCCGACCGCTATGGAGGAAAAGCCGTTATGGCTTGGGGAGTGGCCATCTGGTCTCTTGCCACACTTTTGACTCCTTGGGCCGCTAGCCACTCTCTCTCGGCGTTGCTGGCTGTCCGTGTGCTCATGGGCCTTGCAGAGGGTGTGGCGATGCCTTGCATGAACAACATGATTTCCAGGTGCAGTGTCCCAACACAACCTAAGTTGATTTACTTTTATGAGTTCCCGGGCATTAAGTGAGTATATTTGTCCACTGACAATTGGGGTCTCAACCTACTCTGTTGTTATGTGAGTGGCACACCGGGCTTACTGAAAAATTTGTTGTGAAATTCCTACCAGGTGGTTTCCTCGAACAGAGAGGTCAAGAGCAGTGGGCATGACGATGGCAGGCTTCCATCTGGGAAGCGTAGCGGGGCTCGTTATTACACCCACGCTTCTGGCAACTTCTTCTGGCATCAATGCACCTTTCGTTGCATTCGGAGTGTTGGGCTTTGTTTGGTTGTCTGTATGGCTTGCTGAAATTGCCCGAAATCCTCAAAGTCAGCCCAGGATTTCAAGAGAGGAGTACCAATACATCAAAGGAAACGAGGATCTGAGTGTTGGAACAGTCGAAAGCTCATCTGCGACCCGTCCACGCAGCGCAATTCCACCATTTCGTCTTCTCCTTTCAAAGCTTCCAACATGGGCTATCATAATAGCCAACTTTATGAACAACTGGGTACGTCGATTTCTAACAGTCTTCCACGAACTTCTGCATTTTCTGTTCAGCTGGAATACTCTACCTGGATTGGGAAGAGCTTCAAAAATTATGCATCCAATGTTGACATCAACTTGTTGATGTGGTGCAGGGCTACTTCATTCTTCTGGGGTGGATGCCAGTGTATTTTAACAAGGTGAGTAAATTTCTGCACCTATTCATTCTCTCCATTAGCACTCAGATAGTTTACTTCCTTACTCTTTATGGACCTGGAGCTTCCAATGCGAGACTCTCCACGTTGCACTATCTGGACCTTTCACTGTGAACGGACCATAACTGGTGAACCTAACCAATTGAAGAGGAAAGTCGCCTTAAACTGATAAAGAGATGGAATGGTTTGCTGGTTATGGAGCAGGTACTGGGAGTTAACTTGAAAGATGCAGCGTGGTTCAGTGCTGTGCCATGGGCCATGATGGCAGCAGTTGGCTTCATAGCTGGCGCCAGTTCCGACTTCCTTGTGCAATCCGGCGTCTCTTTAACCTCCACGCGCAAACTTATGCAGTCCATTGGGTTTCTGGGGCCCGCAGTGGCTCTTCTGGGGCTGAACACTGTGCATGATCCCATGGTGGCCGCCGCGTGGCTTACAGCCGCTGTAGGCTTGAGTTCCTTCAGCCAAGCAGGTTTCCTCGTCAATTATCAGGAGATAGGGCCCAAGTATGCAGGCGTTCTGCACGGTATTAAATCATTTCTTCCTCTCAGTTCCCAAATGTAACAGCATCTAAATGTACGTGAGAAACTGAGATTCAATCAGCTGATGGGTGACTGACAGCAACCATGTGGCTCGACCGTGCAGGTATGTCTAACACAGCAGGCACAATGGCAGCTATTATTAGCACCTTGGGTACTGGCCTGTTCATCGAACGCCTGGGGTCTTTTCAGTCGTTTCTAACCCTAACTTCAGTAATGTACATTGCCAGCACATTGTTTTGGGTCTTCAATTCAACGGGTGAGCGCGTCTTCCAGTAGGAAATCAAAGAGCAAGAATTACACACTTCTCCAGCCAGTTCGAGCTAAAGTCAGAGTAGGTCTATCCACTGACGATGTCCCCATTCACAGAGAAGTGGGCTGGTCCGTCAAGAAGGATTCCGATCCACAGTAGTTCTATTCATCGAGAGCCGATTATGCAAGAACATTGCAAGTATAGAAGGTTGCATCTACACTTCGTTAAGGAGATTGAGAACTGATTGTTTACTCCGAAAACTTCATTAGGGGGAGGCATGTAACCTCCCTAGTTGGTCACAAAAGCATCACTCCGTTGACATAGAGCAATGGAAAACAGGGAGGTTTTGTTGCACACCACTCCCTGTGTGGTTCAAATGTTTCTTCACAGCATTTGACGCTGCAGTGAAACCCGTTGCATATTGCTGCACAAATTTGAAGGCGTGAAGCGATTTGATGATTCGAATTTAGATTTTTTATTTTTATTTTAAAAGTTCACATATATCTCATGATCTCTCCACTGCATGCAGTCGATGTTTTGAAGCTTCTGTAACGTTTGCCCAAGTAGACCAAGGCTCTATCTTAAAATGTTTTACAATGTATTGCGTTGAGAAAGCAACCAAAAGAAAGCTGCAATAGAAGCCCCAGTTGTCGATAAAGGTCACAGTGGATGCCAATTATGTAATCGAAATGACACTCATGCGGGGGACCGTATATTGCAGAACCGCAGAAATTTAGATAAAAATTAATAAATAATAAAACTAAAGATTTGGAGCGGCCTTGGTCGCTCCTGGCAATCTTTGACTTATTGCAGGTTTTCGAGTGCAGTCTAGTGGTAGGACAGTGTGTTGAGGTAGCTTTTTAAAATAATAATAGTTTTGAGGTGCTAAGGTATTGTAGAATAGAATTATTGGATTTGTATGGTTCCAAAGCAAGAGTAGGTAGGATGTAGGAGAGTATAGTTCAATCAATTAATAGAATATAAGCACATCAAGGCTTGATGAAAATATTAGGCAAATTGTAACAATAGGATCAATTACATCCAACTACAATAATGGAGGGAGGAAAATTGCTAACTTGATTTAGCAAAATCTATGTAATATTTTTAGTATATATATTATTATATGAGATTATAGAAGATATAAATGCAATGGCAATCAAAACTCTTTTTTTGTAGAAACATGTTATAATTACATATTTTGTTAGAAATATGCCAAATGTGAATTACCTTACAAGTTGGTTATAAAGTTTAGAAACCTTAATTGATTGCTCAATAGCATTAAATAAAATTATTAGAAATGATTTTTTAATCTAAAAGCCAATTTAGAAAAATTAGTACGTTGTCGTGTTGTGGTTTGGCTACTATGTGAAAAAATTGTATATGTATATTTAATATATAATTTATTACATAGTTAAATGAGAGCCATATCAGTGGACTTTTATTGGTTATAGGATGTGATTAGGTTGCTAGTTTAAAAGGGATCTATTAAAAAGATTGTTATTAAGGTTTATACAACCTTATTTTTTTTTCAGTAGTGACTTTTGAAGTTAATTTTATATTGATAGTAACTTGTATATATCTTAAATTACCTTTGTTAGACATTGGTGATTCTTAAGATCTTATTTACTTCTTTTATTTGATGCTTAAAGTACAAAGTATGTAAATCTTATAAGAAGAAGGATTAGAAAAAGATTTTTAGTATAAAAAGGGTAGTTTGGCCATCCATGTGGATGGATAGAGGTGGATGATAGAAACCTCTATTCTAATTGGCCAAAAATCATGCTCAATGGGCTTCAAAGAGGCTGCCAGAGGCCTTATTACGGATTAGGGTTTTTTTTTCGAGGGGAGTAGAAAATCAGAGGCTAGGATCATAAGGTTTAGGTTTTTGGATCTGGTTTAGGTGCAGATTTTTTGTGATTAGCACTTTTTATGAAGAAGTTATAGGCGCTCAAGTTAAGGTGTTGATTTTAGACCTACTGTCACTCTTTTGGATATAACTCGCGCATATAAATAGCAATCAAGGATCGGTGATTAGGATTGGAGAGAGCACTATCACGGCTATACTTTTCACATATAGCTCAATGAAATTCAAGCTAGGGTGAAGGAGATATTAGGAATTGAAGTTAGTACTTACAAACTTAAGGGCAGTAAGTGACCTGCTTACATAGTGGTTACATTTTGAGCTATATCTTAGGCAATTTGTGAGCTATATCTTAGGCAATTTGTAAGCTCAGGTGTCTCTGAGCTAGGGTTTTAAGTACCTACTAGGAGTTTTGAAATATCGGACGATTGAAAATGAATTTATGGCCGATTCTTTCTTGTAGTGAAAATTAAGAGAACTGTCTACACTTTGAATTAAACTTTATAGAAATTGAAAGATTGGATCAAGAGTTATTGAATTCTACAGTTCAGCAATAAATAAGTCCTTGCGGGTGAACAAAGTTTTGAAAGATTTTGTGAAAATTTGAACCCTTTTTGTACAAACTTACTTGAATATAAGAGAATTTACATATATAACTTCTTTTTTGTAAGATTATTATATTATTTTTTCTTTTATTAAGGACAAATCACCTCTTGGATTTTTGCCATTAAGTTTCAAATAAACTCTTCACAGCCAAGTATCCAATGTATTCCCAAATAGAAGTTCACGCCATACATCAATATAAAACCCTATTTTTATTGCCATATAAATCTACACACATAATTTGTATATTCTAACCATAAAATTTGATGTTTGATTCTTAGATAATTAGGAACACAAAGATGACAATTGTACTTGGTGTCATTGATATTTTGATATAGATCACTTAAAAAAAAAAAAAAAAAAAAAAAAAAATGATGAATTGAAGCTAGTTACTATAGAAGTGGTAGTCAAACTAAGCAAAGGCTCAAATTGGAGATTAATAATTAAGAAAGGAGATTAATAATTAATAATTTGTGACATGATCTACATTGATATTTGGCAATTTGATGAAAATAACTTTCAACTAGTAATAAATAAATAAATCAAATTTCTATATAATATAATATTACTTAAAATAGAATCTAATTATATTCCGATTATTATCTTGATAGATCTCTAAATGACAAGTAATGTTGCACCAACTATATGACAAAAAAAAAAAAAGGACAATTCTATCAAAGAATAAAGAATACAAAGATAGTAACAAGGAGAACTCATTATGGTTGATTCTACAATACCTAGTGTATTGGTAAAGCAAACAATGACAACCACATATATAAGTAATAATAATAGACTAAATCTTAAACCACAATAAGTTGCACCATAATATTTAACATTGTCACTGTCAATTTTTATCTTCTTATAATTATTTAGATATAGTTATTCTAAAGATTAAATATTAAGCAATCCCTAGGCATATCTTCTAAATTCTCACATCTATTAAGTGATAACATCCTCAATTTTTTCATACCATCAAACCTAGCATGAATCTTCATCAAATTCATATATTCATCAAATTATACTTCTTCAAGATTTTTGCAATTAATAAAGCTATTTTGAATTGCTTCTAATTGCACAAAACCACTTAGGCCTAAGCTTATCAAAGATGTCAATCGATGAAAGGCATCATTCTCAAATTATATTTTTGTATAATTATTTACTACCAAGAACTTAAAAATTGATAGATTAGATAATTCTAAAGGCATATATTTTAAATTTTCATATCCATAAAATGATAACTTCTTCAATTTTGTCATTCCATCAAACCTACCATGAATCTTCTTCAAATTCATACATTTATAAAAAGATAATTCTTCAAGATTTCTAAGATTGGTAAAGCCACTTTGAATTGCTTCCAATTGCAAACAACTATTTAGGCCTAAGGTTGTCAAAGATGTCAATGCATCAAAGGTATTACTCTCCATTCTTATCTTCTTGCAATCAATTAGGTATAGTTTTTTTAAAGATGAAATATTAGACAAATCCAAAAGCATGTCTTCTAAATTCTTACATCCATAAAATGATAATGTCCTTAATTTTGACATGCCATTAATCTAGCATAAATCTTCAAATTCATATATTTATTTATATATAATTCTTTAAGATTTTTGAAATTAGAAAAGCCATTATAAATTGCTTTTAATTACAAAAAATTACTTAAGTCCAAGCTTATAAAGATGTCAATGCATCAAAAGTATTATTTTTAACTCTCATCTTTTTATTATTTTTTAATTTTAATATTTCTAAAGATGAAAGATTATAATATTCAAAGAAAAGTCATTTATCAAATAGAAAAAATTTGGAGTTCTAAGCATGCAGGACTTATTACAAGATATAGATTGCAAGATTCCTAAAGAGAAACTAAATGAACTTCAAATATGGAATGAAAGTTATAGATCATTTCTTAATTGTGAATCAAAGATATGATTTTAAACCTATTAGTTACAAGTCTTTGTTTTAAAAGTTGTAAAATCTATTTAAGTAATCACTTCTTTGCAATTCTTAAATTTATATTTATAAAATTGGATAATTATATCTTTATAAATATTTTCATTCCATATATCTTTGCAAAAAAAATATCATATATCTAAAATATTCATGATATATTGTGAAAATATTGTGAAATCTAAAAAACGACCATAAAACTTTGAAATAAAACTTTGAAATATTTAAACAATATATGTAAAACCAAGAACCTTAAAGAAGAATACAATTACTAGCTAAAATCCTTCAAGAAAAAAATTTACTTTTAATCTTTGATGATACTTGGAAAATATGTTTCTCTTCCAACATATTTTTTTATCTATAATGTCATTAACATTGAATAGTAACATTATTTTGTTGGATAAATTATTATCAATATCTTCTTTGAAAACCTTCACCAATGTAGACTTGCCAATACTAGGTATTCCAACTACACCTACCATATGGACTTGATATATAGTCCATACTTGTAACATTTGTATAAATTTTGTAAAACAACTCTTTTATAAATATAAATTAGAATTTGATACTACCATTGTATTCTTTGTAAGTTGATCTTTAAAAAAAAAAAATCTTTATCTCCATCAAACTTTTAAGAATTTTTGAAAATAAAGGCCTTCTTAAAGTATTTTTTATATCTAAACATTCTTCAATCAACAATTGAAGTTCCATACCACAATTAATATTGTGCAAGCTTTTCAACCTCTTCTTTATATTAGTATGAATGTCTTATTCATTGCAATTGTTCTTGATACATGTTAAATGATTATAACAAATTATTCCAAAACTAAAAACATCTATTTTGAATGGATCAAATTTGTTTGTCCAATTTTTTGCTTCAAGAGTAATATATCCACATGTTCCATGTAATCCTTCATTCATTGGTATTTCCTTATTATTAACTTCAACTTTGGATATTCCAAAGTTAATTAGTTTTATATGTATATAACCATTCTTTTTCATTTTTTCCATCTCAAATCCACAACTATAATATTGTCAAGCTTTAAGTCTCAATGGACTACTTTCATATAATGAAGATAACACATTATACTAGCAATTTGAAACATCATATTAACTTTGCTTAAAAATGTCATCTTTATAGACTATTCATCAAATAATAATCTTCTTCAACTTCCTTCACTTTTCTCCATATTAATTAAAATATTTCTTTCATTACTTATCTTTAACATACAAATACAATATAACACCTTAATGATATTTGGATGATTTAGCTAAGATAGGATACGAGCTTCTTTTTCAATAGTAGTAATATCATTAGTTCTTTCAAAAGATATAACTTTGCTAACACTTTGGAAATCTAACCATGTTGTCACATACACATCTACATCCAAGTCTCTCATTAAGATTGTGGGAGTTTGTCTATATTTTGGATGAGGAATAAAGCTGGTATAAACCTCATAAATTGTATCACAAAACCACTTCAATTCCAAGATTAATTCTTTAAATGTTTCCTTATTAGATTTTTGCATCAAAATCATTTTTTGCCAATCTCTAAAACAATTCTTCACCACTTGCACTACTTTCACAATAATTTCTAAAAAATCATCAAATAGTGGTTTCAAATCTTCTTTATATGATCTAACAATGGCTTCAACTTCTTTTAAGCTTTCCATAACATTATCCAACAAATTATTGCATTGATTTGAATTAAAAAGTTGTTCTTGCATATCCACAATGTCTTTAAAATCTAATCCTAAGGTTTTTGCTCTTATAATTGATTCATTGTCTTTGAAGAGTTTCAAATCCATTTTCCTACATAAATGCCACATAGTTAGTGAATAATAATATGATTATAATAGAAATTATAATACTTATTATATTCCATATTTTTAATATCTAATATTTTAAAAATTATAATTTGTAAGATAATATAGCTTGTACTTGCAATTGCTCTTTATTCACAATAAGGTTGTTTTTAAGAAGATCCTTTTCAAAAATTTCCAAAATATTACTTGAAAGAATATACTTTTTATCTTTTGGATAATTTTATAATTACATGAGTCATCTTCTAATGGCTTTAGTATTGCATTATCTTTGGAATATACCAAATCTATAAAATTGAATTATTCAACATAAGCTATATTAATTAATTTAAAATAGTGAAATTATTTCCAAGTCTATATATTAAATTTTATTCTAATAATAGAACAAAAATATATTTTTTGACACAAAATAGGATATATTTGATGCTTTGATTAATTATAAAACAAACACAAAGAATATACAAACTTACATCTTAACACTTGAGTTAGATGGATGTAAGAATAACTAAATTAATGTGCATTGTTAATTTATACTATTTTTTTTTATGTTGTTATGAATTATCAAGCCACGTTAAGATACTATTGAGGTTCATCTAATTATAAGGTTGCCTTTTATTCCAATCATGTTTCTTGCCTCCATCTTTTTGCAAGTTATCTTCCAAAATATTTTTCTATATTCTATTAAGCCTTTTGAAATTAATGTTCTAATATATAAGTCACTTCATGCTTTGCCTTCAAATATATGTATATGTATATATATATTTGAATCCATATAGTCTATAGACACAATTCTTGTAGTAAAAATCATATGGTTTGAAGTCTTTTAAATTTTAAGAGAATAATTTCAAATTTGTAGCAAAGTTACTATTAAAGAAATTCAGAGGGTTGCAATCATTTATGTTGCAATTTAGTCTTTATATATATTTAACATCAGACTTATATATTCTTAATTAATTAAAATCATTACCAAATTTTAATACTCAATACTCAAATTACATGGTTGTAACCACTTCTAGTAATAAAGTTGTTACAATAGAAAACAAACAACTTGTATAAATAAGTTTTGGATTATTTTAAAGCTTTATTGTCAATTATATGGCCTTAAGAATAAATTTAAATCATGTTAAAACTTTTGTCTTGGTGATTCTTTTATTTATTAAAAAATATAATAAGTTATATATTTTTTAATAGCTAATTAAAATATTCTTAATAATATTAATAATATTAATAATAGATGACTTTAGTTACTTTTATCATCTAAAAAATTATTCAATCAAAAAAATATTTTTATGAATAATGTGTATTTTAATAGTCTAACTATAAAAATAAAATCAATATTTAAAATAATATATTAAAATCATTATGCTACTTATTTATCAAATTTTTTTCTTGAAAATTAAAATTTTTAATTTGATATTTGATGTCATTATTTAATCAATTAATTTTTAAAACTTGGAGTTATTAAATTCAATGTGATTACTAAAATCATCATTTAAAGTGTTGAAATCAACCTTAAATAAATAAATAAAGAATCTACATAAAAGATCATAACCTAGTTCAAGTAATTCATTCTATTGTTTAAAAATTATTAAATATAAAAACATACAATTTAATTACTACTTTTAATCTTATTCTTATTAGAGAAGTATCTTAATCTAAATGTTTTTTACACAAATCTTTGATAGAATATCTAATATCTAATATCTTAATTATCACTGGTATTTGGATTATTTTTTACATAAAAAGCCTTCCTCAATATTTAACCGATTCAAGTGTCTTATTTGAATAATGCTTTTAAATATTTTACAAAACACACAATTTTTTAAAACTTAAGAACACAAGATATTTACATGTAAAACACAAAATGTAGATTGTTGTCATGATAGAAATACAAGGACATGACGTTTCACAGTGTGTTTTGAGTAGAATACAAGGTATATCAAAGAATTTCACATGCAAAAGCTGAAATCCTTATTGTTACAACGTTAGAAATTTATTGGTGTCCATGCGATGTGGCCGTTTCAAATGCTAGAAACCCACTTTGTCTCGGACAAAGGACAAACCACTAAGGTAGGACCCTTCGACTGGTGCTCATCGCAGATATGGGTGCTACGGAACCAGACTTTGGGGGAATATGTCACCTCATGCTGAAGATAAACGATCTTTCCACATCAGTTGAAAGTTCAGAAAATCTATGAGAAGACTGGCTTCACTGAAGCAAGGTTATATAACGTAAATAATTGTCATAGCGTAACAGTTGGCGAAGGGCACACAAGGAGGGCAATGTCTCTTTGAATAATCCTTCACATCTGCTCTATGCTAACGCACACTCAATGGACAAGTTTGCTTATAAGGCTTGACAGAATCTCGAACCCATTACCACCCCTAATCCAAATACTACATGATGTACAGAAAATTGAAGAACCCTAACCATCTTCAAGAATCCTGAAGCTCCTGTACAAGACAAGTAGGGTACAAGCTCATATAAGCCTGAGACATTAAGAGCTTTTCGGTGCGCATGACGCTTATATGCATTACTTGCAGATTGGTATGGACTACATAATCTTGCTTTTCTTAATGAGGATAATGTAACTGAACGACAGTCGGCTGACTTCATTGATAACCCAGTTGAGCGAAATCTACCTTGACCCGTTCAGGCACCGAATCGCTATTCAAGTACACAATCTTTCAAGTTCAAACTCCAAATAACAAGCTACTCAGTTTTCTTCAAAGCAAGTAAATTGGAATAAACCTGCAAGAGAGATCTAATCAGTAAATTAGAACAAGAAAAAGAAGAAAGTATAGACAGAGGATGCTACTGCTTGAATCAACTCGTACGCAAACAGAATGTAGTAAGACTTACCCTAGATGTACTACTGTAAGGTCTTCACATACTGATCTAAAGTTGCGTTGAAAAGCTCACACCTGCCATTATCAGAAATGCTCAGTTTCTCACAGAAAGGCGTAGTATGTCATACACAAGAATGGGTACTTGGATACGCTAAATATGTACAGTACTCTGCACTTTTATTAAGGAAAACCATAATGTACACGCATATTTTGAAGGACAGCAACAAGAGGTGATGTTCCGACACAGTGAGATTCCAGAGTGAAGAAGCACATGAGTAACACAACCATACAACCTAGATCACCTGATACTGCTTAAGGCGAACGATCAGATACAAGAAACTTACGTGAAGGGCAGCCCAGGGGTGTACAGAGGATTCTTCACTACGTATTCGACATAAATATTGTTGTAGATGAATTTCAATGCATCCCGAAGATCACCCATCCTAGGATCTGTGATTAAAATCAACTGCAACCACGACGAAAAAACAAGATAAGCTACAAGGTTAAACTGCAGGTGGAAAAGATTTAGAAAATTGCAGTTCGGAAGGCCTGAAGCTGGATAACAGATCCAAAACTGCGAACTGTTGCGGTAGAGAATAATCAGGCGACAGATTTTTCTAATCCATTATTGTGCGTGGAGACATTCCAAAAGCTTAATAATCAAAGAGGCAGAAATTTTCCTTAATTCCAGATGGCGATTCCATAAAGCTGAGCTTGTACGTATTGGTGCGAAAACTGTGAAACGAACACCCTTGTCCTGGTAAGCTTGGCATCCCGAGGGTGCCCTTGTTGCCTCTGCAGATTGCCACCACTCGTTTATCAGCATATTGGAGGCCTCATACCAGGGCTGCAAAGACAAACAAGAGAAGAAAGACAGGTTGGAAGAGAGGAAGGGGGAGAGAGGGGGGAGGGGAGCAAAAAAATACAAAGAAACCCACCCAACGGGATCCATTTTGGCAGTGAAGGATTTGAGAGAAAACAGGAGCCCGAACATGAGCTTCTGGTCCTGCTGCTGGCTAAGAGTATTGTGAGGGCGCCACCAGACGTGGTAATGCAGGCAGACGCCATTGCGGTTGAAAATGTACATGCATCGCATGCGAGAGGATGGAGCAAGCGCCGCCATGGCGAACGACGACGAGGGGCAACTTGCTCGGGATCAATTCATGCGGGAGAGAAACCCTAGTGAAACTTCCACTCTAAGGTGCGAGAGGAAGAGCAAGAGGGGGCAGCGAATGCTGCGAGAGGGCAAAGCACACGCACATAGGGCATCCGGAAAATACTCACGTAAGCAAAACAGAAAACAACTCCAACAACACTCGAGGAGAAACAAGCGGCAGTATCGATTTCGCGGAGACAAAGCTCTTGAAGCTCAATGCTCAAACCACACTCTTCGTTGCCGTCGTCTTCCCCGCGGCGAAAACGTAGATTTCTATGTTGGTAGATTTCTGGAAAGTTAGATTCAGGACGAGAATGTGTCATATTCCCATAAAAACATCGAACTGACTTGAATGACTTTCTTCTATTTATAATTTTAAAAAATATATTCTCTGTGAATCTTTTTAATATGTTTCAATTTATTGAAATATACATAAGACAGCATGAAATAGTATGATTTTTTTTTTTGATGATCTTAGAGGTCATACTTTGTTGTAGTATCTCACAATTGGAATTAAACAATAAATAAAATGAATAAATAAATAAATAAATAAATACTCCATGTAAATTTTGATATTTTAATAGAAATTTTGCATACAATGAAACTTGATTCATTTATTGAATTATTCTTTATTAGCTTCTAAAATTTGATAGAAAAGTTTTTATAATTTTCACTTCTAATATGTATATATATTTTCTTTGTGATATACAAAACATATAGGTCTTTATTTTAAAATACAATATGATTTATATTTTTTTTTTTCATAAGGATATATATATATATACCCAAAACTAATTGATAATTTCAATCTTATATTTATAAAATATATTTTATTATCTATATAATTACCATTATATACATTCACAAACTTATCGTGCTAGAATGGTGGTTGGAAGAGTATGTCAACATTGTCAAACAAGCCATTAAGTACCCATTAGTAATAGGTTAGGATCAAGTACCCTAGTCATAGATATAATAGTATCTTTTGATACTTCAAGTTGGCATTTTATTTATACTTCAATCTTCTTGTAAGTATTGAAAGTTTAACTTTTTCAAGTTGAACCTCTCAACATAGAGTTATTAGTATTATAGCATTTCTAGCTTTATTATGACATATATTCACTCTTCAAGAGTGGTATTAGGCTTGACTACATTCTGATGTTTTGGAGTGTATTTATACTTACAAGAATATCTTTCTATTTCAATTGTTACTTAAAAAAGATTATATTTCATACATAAATGTATATGAAGTAGTAAAGATATTTAGTTTTAAGAGCTATTGTATAATATATTAAGATTAATACGGCTTTGAACTGCTCTAGGTTGTTAGAATAGTGTGGCAGTGGTTGTTATGATAGGAGCTAACAACTTAAGGGTAGTAGGATTTTGACAATGGATTAGTGTGGCAATGGACTTCATAGTGTTAGATTGCTATGGCATTGGAATATTGAGGTGTTGTAGTAGTAACAATAGAATATTGTGGTTTTAAGTTGCTATAGTTCTGGGTTGTTGTAGTACTAGATAAGGGTAGTAATAGCAAGGATTTTGACAAAAGGCTATAATAGCTGACATTAGGAAAAGCTTGCAATTACACCAAAAAATTGTACAAATTGTGCAATATTATTGAAGCATTTATTTGCCAGTTTAAAAGAGAATAAGAACTTGTCACTTATGTTATGGTTCTCAAAGTATATAGAAGTGGAAATTAGTTTTGAAGAACTTCAATGTAGCTATGTAATGGACCATTTTAAAAGTAGCATAATCTTGAGTAACTTTGAAATTGTAATATTAGGTTAATAATCCTAATAAACAATCTTGCCAAGTGATCATTGTCCAGTCAATTTTATTATATCAAGTGAAACTTGTAAGGCAAAGATTACATTTATTACTTATATTCTTCTTTGTGATGTGGCTTTAGCTTCTTGCTTGTCCTCTATATTAAGATTGCCTTTATCAAAATCATCACCCTCAATCATAAATTTTTTAATTATGTAATAAAAATTACAACCTTAGTAATTAAATCTCTTTTTGCTTAAAATACATACTTGCCTCTTATAATTTCTAATTCTCAAAGGTTGCAATTGAACATGATATCACTATGCTATCAAAGTTGAGCTATGTCTTTGCACTCAATCCATTATTTATGACTTTTGGTACTATTACTCATCACAAAGAAAAATACAAGTAATAAATATAATCTTTACTTTACAAGCTTCACTTGGCATAGTAAAATCTATTAAATGACAACCATTTGGGAAGGTTCACTATTAGAATCATTAGTCCAACATCACAATTTTAGAATTATCAAAGATTATGCTTGTTGTGTAAATAAAAATTATCATACAATATAAATTGAATGCCATAAATCAACATCAAATATGCAATCAAATACCAATCACAAATGTATAACAAATATATCCTAAAAATAAAATAAAAAATCACAATACAAATTAAGCATCTCTTACTTCACTATACAAGAATCAAAGAATGTAAATATAAGCAAAAAGTGTTAAGTTGTATTAAATGGCTAAACTACGAAAAATTAAGCATAAAAGACCATCTGATACAACTATTACCTTAAAATGAACAAATTCATTAATGGATAGATGACAAAGAATATAATTCTTTAAATGCTCTTGATACTTTTATCCATCCTTACCTTCCAACAAGAAGATTCCATTGAACAACACATCCTTCTTAAATAAAATTGTGTGTCTTGCCTTGACATTAAGTATTATAGGCCCTTCAAAATTATAAATAAATATAGTTTTCAATAGAGAACCATTACAACTAAGATTAGTAGGCTCTGCTATAAATACAAGTATATTTCAAAGTGTCATGATTGATAAGTTTTCTATGGACATAGGCATAGTCTTTTTAAGAAAATCTACTCTATCATACAAATATTAAGTCAATATATCAAGGTCATTCAAATTGACAACCAAAGCCATCTTCTCACGTAGTAAGATGGATAAAATTAACTTCCATTTATATAATAATTGATAAGGGCTATAAGAAGCCAATAATGCCTGCCTACTAAAATAATAATCCATTGTAATCTATGGCAATATTTAGTTCCAATTGCAGTAGGTGCCATGAAGCAATTCATACTTGCATAGACTATATTTGACAATGTGAACAATCTGTTCAACTAAGCCATCTGTAATAAGATAATTTCAAGAAGTAGTGCAGCAATTAAAATGTTGTCTTTATCCAATCATCCATTAATAATGGCAATTGATGATAATTAGATCACAAATCCAAAGTATCAAATATTTAAGAATATTCTATCATATCAAATAACTTCTCTTGCATTTGTATTGGATACCAATTTGATTTGATTTTATAATTGATTGGATAGTAATTTCTACATATTTATTTTTTTGTCCACTTGCCAACTCCTTAAAAGGCAAAATCATATCACAATCACATTTGCTATTAGAGACTTAATTAAACCAACAACTAATAATTCTTGTCATCTAATTTAAACATTGACTTTCTCTAATAGATTGAGTATGTAAAGTCATTAAAAGATTGTGTGGTCATCTTTCAATTAAATATAAATTGGTTTATTAGTGTGTCTTTTTAGTATTAAGGACATAAGAATATAGAGCAAGAGACTTGAATTAGAATAAGGTTTTAAGAAGAAACCAATAATAATTTGAATTAATTAGATGAGTACATAAAAAAATACTAAAAAAAGTGAATTAGAATTCCAAGAGATGCGTTGTTCAAACTAAAGAACTCTTCAGCCTCAATTCCAATATATATTCCTGTTTAGGATGCTTTTTGAGTGACTTCTATCAAACTAAGAAACTTCTTAAGCAACTTCCACCAATTGGAAAGCTTCATAAGCTCTTTCTATCAACTTGGAAGATTCTTGAGTTCCTTCCATTAATTAGGAAGCTTCTCAAGCTACTTTTATCAACTAAGAAGCTTTTTAACTAATTTTCACTTATTCAAGAATCTCTAGAATATTCTAGAAGATTTTGTAAACTTCCAAAGTGTATGTCCTTAACATCACCTCCTTCTTTAGCAACAATGTCGTACTTTAATTGCTTACAGTATATAAAATCCACTCAAAATGCATAATATGTTTATAGATTTAGATATGTATTAGAATGGTTAGTAAAGTAAATTAAAGAAAGTTAATATAAGAAACTTTATTTTATATTTTTACTTAATTTGATTATGGCTTTTAAATTACATAGAACCTAAATATTTAGTATGAAGCCTTGAGAGAAGGTGGGAGCCTAAGGATGAAAATTTAAGCTAGTAGGAGGCTAATTGGGAGGGACGAAATTGAAGCATGGTCGGATGAAGGCAAGGAATGGGAAACTTCATCCCTATTGGTCAAATACCCTGCCTAATGGGCTTTGAGGAGGCTGCCCGTAAACTTAACAAGGGTTTTGGCAACTTCAAGGAGGCCATTTAAAAATTAGAGACTAGGATTAGAAA
The DNA here is from genome assembly GCA_036785485.1 of Physcomitrellopsis africana. Classification (NCBI taxonomy): domain Eukaryota; kingdom Viridiplantae; phylum Streptophyta; class Bryopsida; order Funariales; family Funariaceae; genus Physcomitrellopsis; species Physcomitrellopsis africana. Next base: position 143,211 of record JAWRVF010000045.1, read on the forward strand.
GCTTGTTTTTTGGACTACAATTTTGGTATAAAAATCAAGGGATTTGGAGTTTTTATGAGGGAGGAATAGGCACTTGAAATTAGGGTGTACAAATTGTACCTATTGTCACTCTTTTGAGGATTGGAGGAATTTTATGAGAGCTTTTGGAGATCGGAAGGTGCGACTAGAGAGGAGATTTTAAGTTCTACACTTGATGTAGAAGAATTACTACATTTGGAGTTTTGAAAAAGGAGATATTGGAAGTCAAAGACAGCAAATTGAATTCCAAAGCAATAAGTAGGCCGTTTTGTTGATAGTGATGGGATTTGCCATATCTTGAGTTTCTTGATGAATTTTTATCTCAAAATTTCTAAGAAAGTGTATTATTATGCTAAAAAGCTATAAATCAAAGTTTCATAGCATTTGGACTTTTAGATTGTGAGATATAAAGAATTTAATACATGCATGTTTGTAAATAAGGGTTTGAAGCTACTGCTAGGATTTTGGCGATATCTAAATATCAATAATGAATTGATAGTTGAAATTTGTAGTATTAGTTGTAATAAATACATCAATACTTCATATAAATTTGAAATAGATTTGGATAGTTGGATTAAAAGTTATGGATTGTTGAAGTTTGGAAAAATTTCCATTCTTACGACAGAATGAGGGATTTAGAATATTTGTTATATTTTGAGTGTTTTGAGGAAATAAAACTTATGTAATAGGTATAATAGCCATATGAAGAAATTTTTTATATAAAATTGGAAGGTTTTTTATACTTAGATCTTGGTTGAATTATTAGTGGCAGCCAAAAGCCCAACGCTTTTTTGAGGCAAATTTTCTTTCTAGTACGACAACGAGTTCCCGGAAGAGCTCAATCTAACTATATATTTATAAAATCAAGAATATATTGTACTAGTGAAGCTATGTATTCTATTCTCTATTCTTAGATAATAGGTTCTATTGGTCTTTAAAGAAATTATCTATGACCTTGAGCTAGTACCTTCGTTGTTGAAATATCCCATCGAAGGATCTGATCTTCATTGCTGCTTTCAAAACATCATCCAAATAAAATCTTAAGATTAAAAAGATTTATCTTTTTAAGCTCAAGGAATATTATTAAAGCTTGAGCATTGGAATCAAGACTTGCATGGTTGGATCTCGCTCTTAATTGCTCTAACCGAGACCATACTTAGTGTTGAAATATATTGTCCTTACTTTGTTCAATTAAAGGTTGTGAAAAATGCACTAATTTTTTTGAAGCTTGTATGGAAAACAAATCTTTTGAATCTTGTTCTTTCAATGATTGAAGGTTTGATATGGTGAATAACTTGCTCCAATCATTTTATTCTATTTTTGAATAAATGACTACATATTGATGAAGGCTTTAGTTTAATTCTCCTCCTCTTATGAATATTCTTTAAATCCAATCTTCACCAAGAAGTTATCATGAAACACGTTTGGATTTGTGAAGATAGAATCAATAAAAATTTTGTATCTTTTAAGGTGCATTGGCGAGATTTTTGGTTGATTTCCATGTAAGCATATTAACATCATAGTTCCACCAATGAACAAGATATTTTAATTTTTCCACCTTCATCGTGAATCTAATATCTTTTCAACCTTATATTCTTCATAGTCTTTGATTTCAATACTAGGCGGCAATTGTTATATTCTTTTTGGAATTTGTAACTCTCTATAAGATTTTATAAGAGAGGCATGAAAAATTCGATGTATCTTCATAGCAGATGGTAATTCTAAGTAATATGCCACTAGATTGATTTGCTTTTGGATAGAAAATGGTCCCAATCTTTGATAGTCTAACTTATTGCATGGTTGCTTGGTCTTGATGTTTTATCAAAGAAGCTATATCTTATCTCCAATATAAAAAGCAGATACTTAATTCTTGAAATTATTTGCAGATGTCTTGTAAGCATCTTGAGCTGCTTGTAATTGAAGCTTCACGATTGTTTGATATTACAATAAATGCTTTGCAAATCCTTCAGCTATTGAATTGTTGTTCTTTGGCATACTCTATAAATCAAGCTTTGGATGATATCCATAGTTAGAGTAAAATGATGTTTGTTAAATTGATGCATGAATAATATTATTGTATGCAAACTCTACTAATCGTAGATACAAGATCCAATTATCTTGTTGATAGTTAATACTATATCATAAATACTACTTCAAAACTTTATTAACTTATTTTATTTGGCTACTAGTTTGAAGAAGGAAAGCCAAAGAAAATTTAATATCCACCTTTAATATTTCAAAAAGATATTTTTAAAACTTAGATATAAATTGGGATCCTCGATCAGATACAATATCATCTGATAGGCCATAATATTGATATATATTGTCAACAAAGAACCTTGCTATTTTTTCACTAAACTCAGACTTTTTGTAAGAAATAAAATGAACTATCTTTGTAAGTCAATCAATTACTACAAGAATATTGTCCAATGAATTGGATGGTAGTAGATCTGTAATAAAATCCATCGAAATAAAAGACCATGATTGTCTTAGAATAGGCAAGGATTGTAAGAGTTCATAACGATGATATCAAGGATTTTTGGACCTTGAACAGATGTTACAAGAGAGTACAAAGTCCTTCATTGCCTTCCACATTTGATGCCACTTAAAATCTTAGAAAATAAATTTCAAGGATTTATTAAATCCAAAGTGACCCGTGATTGGAAAGTCATGGTAAGATTGAAGAACGCTCAATTATATTGGTCCTTTTAGAATATATAAATATTCTTTAAAGTATAGAATGTCTTCTTCAAGTTTGAACTTGTTAGCATTTTTTTAAAGTGATGCTTGACATTAAAGGCCAAAGCATCATTAGTGGTTACAGCACGCACCTCATTGAGGAAACTAGAATCAATAGGTATTGTATAATCATGATACAAAAGCAAAATTGCTCTAATTTCAATAAAATTGCATATTGTTGATCAAATGCTATCTCCCCTATCCTTGATATGAATAGGATTTTCTTAATAAAATATCAAACAATCATTGTTGCTTTCTAAATCAATAAATGTTAGCAAACTTAAATTGAAATAGCAACATATTTCATTGAGCTTGGTGGCAATTAAGAACCCGAGCTAACATAAAATATTTCAAGTTCTTGTGATTTATATATATAATCACAAGATATATTATTCTTTCAAGAAAATGATGCCATTCTCGAAAAGAATCCATAATAGCAAAAAATTCTTTATTGTGGATTTCATAATTAATTTTGGCAATAAAGAATTTTTGGAAATAAATACAACAAGATGGAATTTATTGTCTATATCCATTTGTGAAAGTACAACCCCTAGTGCAAATTTCAAAGCATCAATCTCCATGTAGAATGCCTTTGTAAAATTTGGATGCACAAAGATTGAGGTTGTGATGAATATTGTCTTGAAGTCTTGGAATGCCTTTTCCACTTAAGGCCTCCATTCTAACTTGCTCTTGTATGTCAATTGAATAAGAGGGGCGGCAATTTGAAAGTAATTTTTGATGAAGATCCAATAGAAGTTAGCAAATTAAAGAAAATATTGTACATCTCTCACAGTCTTTGAAAATGGCCCATTACATAATTGTGTCTATCTTCTTGGCATCCATTGTCAAACCCTCAATAGATATGATGTATTCCAAAAATTCCATCTTTGGTTGATAAAATATACATTTCTTTGATTTGGCATACAAACTTATATCTTATAGATTTTACAATACTAACTTGACATATCTCTTATATTCCTCTAGATTTTTTGAATAAATCAAAATGTCATTAAGATAGATTACTATGAACTTATCCAAGTGCTCTCAAAAGATGCCATTCATTAAATGCTGAAAGATAGCATGTATATTTGTTAGTCCAAAGGACATGACATTATATTCAAAATGTCTATATCTTGTCTAAAATGTGGTCTTCTATTCATCTCTTTCTTGATCTATATCATATTGTATACTTGACAAAGATCTATCTTAATATAGATTTTGACTTGACTAAGTTGTTTCAAAAGTCCCAAGATTAATGATAAAGGATAACAATTCTTCATCATTATCTTATTCAATCTCTAATAATCAATGCATATACGTAAGGAACCATCCTTCTTCTTCACAAAAAATATAAGTGCACTTATTGCAAACATTGAATGCTTGACAAAGTTTTTTGCAAGATTTTCATTAATATAATCTTTCAATATCAAAAGCTCATTTTGAAAAAGATCATAGATTGGGCCAATAGGTAGTTGAGTTCCTTCTTAAAGATCTATAGTACAATCATATGGTTGGTGCTTCGGCAATATATCAACATTCTTCTTTTGAAAAATATCTTGAAATTTATTATATTATTTTGGAATATTTGCTGATGAAGTCATATCTTTTTTAATTGGAGTGGCATAAATAACAAATGGTGTATCTTCTTTGGCCGATCTTATAAAAGTTCTTATTCCAACAAATAAAGGTTTACTTATTTGTGGCTTTTTATAAAAAAATTTGTCGAGATTCTATTAAATTTTTTATCTTTTGCAACCTCCAATCTATAAATGGATTAAGCTTATCCAACCAAGACAACTCAAGAATAACAAGATTTGAAAGAATTCTAATAATATTGAATATAGTTTGGCTTTTATGATCTTTGAATAATAATTCTATAGGTGTGGTTTTATGAGTGATACTACTAGAAGATAAGGATCATCCATCTATTATCTCTACATGAATAGGTTTGGATTTTTTTACTAGAGGAATTTTATGAAGCTTAGTGATTGCCTCATCTATGAAATAAGCAAACATCCCTGAATCTAACAAAGCAGTTGTTTGAAGCTTTTGACGGCCAAAATACAAAAAAATAGTAAAACAACAAGCAGGTTGAGCAAAAAAAGAAGAACCTAAATAAATTTATAATGTTGGATTGTCCAGCTACATGGTCCCTACTGAGGTTGAACATCATCATTTTTCTAAACAATTGCATTTTTAATTTTGACAATGTGTTGATTTTATTTTTTCAAGCAATTGCCAACCTTGTGGCCTTCCTCGCTACAATACAAGCATAGACTCTCTTCTATCTGATGCTTCTTTTCTAAGGAACTAAGAATTTTAAAATATATTGGATCAAGTTGCATATCTTTTACTTCTAAGTGTAAATTCAAAATGCTTATCAATGTAATAAAAGTATGTTGGATTGTATTTTATCTTATTAAAGCCCATGAACATTGATTTTATCAATGTTGATTTTGTCAACGTTGAAATAATCAGTTATCACATTTTATGGCTTAATTAATGGCTTTATTGAGCAATTGTGGATTTGAAAGCGATAATAACAAATCCTTTATATCATCTCATAGTGTCTAATAGAATTGGCTCATTAGAGCTTCTTCATCCTAATTCATGTCATATACTAATTATCTAAAATTAAATATATAGATTGATATAGAATACATTCTTTGATGCAATGTTCAAATCTTAACTGTTGCCCAATGAACCTTGTCATGTCCTCCAAATACTTGTACAAATGTTTTCATGAAAATTTTAAAGTTGTTTAAAATTAATGATCTCTTTTCAAACAAGAGAGTAAACCATAATAATGCTTGTTCTGTAAATAAGATGCCAACCAATCCAATCTACGATTTTTTTGCCAGATAAATATTAAGTTGTGGGACTATTATTAATCAAATTTGATTGATAAATCCTTAGAACTTTAAATGCGTACTATCATATTTTTTTGAAGATTAAGTCAAAGTTCTTTATATTGTTAAACAAGTGGATTTTTTTGGTGTAGCATAGGTAATATTACATCTTTAAGCACAAAAATTAGAAATAAATGTAGTCTAGATTGTAGCATTTGAGATATTGTATTGTTATAAAGTTTTGCAACAACCCCTTCAATTTCCGCAATCCTAGTAGATAAAGTAGTAAGAGCTCTTATAATGGTGTTTAACTTAGATTCGGAAGATTTAATCATATTAATGTCTTGATCTCCAGCCATTCTAAGAAAAAGAAGAAATGAATCTATAAGAAGATAAAATCAATTTAGAAGAGGGTAATTTGTAACTTCTAAAACACTTTAAGACCTTCAAGGAGAAGAATGATCTACTCTCTCACAAAAAGGACAAAGTTCTAATATTGTAATGAAAAAAATATCAGTTTAGAGGAGAATAATTTGTAATCTCTAAAGCATTGGTATACCTTCAAATAGACAGATAATCCACTTTCTAACAAGAAAGATTCAATTCTAATATTGAAGATGAGATCAGTTTGGACAAATTGTCATAGATACAAGAATACAGAGTACAAGACTTGAACTAGAACAAGGTTTCAAGGAGAACCAATAAGAACTTAAATGAACCATATGAATACACAAACAATACTAAGAAAAGTGAGCTAAAATTCCAAGAGATGCATTGTCAAGACTAAAGAACACTTCAACCTTGAGTCTTATATATATCCTTGTCTAGGACATTTTTTGAGCGGCTTCTATCAAATTAAAAAAACTTCTCAAGCAGCTTCCACCAATTGGAAAGCTTCTTGAGTTCCTTCTACCAACTTAGAAGCTTCTTTAGCTCCTTCTACAAACTAGAAAGCTTCTCGAGTTACTTTCACCAACCAGGAAGCTTCTCAACTGACTTTCATTTATTTAAGAATCTCTAAAATATTCTAGAAGGTTCTATGAACCTCCAAAGTACATATTCCTAATATTTAGATTATTAAGATTAAAAACAAAACAATTACAATATAAGCAAATAAAGGCTTGTATCTTTCATACTTTGGCACGAATAAAATATGGCTGCAATTCTAATGGCCAATCATCAAACTTTGTGATCTCTTTCTCTACCATTGAAATACAAGTGTATGCCAATACAATCTTTAATTGCTAATTTATAACAAAAGAAACTCTCATGTTTCTAATATCTTCAATTATATCCAATAAAGAGACTTTATTATCATTATTTCTATCCAAATTGGCAATATCAATGGAGCATAGAGTATCTTACAAAAAAATTTGTAAGAATATTACTTGAATCTATACTTTCTTAAAGCCTTGAATAAAACAACAAAAATACATTGAACATGAAGATTTTCTGTTGCATATAACTTTAAGCAAAAAAATAGTACCAATTTTTTCACCTCGATGAGTTGTAGCTCCATTGCTTCTTAACTATTGATATCTATCTCTAGAATAAGTGGATGGTCATATTGATATTGTTGCATAGTAAGAAAATGCTACAAATCCAAACCAAGGTATTAAAAACAATTGCTTAGTTCAACAAGAAGTAGTATTGATCCCTAATGAGGTCATGAACTGATAAAGTGTCTGTGAGAAAGTACATAGCTCTTTTTTGCTCATCAATAATAGGTTCTTTATATATCTAGGAAGTAGCATCTAAACCATACTTGGCCTATGAGTCTAAAATATAAAAGACTTAGGATAGGTCATTAGTATAGATAAGGCAACTCATGGTGCTTCCAATTTATTCACCAAAGCTAATAGCAATTCATCATCCTTAATAACAATTGAGGAATTTTAAGGTCATCTAAAATATCATCTATCTTGTAATTAATGGGCTGTTGGACTTTAGACAATGCTCTAATAAACATCAATGATATAGGTAAGTTTATTCAAATCTAATTGGATTAGTAAACATAAGAATCTAAGGTTGCTTCATCTCTAAAGGTTGAAAGGCAAAGGAATTGGTATATATATTGATTATCCTTACAAATCTTCATTTAATTGTCTCTCAACAAAAATATATTCTTAAAAATATATCCTAGCAATGTCAATTGATAGATAAATTGCCATTGAATGAGCTTCATCAAATTTACATAGAGACTGAAGTAATGATCATTCAACTTTCAATTAGTACCAATACATGAATAACCTAGGCAAGACCACCTTGCAATAAATATGTCCATATGATCCAACCTTTGCAAGTCTTTATTACTAATCAGAATAATATCTTGTAGCAATTTGTCAAAACAATCATAAATATGAAAAGGCAGTAGTTGCTTAGGATACATAACCAACAATCTTTGCAAATGATGTCGGACAGCTTGATTAAATGCAAATCCATTATTGATATGAATATATTTCTTAACCTTCAAATGAGCTTCTAAGATGGCTGCCAAATTAATATTGATACTCTCAAATAGTTCTAAGAGGATGATACCCTTATTTGGTAGATATTATTAAATAGATTTAGTAAAGGTGGATAATAACAAATCAATTAGTACACTCAAGGATTCCAATGATATAATAATCTCTTGATATCAATGCAAGAACTCTAAATTAATATTCAATAGAAGAATCAAGTCTTTATAATACTTTATAGATACTTTTAAATATATTATATCCTATGATTTTATAACATTAGATATAACTATAAATATTTCTTTTAATAATACTGAATAACATAATAAATTTAATACCAATGTATTACATTTAAACATGGTCTCTATTAACAAAGTCATAGCGATATCGTGTTCTGGTTTAGCTACTATGTAAAAATATTATACATATATATTTGATGTATAACTCATGACATAACTAAATGAGAGCCATATTAGTAGATTTTTATTAGTTACAAAATATGGTTAGATTATTAATTTATAAAGAATTTATTAAAAAGGGCTATTATTAAGATTTATGTAATTTTTTTTTTTTATAGTGACTTTTGATATTGATTTTATATTGATAATAACTTTATACATTTTGAATCATCTTTTGTCAAGGACAAGGATATGAATCATAAAGGAATAAAATGCACTCTTGTATTATTCAAAATTACTTAAAGATGGAGTATTATTAAAATTAGAATGGCTATTATCAAAGATTAAAAGACTACAGACTCTTGAAACAAGACTAGGAACAAAAAAAACATTGATAAGAATAAAGAAGGCTTCATTCTTATTTTTATATGTACTATTTATTTAAGAGCTATATGGCAATATACTATAGGACCTCCAATACATATCAAACTTACAAGACAAGTTTTTTATATGTGCGCCATGTATTTAATTTGTACTACAAGCTACCAATATGTACGACACATAGCTAGCTTGTTGGCAAAGTTTTTAACCTACCAATCACCTTTAGACATATATAAAGATGAATTTGTATCTATTGAGCTTCTAAAAAGCTTTTCTATAAGATATTATCAAATTAATCTATTTTTATTTACTTCTATTTGTCCATATTAATTAAATAATTATTGGAATAAATCATATGTCTATGATATTATCCCCCCTTCTAGGAACAAGTTCCATGAGGAGTAATGATTACATATTGAAGAAGTCCAAGATGCACCAAATTGTACTTTTGCTGATGCATTTACTAGATTTATGGATGGCTCCCATGTACATTCACTAATATTGTATCCATACTAGTGTTTAAGATATTCCAACAAATTTTAATATCTTCTTGAATGTAAGACCTTTTCTACCTCAAATTCTTTATTGTTGTCTCTTTCTATAGGAAGTGATGGCATTTGTCTTCTTCCTTGTATATTCATTATTTTGTATGGCTTAAATAATAATATGTGGAATATAAGATGGATCTTCATAGATTTTAGTAGATGTAATTGATAAGCAACTGAATTGATTTATTTATAAATTGAAAATGGTCCAAGCTTATAATAATCTAGCTTGTCATAAAGATAACTAGTTTTGATATTATGACAAAGTAACCATATTTTATTATCTACGTGGAATTGAGGTTGTTCTTTATGATAGATATCTATATTGATCTTTTGTCATTCTTGAATTTTTTTTAATTGCACCTTCATTGTTGCATGTAGCTTTGACAACCAATTTGCCAAATCTTTTGCTATAGGATTATCAACTTTTGAAAAGTCAAAAATATCAAATTGTAGATGATAACCATATTTGACAAAGAATAAAATTTCTTGTGTAGAAAAATGTACCAAATTATTATAAGCAAATTTTGCCAATGATAAAAGGGTTGTCTAATCATCTTGATGTTAATTGATGGTACATCTCAAATATTATTCTAAAATTTGATTTACTTATTCCATTTGTCCATCAGTTTGAGGATAGAAAGCTAAAGATAATTTTATGTCTACCTTCAATATTTCAAAAAGGATTTTTCAAAATCTTGATACAAATTACATCCTTCTATTTGATATAATATCTTTTAACAATCTATGATAGCAATAGATATTATTAAAGAAAAATTTAGCTATTTTTTTACTTATAATAAAATTTATATATAATACAAAATAGGCCATCTTGATGAAATAATCTACAATTACAAATGTAAAGTTGTATAAACTTGAATTTGAAAGATCCGTGATAAAATCCATAGAAATAAAAGATCAAGGTTGTTCTCATATAGCTAATGATTAGAAAAGTTCATAAAGTCGATGACGAGGAGTTTTTAATCTTAAACAAATATTGCACAACTATACAAATTCTTTAACAATATTTTATATTTGAGGCTATTAAAAATCTCTTGATATTAGCTCTAAAATCTTGTTATATCTAAAATATCCTACTGCAAGGAAGTTGTGATGAGCTTCAAGAACACATAGTCATATTTCACATTCTGGAACATATAGGCATCCTTCAAAATAGAGCAGATTGTTCTTAAACTCAAACTTAAAAGTATTATGAGACTTAGATGAATTATTTTTAATTTCATGAATAAGATGGTGTGAAGACATATTTGATTGGACTTACTTGAAAAAAGTTGAATCAAAAGTCAATGTTGATTTCATTATTCAAAGATGAAATTACTTTGACTTCAAGAGATTATTTTTTTGATGAAAAGTTGAATCTCTTTCTTTTAGTACAAGATAAGAACATCTAAAAAGGACATTAGATAAACCTTGTTGTTTTCCTAGCCAATAAGTGATAATGAATTTGAATCTTGACAAAGACATACTCCAACGAGCTTGATAATAATTTAACACATGTGCTAACATAAAATATTCAAGGTTCTTATGACCCATATATATGGTGACTGGACTAGAAGTTCTTTCTAGATTATGATGCCATTCTTAAAAAAAATCCATAATTGTAAGAAGTTTTTTATTATAGATTTTGTAATTGATCTCTACTACTGAAAATTTTTTGAAACAAAAAACTACTAGGTGGAGTTTGTCATTTGCTTCCATTTGTGACAATATTGCATCCAAAAAAAGTTTGATGTGTATATTTCTATAAAAAATGTCTTCAAAAAGTTGACACAATACAAAATTAGTGTAGAAGTAAAAATTGTCTTTAAAGCTTCAAATAATGCTTTTGCTTCTTTACTCTGTTCAAGTTTGTCCTTACAAGTTAAGCATATAAGTGGAGCTGTAATTTGATAAATTTTTTTAATGATAATTTGATAGTAATTGGCAAATCTCAAAAAGCATTATACATCTTTTATCATTATTGAAATCTTCTAATCTATAATTGTTTAGACTTTCTTAGGATCCATCTTGAGATCATCATTTAAAATGATGTATCTTAAGAAGTCAACTTGAGTAGTGTGAAATACATACTTTTTCATATTGACATACAGTCTTACATTTATAAATTTTTGTAATACACGATGAATATGAAGTTCATGTTCTTCTAGATTCTTAGAATAGATTAGAATATTGTCTAAATAGCAGACAACAAAATCATCAAGAAATTCACAAAAAATATCATTTATAAGATGTTAAAAAGTAATTGATACATTTGTAAGTCCAAAAGGCATGATATTATATTTGAAAAGCCCATATCTAGTTTAAAATACAATCTTCTATTCATCACCTTCTTTGATGCAGATCAAGTTGTATGCTCCTCATAAATCTATTTTTATATAGATCTTTACTTGAGTGAATTGATCAAGGAATTCTGAAATTAAAGATAAATGATACCTATTCTTGATAATAATCTTCTTGAATCTTTGATAATCTATACACATCCGCAACAATCTATCTTTTCTCTTCACAAATAAGATATGAGCTCATGCTAAAAATTTTAAATGGCATATGAAGTTTTTAACTAAATTTTTATTAATATATTCTTTGAATGCAGCCAACTTATTTTGTGATAAATTATAGATTGATTCAATTGGTAGTTGAGCTCTTTCTTAAAAATCAATTGAATAATCATAAGGTTGATATTATAAAAGAATATTTGCATTCTTATTTTTAAAAATATCTTGAAAGTTTTAATATTAGCTAGAAATATCAATTTTAGTCTTTTCAGCATCCAAAATAGGTGTGGCATATACAATAAAAGATGATCCTTCTTTTGCTACATGTATAAAAGCTTTTGTATATATTTATAAAAATTTGGATATATTAAAATTATATATATTTACTTGATTAGCAGATTTTTAGATTAAACTATAAGAAAAGTCAAGGTTATAGAAAGTCAAATCTATTTGAGGATTATATTTTTTTAACTACAATAATTCTAAAATAATTGAATTAAAAGGAGATCTAATTCTATTAAATATCATTATGCTATTATGTCCCTTAATTATTATATCTAAAGGAATAGTCTTATAAATAACATCTCCAAAAGATAGCAAATGATAATCTATGACTTGCTTGCGTATGGATTTAGTTTTCTTGACTAAAGATATTTCTTATTTTTTGACAAAGTCTTTATTTATGAAATAAGCTGAGGCTCTTAAATCTATTAAGGCAAAGACTTTGTAAGTTTTAGGTCCTAAAAATACATCTACTGTAAAACAAGGCGAGGGATCTAATGAGAAAATAGAACCTTTATAAGGTATTACACATGATTCCAATTGCACGATGTTGTATGTTGTGAAGTCTTCCTTGAGAATACATTAGACACTTGGCTATGGAAGATAAAAGAGAAATAAAAACAATAAGGTCTAATACTTTTAATAAAATTATATAAAATTTATAATTAAAGATTAATAAATATACTCAACCATTAAAAATTCAATTAGATTTTTAATTAATTATAAAAGAATACAAAAATCCTAAAGAACTTCTAAAAAAGTTATAAAGAAATAATAAAGAAATCTTAAAGAAATATTAATAAAAATATTTTTAAATATTAAAAATAGAAATTATAATCAAATTTTAATCAAATCTTAATCAAATCCTAATTAAATCTTAATCAAATCTTAAATAAATCTTAATTAAATCTTATTCAAATCCTAATCAAATCCTAGTCAAATTCTATTCAAATCCTAATCAAATCTTAATCAAATCTTAATCAAATAATTTTTAAATTTTAATCAAATCTTAGTCAAATCCTACTCAAATCCTAGTCAAATTCTATTTAAATCTTAATCAAATCTTAGTGAAATCCTATTCAAATCCTAGTCAAATCCTATTCAAATCCTAGTCAAATCCTAGTCAAATCCTAGTCAAATCCTAATCAGATTTTAAATGAATCCTAATAAATCATAATCAAATTTTAATAAATTCTAAAAAATCCTAATTAAATCCTATAATAGATTGAAACCACAATAGCTGATGATGTAATTATTGATCTTAGTCCAAATTTTATACACCTTTTATAAAGTTGTAATAAAGTTGACAACATGCATAAACAAATTGAGGGAGATCCAACTTACCAAACAAAAATCAACCTCAAATTTCTACTTAGGTGTAGGCCGCCATCCTTTTCCAACCTTGATGTCAAACTCTTAGTACAAATATCTTCACTTTATATAGTTTAATTGCTTTCAAAATTCATATATAGATAGAAAATCCAATCTACTATTCATACAAATAATTTTCATCTCAATCCAGCTAATAGATTGCTAAAAATATCTGAAAAATCCTTGCTAACTCTCAAACTCCCAATTGCTATTTCAATATCCTTAGGTCTTCTTTCTAATTGTTGAATCCATAATGCTGAAAGCTCCTCTCTATTAAGATCATTCTTCCAAGGCAATATTCTCCATATAGACACTATTTCTTCTATTAGCATAACTGGTTTTTATTCATATATTAACTCAAAAAGTATATAACCATTTATCAAATTATGAGTTGTATAATCTGCCCACAATACAAATGATAGTAGCCTTGGCCATATACTTTGTCATTGCATGCTTTTACTAATGTCTTAATAATAGGTGAATATCCATGCTCACTCTTCTTTTTATCTTATGGATTATATGCTATTATCAAAGAAAGTTTAATTTTCATTCTATCAAAGAATTTTCTTGCTTCTTTTACATCCAATTCACTTCTATCTGCAATAATTTTTTCAATACAACCATAGTGACAAATAATATCTTCTGATAGAAATTGACATATATTTTTAGTATTTTTTATTTTTAATACTGATCTTTCAATTATATTCAATAAATCTTCACGTGCAAGTATCAAATACTTCATTTGTCCAAGCCCCATAGGCATTGCCACTAAATCCACTATCCATTTATAATACAATGCTAGAAGATAAGTTGGATGTAATTCATTTCAATATTGAATGTTAGAATAAAGTTAACAAGTCTCACATAATCTTATAAAATCAGCTACATCTTTGTATATGCCTTTCCACCAATACTTTTCTTTCATTTTAATAAAAGTTGCCCAAATTCCTCTATGCCCCGCCTACAAACTCTCATAGAACTCTTTAATAATCTTTTGTTAAAATCCTAAACCATATATTATCCATTGTGGTACTTCTCTTCTTCTCTTTGGATGCTTTCATAAATATCCATCATATAGAAAATATCCATAGGCCTTTTTACGGATTTTTTAAAATTTTTCATCTATCCAATATTCTTATTATTTTAATGTATTTAGATTCTTTTTAACATCTTTCTATTCACCTTTATACAAATCTCTTAAAAAAGATTCTAATAATATATTCAAATATACACCTTTTTTTTTTGATAATATGTTAATATAAAATTTTATGTCCACATCATCTTCCAAATCAAGCATATCTTCTTCATCATAATATCTCACCCATGATAACATATTTTTAATTGAATTATCTTTCTCTGAAATGTGCTTAAATTCTAAATTCATAGATTTGATATATGCTATCTATTTTAACATAATAATATCAGGAATTGAACAACTTGTGATCATGCCTAATAAAGATAGATAATCTATTTCTATAACTATTAAAGCCTCAATCAAGTATTCATTTTTATTTTTTATAGCTATTATTACATCCTATAATTCTCTTTTAATTTGTATATATGTCCTTTGTATAATATTCTTACTACATACTTATTCTTTTATTCATCATCTTGTCTAATTGTCCAACCTATTCCAATTGGACTTGCATCAACTGTTAATATCATTAGCCTTCTACATTTATAAGTTAATTTCTTCAAAGTTAGAGGTGAAGAAAGAAGTTTCTTCAATTTTTCCATAGCTCTTCTTTATTCTTTTTTCTATTGAAATTTTTTATTATTTCTTAACAATTTATATATTAGATTTGCTATATGTGCAAAATGAAATGTCCATATATGATAAAAAATACATGCTCCTAAAAATCTTCTGACTTCCGTTATATTTGCACATTCTTTCATCTTTTTAATAATATCAACCTTTTCAAGATCCACACATGTATCCAACAATAATTATCTCATTCATTCTAAACATAGATTTAATATTTGATAAGGTCAAATGTACCTCTTCTAACTATGATAAAATCTTTTTACAATCTATGATATGATTTGTAACAAATCTTCTACAACCTTTTTTATCCAATATTTCATCTTTTTTTTTTGCACATCTTTTAATCAGAACATTATCTAAGAATGGCATAGTCTTTTTTGATATAAATTCTCTCAATACTTTATTCATTCTATTCATCATATGAATTATTGAATTAGTAGCCCTTTGAAGCAATGTATACATCTTTACTAAATTCAATGGAATCTTCAAAGTAGTTAAATCTCTACTTTATAATGCCAATTGAAATTGACCATATTTCAAGTAAAAATCACCTATTAAATAGATTGTTCTTCTATCAAATACTTCTGTAAATTCATTTACAATTAAACTTGAATCCATATTTTTAATAGTCACTTTATTCACAAGTTGCATGTCTTAGATAAATCTCATTGTTCCATTTTTTTTTGGTACTATAAACCATCAATTAAAATAAGGTGCCATAGATGGTTCTAAAATCCCCATTTTAATCTTTTCATTGAATAAGTTTACTAACTTGGATAAATATGATTTTGGCATTGGAATTGATTATAAATTCTATAGTTCATGAGGAATAGTAAAAATAACCATAGGTGCTATAATACTTGAATCAATACATCCAATTTCATGTGTTTCAAATACAAAAGCCTTTCCATGTTGTAAAAGTATTTTTTTAAAACTTTCTTCTTTATATTTTGTCAAAAATCCATCACATCCAATCTTTAATCCATTTAATATAGCATCCATAAATTCATGCCCTATCTTCCTTGGATCCCTTAAATTTGGTTGTATAGATGCTTTCTTTATATTTTCTTTACAATCTAATGGTAATGGCTAAGCCATCAATTTAATCTTTTTCTCTACTAATTTATATTTAGTTTCAACATACATTTCTTGGTGACTTAAGTTTTTTATAAATCTTTAAATTTTATAATAAATTTTTTTAGAATATACATTAATAATTCTATTTTCTCTTTATAATCCATATTATAAAAATAATTTAATTCTCCTATAGTATTTGTAAATCTAACTTCTTCAAATACTCCTAAAATAAATTCATCTTCAATCAATTCTCCATTTTCTTTCAAGATTTGTTCTATATTTTTAATATTACATTTGTCTACCTTTTTCATCTTGTTAATAGTCTTAAAAGATAATACAAAATCTTGTTTCAATCCAATAATTCTAATAGATAATACCTTCTCTTTTAAACTAAGCAAGAGCATTTCTTTCTCTAATCCATTGCAATCCTATTTTATTTCACAAAATCCAAAGTCACCTAATACAACCTTAACTTTGCAAAGCTTTTACAAAGCCAATTTCTCTCCAAATCACTGAAAATCAATACTCAAATATACTTTTTTAAGTCTGCTCACTAATCCAATTCTTTGATCTACAAAAGAACCCTTGATCCATTATAAGTATATGGTTTTGTACCTCAGGGTCTGATTTAGATTCAAGTTCACAACCAGCCCTCTTTAGGTATTAACTCTTAAAATTTTGAAATAAAATTTGCTAAAATCTATTCTTAACTCTTTCTTAGAGATATTTGTATTATTTATTTTTCTAATCTATTTTGTTTTGCCTTATTTATAGCCATACAATTGATATGTATGATCCAAAGCATCATACGCTTTGTACTAATAAATATGAGCAGTTGTAGCACTTTATACACTAAAAAATATAATATATTTGAGATAATAATAGAGCAATTGGAAGTAATGGCATCCACAATATCAAAGGATAGGTAGCTTGGACTAGCCAATCTGATTTAGTGATTTAACATGACAAAAATGCTTACCATTGCCAAGTGCATCTATTGATAATCACATAACCTTGGCTACAATTTGGACATAAGTGGCAATTATTGCTATTATCTTTTCAAATGTATCAAATATATGTGCATGCATCGGTAAAGATATTGACTTATTCTACAAAGGTAGCTTTGCTTACAACTCGTTTTAAAGATGCCACAACATTGAATCACTTCTTCAATTCTACAATTTTTGTCAAGGACATACTTATCAAAATCTTCTAAAATATTCTAGACGATTCTTAAAACTCTCTAGAATCTTCCAGAACCTTCTAACATCTTTCTAATTAATAGAAGTTGCTTAAGAAGCTTCCTAGTTGATGGAAGTTGCTTGAGAAGCTCCCTACTTGGTAGAAGCTGCTGGAGAAGCTTTCTAGATAGGAATATATATTGCAGTCGAGGCTAAAGAGTTCTTCAGTCTCGACAACACATCTCTTGGAGCTCTAATTCACCTCTCTCATATTGTTTCTTGTATTCATCTGATTAATCTAATTCTTGCCAGTTATTCTTGAACTTCTTGTTTAGACTTCCAGTCTATATTTTGCATCCGTAACAATATTCTACGTCCGTGATAATTTTGGCTTCTAAGGCCTTTTTTTTATCAACAAAGGTCATTTTTTTGATACAAAATGAAGCAATGATCTTCATTATGATTGAGCTTATTATATCAAAAGTACTTCAATTGCTTATACTTTTGCTTCTTTCTTGCCTTTACCACCTCTACTTTCAGTTTGGATTTCTCTATATCCTAACATTTTTTTTCTTTTTAGAATAGTTAAAATCATCCTTGATATGGTTGGCCTTGCCACATATCCAATAACATAGGATCTTCTTAAATTGTACCTTTGTCAAATTACTTGCAGCAGTAGTTGTTTTCTTGGCCTTTGATACCTTTGTCATCTACAAGATAATGTTGAAAGCATTAAGTTGGTAAAAGACTCAATTTCACTTCTGAACTTCGGCAAATATTTGTGCCAATGTGGCCTTATCATCGTAGTTAAAGATGATTTTGGATGTAGTCAAATCTAGCAATTACTTGTGAATCTCAAACAAGAAAATTTTGATTAATTAGCTTTTAGCAAATACACCCCTTGACTCTACCACAAACCTTGTCAATTATATATATATATTATAGAAAAAGTATCTTTCTTCTTACATCAAAAGTCTTAAATGTACTATATTTAATCATACTTAAATCTTTCATATTTAGTCTCCAAATACATAATGAATAATCACAAGGATTTTAAAAGTGACAGTTCTCTCATAATAGTCAAAATTACTTGTACAACTTAAGCCATCCATGACATAGCAAGTAGCATGCTCCCTTCCTCATGCATTGCCATGTCCTTATCTTTGATATTGCCAAAGGGCGCTCCACCTTCTTTCTTAAGCTATTCATATTTCTTAGTAATATAAATCAAACTTGTCATGGTACCCTCTTTAATAGTTTCAATGAGCTTTATATAAGTTTGCTAATTTGTCTCTATATTGTACAACTCATTGATATAGTTGTTTGTCTAATATCCATAAATTTAAAGTACTTCATGTTCTAGATGCTATAGCAGCAATTCAAAGGCATATTACTTATTAAAAGTGAGAGACCGTTAGTACTTTTCCTTCATCCATGTTTAAAATTTGAGCTTCCAATTGAATAAAGAAATATTAACAATGCCTTTAGAAAACCAATCTTATACTATGTTATAAGGATCATCCTTCATTTTGTCAAGTGTATCTATATTCCAAATTCAAAGCCTATAATTGGTGTCTAATGCCGAAATAGATTCAAAAGCCTTGTCAATATCCAACCTTGATTTAAAATTGTTAATGGAGTCACTTTTTGGATAATCTAGTGATAGCAAATAATAATATCAACTTCTAGTCTATACCATAAACCTAAATATTAGAAACTTATATCTATCTAAAAGATAAAAGGCCAACCTATACCTGCAATTACTACTAAACTTTGAAATTTACTGGTCATTACTTCCAAGTCACCACATGTTCAACAACCAAACTACAAAAAGATCTTGCCAACTATTAATTTGACTTCAATCTTACAATATCCTTGTACAAATTAATATAACATAAAATGGGACAATATTAGAAACCTTCAATAATTATACCAGCCATTAAAAAAGATACAAAAATAAAATCTAAAGATTAAAATTAGATCTTCTTTTCAATAATAAAGTGTAATATTTAAAAAAAAGAATTAAAGTCACCAATATACACGTGCAATAGGTGATCAAAAATAACAATTTTAGTGACAAAATCAAAGACAGATACTCAAAAGTGTCTTTTTAAACTTCCATATCTAATATTTATATAAATTTTTAAAAATTGGTGTACAAAAATACCATTTAGTAAATAAAATTTATCATTAAATATTAAAAATGAGATCTAATCACTAAATCAAATATACTATTGGATTCTTTGATAAATTTCAGATCAAGTAGGTACAAATTTCATTCAATTTGGATATGTATGGCCTTCAAAATTGAAGTTTTAATGCTGATACTTAATTGAAGATGAAATTTTGCATTGTAGATGAAATTATCTACTATAGATGAAATTGCAGCTATGGCATTTCAAAGAGTGCTTCAACACCTTGCTTTAGTATCTCTACCTTCAACTTCAATCTTTAATTTCTTTAAAAAATTCTTCCAATATTCTTAGTTTTTCATAAACCTATATAAGCTCATATTACATGCTATTTGTTAAGCTCAAATCAAGTATAAGAATAAAACTAATATAATAAAAAATATAATCTTCTTCAAAGTTGTCTCACACAAAAAATAAAAAAAGGCATTCTTATTAAGTGAAAAATAAGCAATCGCAACACAAATCAAATGTCTTTTATTCCACCATAGAAGAATCAAAGAGTGCAAATGTATGTGGAAAGTATCAAGCTTTACTAAAAGGCTAAACCATTATCTTTAAGCAGAACTAATAGCATTAAGCTCTCTAAAATACTCACAAAACTTAATTTAATAAGAATACCAAATCAAGAAGAGTTTTTTGTACTATATTTTTAAATCTTAGACAGATAAAACCATCTATAAGATAAAAAAATAATAAAATGGATAAAATATCTATAAATACAAAATAAACTAATAAAATATAAATCAATCTATTATAACATTAATTTGATGTGGCTTGGTATCCAATGCCACATATTATGACATATTACTTTCAAAATAATCTATTGTACAATTACATTGAAGTTCTTCAAAACTACTTTCCACTCCCACTTACTTCGACGATAATAACATATGTAGCAAGTTCTTATCTCCTCTCAAGTCAATATAAGAATGCCTTGATAATATTGCACAATCCACATAGCTTTCTAATATGATTACAAGATTTTTCCAACATTGATTGCAATAGCCTTCCATCAAAATCTTCAATGTTACTATCCTTGCTTGTATCATAATAATCTAATATTGGTGTAGTAGTATCTTAGCACTCCAATATCTCAAAGTCTATTGCCGCACTACAACCTTGCCACCTTGAAGTCTTGAGTCTTTGTCGCAACAACCAATGTGACACTACCTCAATAACCTATAATAATCTAAAGCCATATAAATCTTTATATATTGTATAATAATTTTTAAAATTAAGTATCCTTATTACTTAATAAAATACATATTCTTAATCTATTTATTATATTTTGAATATAATTGAAGTCTTAGATAGTTTATTTCTTTCAATGTATCTTTCTTATATATATATATATATATATATATATATATATATTAGTGTGATGATGGTCTCTTATATATTTAGCTATTACATGTTGATGTTATAATTATGGATTATATTTCAATTACATAATGTGAATGTTTGTAGTTGAAATATGATGCTCAAATCACATAGTGTATAAAGTGGTTGTAGCTTATTGTCACAAGTCACATAAATGAGATGGCAATGTAGTGATCACCACAATCTACTTAGTATGGAATATGTACGCCCATTTTTTTTGTCAACTATACAAATGGTATAACAATGTACATGGTACATATAAAGTATTTATTTTAATTAGTCTTCAAATTATCAATTCTCACTTAATTGCATAATATGATATCTACACAATATATTTGTGCATGTCATAGACATACTTTAAGTCAATTCATTCTAAAATTTTCCATAGTCTTCTAGAACCTTCCGTAGTCTTCCAAAACCTTCCGTAGTCTTTTAAAATCTTCTATAGTTTTTTAGAATCTTCCAAAATCTTCTAGAATCTTCTTTGGTCTTCTAAAAATCTTTTATAGTCTTTTAGAATCTTCTAAAATCTTCTTTAATCTTTTAGAATCTCTTGTAGCTTTCTAAAATCTTTTAGAATCTTTTAAAATCTTCTTTAGTCTTCTTGAATTTGCCTTAATTTTCTAAAATCTTCTAAGATATTCTTCGAAGATTCAATAGGACATAGACCTTATAGTATAAATAAGAGGCTAGATCAAAGTGCACCTTAGTCTTATCAATACAAGTCTTGGAGCAATCCAAAGTATTGTCTTGTTTCTCAATATCAATGTAGTTTCTTGTTCTTGCCAATGATCTAATTCTTTGCTCTTATCCATCCAGTTCTTTGTTCTTGAAATTATTCTACTTTTGTAATCTTTTTCTTGTTTCTTTATTCACCCACTCTCTTGCATCCTTGACAATTTGGCAAGACTATCTAAATAATCATATCAGAGCTTTGATTTTTTAATAGAGAGGGGATTATCCCTCTTCTTGAAGATACTATTGCATTCTAAAATAATACAGATTATCTCCTTCTAGATTAATATACTTACTTATTGCAATTTGATCTTTCTTTGAAAAAAGTAGATTATTTTTTTTTTAAGATATATCACTGCATTTAAGAAGTTACAGATTATCCTCTTTTAAATTAATATTATTTAAAAATATTCTTTTTTAGTATAAAAAATACTATACTAATGGCTTGTTGATTTTTTTTTTGTCAATATGGAAGTAAATCAAGTCATGGAAGGTGCATCTTTATAAACAAAAAATAGAATGGTAATTTTTATAGATCTTTGAATTTTTTTGGATATTATACAAGAAAAAATAGCATTCCTTTACAATCCAAAAAAAAAATTGTAAATAGAGCAAGTATCTGAAGAAACTAAGTAAGAGATTCATAGTTTGCAATAAAAGATTATACAATTGGAAGAAATAGGCGGAAGACAAGCTATACACATAACCTTTCTAGAAGCTCCAAAGATTGTCATGAAAGAGCCAAAGGCTAATATGCTTGATAAATTTGATGAAACAAGATCCATATTTTGAGAGTTTGTGCAACAAGTATAATTTTACTTACGACTATATCCTTTTCATTATCTAGATGGATTCACTCAAGTCACTTTTGTAAGCACCCTTTTATCAAAAAGTGCTCAATAATGATTTATTTCACTATTGGAAAAAAACTCTCCAATCTTATATAATTTTAAAGCTTTTATAGAAAGATTTATTATTGCATTTAGAGATAGTGATTGAAAGAGGGTGGCATAAAAGAAGATTCAAAATCTACAACAAAGACAACGTTTAGCTGTGATTTATGCCGTAGAATTTCAACAACTTACTTGTGATCTTAATTGGAATGATAAGGCTTTCATGACTTGATTTTATTATGGCCTAAAGGACGATGTGAAGGATTTATTGATCATAATGCCAAGAATTGAAAGTTTAGAAGAACTCAAATCTCAAGCTATTACTTGTGATAATTGCCTATTTGACTTACAATAGAAGAGACAATTAATTTTCAGTAATATCTAATAAAATATGTCTGCTACATCCTCAAGAGTATCGGAGAAGCTATTAACATATCCTAAATTTATACAAATTGATGCAATTCAATTCCAACCATTAACAGTAGCAAAAAAGACTAGACATTTTCAAGAGAATCTATATGTATATTATAGAAGATTTAATCATAAAGAAAGAAATCGTCCAAATAAGTCTAGAGAATTCAAGATACAAGGTATAATATCTGAATTGAAGAGGTCAAAAAACAAAGATGTCTAGCCATAGTAGGGACCCTACAGTTGGACATCTCTAAATTTAAAGTATCAGAAAAAGATCTTTTTCTACCTCCAGATCCAACATCATGTTTTATACTTCCTGTACATATAAGAATTATAAAACAAGAGATTTTTATTAAAATCTTATTAAATACTGGAACCTCAATATACTTTATGGATAAGAACTTTACAACCAAGCACAATTTAGTACTTATAAAGAAGATCCATCTCACACTTATTGAAATCATTGATAGATAAAATCTTATATTATGAGATATTAAAAAAATTCAACTATTGGAAGTAATATTAGAAGATCAAGTATCATGCATTGTCTTCAACATCATTTGATGACCAACAAATCGTATTGTCATTGAATTTTCTTGATTTTAATTATATAATTTTGATATTGATTAGAATTGGTAAGAGATATTTTCAAGATTCAAATATCAAAAGAAGAAATAAGCTATTACTTCAATTCTTGGAATTAAAATATTTATATAGATAACAAAAAAAAGGAGCTATATTTGTATTGTATGCTATTCCAATAAAAGATCCAATAGAGCAATTGAAACAAGATATTGCTAATCAATACCATGACCTTGAAGATGTATTTGAAAAAAAAAAAAAAAAAAAAAAAAAAAAACAGACATATTACCAAAATATTGTCTTTATGATTATATAATTGAATTATAAGATAGAGCTCAATCTCCATTTGGTCCAATTTATAACCTCTCATAAATGGAGCTTACAGCCTTGCAAGAATATATTGATGAAAACCTAACCAAAAATTTTATTAAACATTCAAAATCATCTGTAGGAGCTCCTATCTTTTTTATAAAGCAGAAGGATGGTTCTTTACATATGTGTATTGACTATCAAGGTCTAAACAAGGTAACTATAAAAAACCACTATCTATTATCATTAATCTCAAAATTATTGGAACAATTAAGACAAACAAAGATCTGTACAAAAATTGATTTGAGAGGCATCTACAATCTAGTCAAGATTAAAGAAGAAAATCAATAGAAGACAATATTTTATATAAGGTATGGACATTTTGAATACAATGTTATATCTTTTGGACTTACAAATGCACTTATAGTATTTTAATATATGATAAATGATATCTTACAAAAATACTTAAATGACTTCTATTTTGACAATATCTTAATTTTCTCTAAGAACAAACAAGAATATGAATATCATGTATATATGATATTAGAGAAACTACAAGAAAGTGGATTGTATGCCAAATTGAAAAAGTACTCATTTTATTAAACATCAGTCAAGTTTTTGGAATATATTGCTTTTAAAAATAGAATTTTTATAGATCCAAAGAATATACAAACTATTATAGAGTAGAAACAATCGTCATCAATCAGAGATGTATAATATTTTTTGAGATTTATAAAATTTTATAAAATCTTTATTAAAGGTTATTCGAAGATTACAACTCCATTAACATGATTTATAAGCAAGAAGAAATTTATTTGGTGTCAAGGACATACTTATCAAAACCTTTTAGAACATTTTAGAAGGTTCCTAGAACTCTCTAGAACCTTCCAGAGCCTTCTAACATCTTCCTAATTAGTAGAAGTTGCTTGAGAAGCTCCCTAGTTGGTGAAAGCTGCTTGAGAAGCTTCCTAGTTGGTGGAAGCTGCTTGAGAAGCTTCCTAGGTAGGAATATATATTGGAGCCGAGGCTGAAGAGTTCTTCAATCTCGACAATACATCTCATGGAGCTCTAGCTCACCTCTGTGGTGTTATTTTTGTACTCATCTGATTAATCTAGTTCTTGCCAGTTCTTCTTAAACTTCTTATTTAGACTTCAAGTCTATATTCTGCGTCCGTGACAATTTATCAAGACTACTCTCATCTTAGATATCAGAGCTAGTTCCTTCTTGTTGGAGTGTGGATTATCCCTCTTCTTGAAGGTACACTAGTGTTTTAAAGGTTGCGGATTATCCTCCTCTAAACTGATATCTTTTTTGTTATAATATTAGAATCTTATTCTTCTTGGGAAGAGTGGATTATCTCTCTTCTTGAAGATCTTAAGGCATTTTAGAGGTTGCGGAGTACCCTCTTCTAAACCAATATTTCCTCCTTATAGAAATAATTATTTCTTTTCTCTTAGAATGGCCGAAGGTCAAGACATTAATATGATTGAAAGTTTAGAGTCCAAGCTGGACACCATTATGAATGTTCTTGCTACTTTATCACACAGAACTACAATGATTGAAGGAGTCTTTGCAAGACTTCATAATGATGGAGCATCTGGAATAGCACAATCTAGGCTTCATCAGCATCAAGCTTCTGCACTAGAAGAAGCAACTTTACCTGTGGTTCAACGAGAACCATTGCTTCCACAACAAAAGGAGCCTCGAATTAGTCTACTAGACAAGTTTGATGATACACGCTCTAAGTTTCAAGGTTTTATCAATCAAATCAAGTTGATAACAGCTCTACAATCCAAACGTTATCCAACGGAAGAGTCACGCATTGGACTAGTTGGAACTTTGTTTACGAGACAAGCTCTATCATAGTTTGCTCTTCTATTTGAAAAAGGATCACCAATTTTGAACAACTTTGAGATTTTTTTGGAAGCATTTGCAAAAATATTTGGCGAGCATGACAAGGCTCGATGGGCTATAACAAAAATTCGATTGCTACGACAAAGAACTTGCTTTGCATCACTCTATACATCAAATTTCAGGCAATTAGCATGCGACATCAAGTAGGATGAAGAAGCATTAATGAATCAATTCTATTGGGATATAAAAGAGGACATGAAGGATTTGTTGTTATCTCTTTTTGATCAACAAAAGCTCAACAAAGCCATTAGCCAAGCTGTGAAGTACGATAACCGCCTATTTCAGCGTCGCCAAGATCAACGCTCCAGACAATATACATGTCGTCACGGTGTACCTATATCCGCAAGTAGCCTAAATTCACAATCGGAGGCGGAAGACATGTAGATTGATGCGATACATGTCAAATCCCTTACTCCAAAAGAAAAGAAGTAGCATATGGAGGAAGGTTTGTGTTTGTATTGTGATGAAGATGGCCATACAATTGGAAGCTGTCCTAAGAAGCAAAATAGACGCAGCATCAAGACTAGAGGTGCATTTGTTCAAGAAAATGAGGATGTCCGGCCACAATAAGAACTGTTGTCGTAATGTAACGTGACTATTAGGTAAAAGAGTGTGAAAATAGTATATTATAGAAGATCTTAGTTCAAAATATTGTAGCAAATTATCTTAGAAAAATAGATAATAGTAAAAAGGGAGTAAAACTAATGAGTGTTAATACTACCTTTTTTACAAATGAGCTTCTATTTACTTTGTAGGGCCATAAGTAAGGCAAAACAAAGTAGATTGGAAATAAAATGATATAGGCATATAAAGGAGGGAGTTAAGAAGAGATTTCAGAAAAACTTACTACAAAAATCTTGAAATAGATACCCGGAAAGGACCGGTTATGAGCAAGAATTGAAATTAGATCCCGAGGCACAAAACCGCGTGCCTACGGCGGATTCGGGAGGCTTTTTCAGATTGGAGTTTGCAATTAGGAAGTAGACTTAAAGAATTATGTAAAGAAGTTCATTTTGAGTGATTTGAAGAAAAAATGACTTTGTAATAGCTTTGCAAAGTTAGGATTGTTTTTGGCAACTTGGGATTTTATGAAATAAAATAGGGTTGATGTCTTAGAAATTTTCAGAAGTTATATAGTAGATCTATGGCTAGAAATTCGTGGGTTTTTGGGTATTATTGTTGTTAATGTGTGCTAAAAATTTGAACTAAATCTAACGGTTAAGTTATATGTAATTGAGGTTTAAGTGGGTTAAGGTCTCGGAAATTAAGTTTTGAGAGTCAGTTAGAGTTTTTGAGATCTTGAGCAATCTGCTAGTTGGATTGGAGTAAGTTTTATTTTTGTAGATAATAGACTTGTTTTCCAATACACATGAGTGATTTGAAACTGATTGAACGGTGAAAAAGAGAGAAATTAGCATTGGAAGATTAGCATCAAGGTTGGAGAAGGAGGCCGACCAACACCCAAGAAGTTTTTGGGATTTTTCTTCCATTTGGTAAGTTCGATTTCCTTCAAAATTGTTGTGCTTGTTGTTGACTAAGAGATTGAAAGGTGTACAAAGTTTTAAGTAAGATCAAAGGTCTAATCAGCAGATATTGAGGTTCTAATTTTCCCTAGGGTTGATTTGAATTGGTTAGAATTTGGTTTAAGATTTGATTAGGGTTTGGTTTAGGGTTTAGGATTTGCTTAGGATTTGGTTTAGGATTTAGGGTTTGATTTAGGATTTAGGATATACTTAGGGTTTGATTTAGGATTTAGGGTTTAGGATTTGACTTAGGATTTGACTAGGGTTTGGCCAGGGTTTGACTTAGGATTTTGACTAGGTTTTGATTTAGGGTTTGACTAGGATTTGGCCAGGGTTTGACTTAGGATTTTGACTAGGTTTTGACTTAGGGTTTGACTAGGATTTGGCCAGGGTTTGACTTAGGATTTTAACTAGGTTTTGACTTGGGGTTTGACTTAGGGTTTGATTTAGGTTTTGACCAAGGATTGACTTAGGGTTTGACTTAGGATTGGACTAGGGTTTGACCAGGGTTTGACTCAGGGTTTGAACAGGGTTTGACTTAGGATTTGATTTAGGTTTTGATTAGGATTTGACTAAGATTTGGCCAAGGTTTGACTTAGGATTTGACTTAGATTTTGACCAAGGTTTGACTTAGATTTTGACCAAGGTTTGACTTAGGGTTTGATTTAGGTTTTGACTAGGATTTGACCTAGGGTTTGAATAAGATATGACTTAGGATTTTAAGATTCTATTTTTAGTATTTTCTAAATTTAGTATTTTATATATTATTTTCTATTATGATTAATGTATGATTCATTTACTCTTCTTTTGTAATTGCTTAAAGATTGGATTAAAGTTTGATTAGTATTGTTAAGATTTAATAGAAATTGTTTAGGATTCTATTAGAGTTGTGAGGATCTTTTTGTTGTGTATTCTTTTGTCTTCCTTGTTGAGGGTCTTTTGGGCGTTACCGGCCAAGTGCGGCGGTATTCTGACGCTAGCAATTTGGACAAATCGTCTGAAGTTCTACCTCTTTTATTCAAGCGCGTAGTTGTTTCTGTTGCCTTACTCAAAAACTAAAAACCTTAGCCTTATTAGATTCAGAAGCATCTGCTTGTGTCTTAGACCAAGAATTTGCTAAGCGTCACAAAATTCTCCTAGTACAAAAATTCAAACCTATTCACGTAGAAGTAATAGATGGACGACCTTTATTATCTGGTAGTGTCACCCATGAATCAGAACCTATAGAAGTGGCGTTTAAAGACCACAGTAGTTATATTGTTTTCAACATTATTAGCACCCCGTCAAATCTTATTATTCTTGGTCTTTCTTGGTTGAAAATATGATATCCCCATAGATTGGAGAAATTTAGAGAGGATAGCATTTCCATAGAGGTAACCTAAAGACAAGCTTGATATCCAAAGCTAAAAAAGTCTTTGTTCGTTTGGAGCGAAACGTTTATGAATCGTGCAAGAAGCACCGTTATTACATTTATCACGACTTCAAGTAGCAGAGGCGAGAATTGATAAGCGCCATCGATTACCAGAATAATACAAGGATTTTCAAGACGTGTTCAAAAGAAGAATGTTGACATGCTACAAGAGCACCAACCATACGATTGTGCTATAGAATTACAAGAAAGAATACAACTGCCTTTTGGTCCAATCTATAATCTATTGCAGACGGAGTTGGCTGAGTTGCGGAAATACATTGATGAGAACCTAGCCAAAAACTTCATTTGTCATTCAAAGATGCCAACTGAGGCACCAACCTTATTTGTGAAGAAGAAAGATGGCTCACTATGGATGTGCCTAGACTATCAAGGTCTCAACAAGGTGACAAAGAAGAATTGCTATCCATTACCTTTGATCTCTAATCTTCTGGAACAACTTGGGCGTGCAAAGATCTTTACAAAGATTGATCTAAAGGGAGCTTACAACCTTATGCAAATCAAAGAAAGAGACGAATGGAAGACAGCTTTTCGTACAAGGTATGGCCATTTTGAGTATATTGTCATGCTAATTGGTCTTTCTAATGCTCCGATGGTCTTCCAACACATGATAAATGACATTTTTTGAGAGCATCTAGACAATTTTATTGTCATCTATTTGGATGATATCTTGATATTTTCCAAGAACGAAGAAGAGTATGAGAAGCACGTTTGTTTGGTACTCAAAAAACTATGCAAGCGAGGGTTCTATATCAAGTTGGAAAAATATTTATTTCACTAGACTGAGATGGAATTTTTAGGATTCGTTGCGACTACAAAAGGCTTGCAAATGGATCCCAAGAAGGTGGAAGCAATTATGTCTTGAGAAGTTCCAAAGATGGTTAGAGACGTACAATGTTTTCTTGACTTTGCTAACTTCTATCGAATCTTCATCAAGAATTACTCTCAAATTGCTGCTCCATTCACTCGATTGACGTATAAGGATAAGCTCGAATGGAGACCTCTAGCAAAAAAAGCATTTCATTATCTTAAGACGACATTTACTACGGCTCTAATCTTCGTCCACCCAAACTTTGCAAAGGCTTTCTATTTGGAAACCGATGCTTCGGATTTTACTTTAGGAGCCGTACTTTTGCAGATGGGCATTGACAATAAGCTTCATCCAGTTGCATTCTATTCGTAAAAGTTTTTTGTTGTTGAGATCAACTACGAGATCCATGATAAGGAATTCTTTACTATAGTTGATTCTTTCCAAGACTAGTATCGCTTCTCAAAGGCTGTACATCCCGATTGACCGTCTTTCTGATCATATTTCGCTTCCCGGATCCAGAATTTGAACTGTACCTTCTGATCAGGACGGTACACCGGGCGATCGGTAACAATATAGGTTTTGACTTCGTTGTACTGTCGACTTGGGAAAGCAACGAGGACTATCGTATGATATCGAAGATTATATCTTGTAAGGTTGGAGAAGCGGCGCTTGATCAACAATTATTATCTTCATTAACTAATTAGGAACAATTCGAGTTTGTAAAGTTGTATCATGTCATAGTAAAGCTCACGAATGTTTGGGTCTTTAGATGTTAGTAAAGGGCGAGTGTTGTTTTTACGATTCTTTGAATAATCGTGCCTGCACTAGAGAACATGTTAGTGACTCCTGTGTTCCTTCTTTGTAGGGTTTTCCAAGAGGAGCTAAGCGCGCTCGAGGTATTGATCTCATCGCAACTTTCGGTGGGACATTTGGATTCATAATGGCCGACTTATTTCCCTGGTTTTGGTGAACCGATGTGGAAGGATGTGAAGATTTTATCCTCTTGTGATATTTATTCAAGATTGAGAGAACCTCATCTATTCGTGTCGTCCATGGTCTTCAATTTTCATGGACTTTATTACAGATCTGCCGCCATCGAATTCATTTGACAACATCTTTGTTATGGTGGATCGACTTACGAAGATGGCACATTTTATCCCTTGCAAGAAGACATCATCAAGCGAAGATACAGCAAGGCTCTTCTTTGATAATGTGTATCGATATCATGGTCTACCAGATGATATTGTGTCGGATCGAGGAACCCAATTTGTATCAAAGTTTTGGAGATCTCTTTTTAAGATATTGAAGGTAGACATCAAGCTTTCTTCGGCATTCCATCCTCAAACTGACGGCCAAACGGAACGGGTGAATCAAGTTTTGGAACAGTATTTACGATGCAGCATCAACTATCAGCAAGATGATTGGACTGCATATCTACTGCTAGCCGAGTTTGCATATAACAACACCCTTCATGGGTCGACTCAAAAAACACCATTCTTTTTCAACTATGGGTACCATCCAAAGCTTGATCTATTGAGTCTGTCACATAATAACAACCCAGCAGCTGAAGGATTGGTGCAGCAGCTATCGGAGCTTCAAACCACATTGAAGCTTCAATTGCAAATTGCCCAAGAGTCTTACAAAGCATCCATGGATAAATTTCGATATCTACCACCTAATTTCAAGATTGGAAATAAAATATGGCTGCTTTGATGGAATATCAAGACCAAGCGGCCATGTGATAAGTTGGACTACCAGAGATTGGGACCATTTGTTATCCAAAAACAGATCGATACTTAGCAGGCGTCACAGCTGGGAGTTATAAAAGCGCTATGAAGATTTACTCTTATGAAGGTACACCGTCTTTCATATTTCTCTATTAGAATCTTATTGGGAATCATTTTTTCCTAAAAGAGTGTAATGTCCGCCACCTAGTATAGAAATTAAAAACCACGAAGAATACGAGGTGGAAAAGATATTAGATTCACGGTAAAGATGGAATAAATTAGAGTACTTGGTACATTGGAGCGGCTATGATATTAATGAACAAACATCGAAATCGGCCAAAATCATGCCAATGCGCTACAAAAGGTACAAAAATTTTATCGACGATATCCTAATAAATCAAAAATTGGCCATTAATAAAGCGTGAAGATGAAGCCTTTTCTAGATAAATGAATAGAAAAGGGATCCAGGTCTTATCAAAACATAACTTGTTATATTTTGTAGTGTCAAGATATCTAATTTCAGGGTGTATTTAGATATGGCTAGTGAGAATGAGGATATTGCATTAGTGCTGCTATCGCAATTGAGTAGCTCACGACGTCAACCTCGAGATGAAGAATTAGAAGAACCAAGAAGATGTCAAAGAATACCAAATAGCAGGTCACTCGTGATTGTCTTTGAAGTTGAACCAGCTCATGAAGATAGTGGCGAAATGATATTTTCAGGCCGCTTCTACAATGAAGACACAGAAGTTTAGACATGGTCTAAAGTGGAAGGTGTTGGTCATTATCGGTGGCTACGAGGATCCATGAATCATCTGCCTCGTGAACTACAATTGGAGTATATTATAAAGACTATGCGCCAAATCTTTGATTTTTTACATTTGTGAGTATACATCTCAAATGGCTTCTCGGAGACCTCGAAGCTAGATGAGGAGGTGATATCAAGGACATACTTATCAGAACCTTCTAGAATATTTTAGAAGGTTCTTAGAACACTCTAAAACCTTCCAGAGCCTTCTAGTATCTTATTAATTGATAGAAGTTGCTTGAAAAGCTCCCTAGTTGGTGAAAGCTACTTGAGAAGCTTCCTAGTTGGTAGAAGCTGCTTGAGAAGCTTCCTAGGTAGGAATATATATTGGAGCCGAGGCTGAAGAGTTCTTCAGTCTCGACAATACATCTCTTGGAGCTCTAGTTCACCTCTCTGGTGTTATTTTTGTACTCATCTGATTAATCTAGTTCTTGCTAGTTCTTCTTGAATTTCTTATTTAGACTTCCAGTCTATATTTTGCGTCCATGACATTTGGAATGATAAGGTTGAAGAAGCATTCCAGAAGCTAAAAGAATCTTTCACTTTAGTCCATATATTTATCTATGTAGATCCAATAAAACCATTTATTCTAGAAACGAATGCCTTAGATTTTGTACTTGGATCTGTACTCTCTCAAACTAATGATGATGGTCAACTACATCTAGTGGCATTTTGCTTTTGAAAATTTTCAACTACAAAGATCAATTACAAGATCCACAACAAAGAACTATTGGCAATTGTTAATACTTTTAAAGAGTGGCGTCATTTATTAGAAGAGGCTTAATACAAGATCATGATATATATTGACCACAAAAACTTAGAATATTTTATGAGTATTTGAATTTTGAATCGCCGACAAGCATGATGGAGCATGTCATTATCTCCGTTTGATTTTGTGATTATATATCGCTCAAAAAAACTTCAAGAAAAATCAGATGTGCTTTCTTGATAATCATATCTTATACCAAGAATAGGAGACATTATATTGAATCAACAAAAATTAGTCATATTGAAGCCGTCCTATTTACAATTGAAGATATTAATAACATCTATTTATACAAATACAGCTCTCAAGACAGAAATCCAAAGAGCAATAAAGATAGATCCATTTATAGAGAACATTCAACAACATCTAAAAAATATACATGTGGAAGAAAACAATAATTTCAAATTTGAGGATGGATTGTTATATTTCAAGTATCTTTTATATGTTCTTCTAGGCCCAATAAGACTTCAAATTATTCAAGTACAATATGACCTTCCAACGCTTGGATATTTTGGCTTCAATAAGACCTTGGAATTAATATTAAGAAACTATTGGTAACTTCAAATGTGAAAATTGGTGAAAGAATTTATCCAATCATATAAAATTTATGCTTAAATAAAGATCCTAAGATACCAACCATATGGACTTCTCTAACTACTTCCAATTCCCAAGGGCCCATAGCAATCCATATTCATGGATTTCATTACAAATTTTTTAATTTCAAATGGAAATGACTCAATTTTTGTAGTGGTAGACCATCTTATAAAGATGGCACATTTCATTCTATACAACAAGACTATTTCTAGGGAGGAAACAACCAAGCTTTTTATTGATAATATTTATCAAATACATGGCCTTGTAAATGACATCATTTCAAATCGAGGACCACAATTTGTATCAAATTTCTAGAGAGGACTATTTCAACTTTTGAAGGTCAAGATCAATCTTTCATCAACTTATCATCTTTAGATCGATGGTAAAATAGAATTAGTGAATTAGATCTTGGAACAATATCTTTGTTGCAATATAAATTACCAATAAGATGATTGGATGGACCTTCTACTATTGGCCGACTTTGCATGTAATAACTCTGAACATTCTTTGATGAAGCAAACTCCATTCTTTTCAAACTATGGATACCACCCTAGAATAAATCTATTCCAAATTGAAGATGTGGAAAGCCTTGCTACAAAAAATTAAGCTATTTATTTAAAAACCATCTATAAAGAATTAAAATTCCAACTGCAAATAGCTCAATATTGATATAAAAACTATGTAGATATTCATTGCAAGAACCAACCAAAGTTTAAAGTAGGAGATTGTCTCTAGCTACTCCGGAAAAATATACAAACAAATTAACCATCACAGAAATTAGACTATCAAAGACTTGGACTATTTACAATTCTACACCAAATAAATCTAATAAGTTTTTATCTTGAACTACCAAGTAGCATGCATATTCATCCAATCTTCCATGTCTCACTTCTAGAAATCTATTATAAATTAAATATTGTTGGAAGAATTCTTCCACTACCAATCTCAATTGAAGTCAATCAAGAGCTGGAATATGAAGTGGATGAAATATTAGATTTGCATATAAGATATAGACAATTGGAATATTTTATTCATTAGAAGGGCTATGGAATTAGCGAAAGAACATGAAAACCTTCAAATAACCTTAGGAATGCACTTGAGAAAGTTTACAAATTCCATCAATAATATCTTAGAAAACCTAGATTCAATTATTATTGAAGATTTTATGGACACCAACATCTCTTGGTTCTATATGACGCTTTTCTACCAATAATAGAAGACTAATATAAAAGGGTAGAGCCATGCCAAGACCTTTACTTGTATATAATCATTTTGTCTAAGATAGAATAGATTATGCTAGAAGCTTATTAGTTATCATGTCAAATCTTTACGTTTCAAGGGAATTGCAAGAACAGGAGTCAGAAGATTCTATTGTCATATAAGCAGTTGAAAAATCATTGCAACTTTCACAATTTATTGGATTTGAAGAATATGAACAAGGCGAAGAAAGAATATTCTAACATCAAGTAAGGCCATGTTTAGAATCTTTGGAGATACGGCCTTATCACAAATATCTTGATTCAAATGCTCGAGCTTTGATAATACTCCTTGAAGTTGGAAGAGTGATTTCAAGTAGATCAAAAATTATGTTTGGAAGATATTTTAAAGGTCGCAACAAAGAGCAAATTCTTAGATGGGACATTGGTACAACAAAGATTATATCTGAAGGTCATCAATGCTACCTTAAGGGTCTTGTTGAATTGGTAACCAACGAACAAAAGATAGAATATATTACTTCTCTACTTTGACAAATTTTAAATTTCTTGCGTATGTGATTTGATCATCAAATCACTTTGGTTCCTCATAGAACTTGTCGTTAGAAATAGAAGTGATGTCACAAACATACTTTAAGTCATCACATTTTAGAACTTTTTGTAGTCTTTTAGAACCTTCTATAATCTTCTAAAATCTTCCATAGTTTTTTAAAATCTTTTAGAATCTTCTAAAATCTTCTTTAATCTTCTAAGAATCTTCTATAGTCTTCAAGAACCTTCTAAAATCTTCTTCAATCTTCTAGAATCTCTCGTAGCCTTCTAAAATCTTCTAGAATCTTCTTTAGTCTTCTTAAACTTATCTTAGTTTTCTAAAATCTTCTTCAATCTTCTAAAATCTTCTTTATTCTTCTTGAACTTGCCTTAGTCTTCTAAAATCTTCATCAATATTTTAGAATCTTCTAAGATATTTTTAGAAGGTTCAACAGGACATAGGCCTTGTAGTATAAATAAGAAGCAAGAACGAGGTGCACCTCAATCTTGCCAACACAAGTCTTGGAGCAATCCAAAATGTTGCCTTGTTTCTCAATATCAATCTAGTCTCTTGTTCTTATCAATGATCTAATTCTTAGAATTATTCTAGTTCTGTAATCTTTTCCTTGTTTCTTTACTAATCCACTATCTTACATCCCTGACAGTGCATAACAAACCTTTTTGAAACCTTAAAAATATCTTTATAAAGCTCAACAACTTTCAAAAATCTTCAAAAATATATTATGAGGAATGTTATCTTTTCTTTTCTTCTTTTTTTTCTTTTTTTAAGGAATTGTCATAAGACATACAAGGGTTTATAGACGTACAAGGGTTTACAAGAGGTTAATGGTGCAATTTGATCAATGATATTTTATGCACATGTGAGAAGAAGTGAAGTGGTTTTACTTATATACAAATGCTTGGACTATTGATTACTAATAAGTAATACATATAAAACTATATATCTACCTTTTTATTGCCACACAATGGATAGTTTTGAAATCACCAAATAGAACCATCAAATTTGGTATAAGATTGCTTTAAACTACAAAATCATGGATTGTACCAAAAATTATATCCCACATGTGAAATCTTGATTATAGCTAATAGATTGTAGCAATAAGATAATACCTCCTCTTTTATCTAATAATAATAATATCAATTTATTAATTAATAAAATACAATAAAATTACTTTAGGTTTTGAATAGAAATTTTGTGATATGTAATTGTGTGGTTCTTATGAAATAATATAATATTTGTGTAAGATTCTAACACAAGTAGAATATTTGTAAATAAACTTAAATTAAACAATTGATGGTATTAATATAGTTCAATGGTATATTTAATGACAATTATCATCCATCTATTGATAAGTACAAAGGAAATTAGATTTTAACAATAAAATCAAGATCAGTTGTGATATGCAATTTTAATGAACGTTGCAAAAACTACGTTTATAATCAATATTTTTAATTTAAAATAGATTATACTAATTTTAACTGATATTACTCTATATATATATATATATATATATTCGAAATCAATTTGCATTTTGAATTAACAAATTGAATACATATTTAGTTGTTGAAATTGAAACTTCAAGTATTTTAGCATGATAGTCATGTATATCAACCACCATGAAAGTTCATTAATAATTAACATCACTCACATATACACTTATTTATCTTAAGTGCCCGGTGTGCTTAGGTAATTTTACGGTTCCTCACCATCGGATAGTGGGTGTAAAATCCGTCATGATGTACTTTAGATAAACCCAACGACGTTCGAAATCATATCTCAAGCAACAGGTTCCAGACGCAGTGAAAAAATAGGCGGAGTTACTAAAGCAGTTGAGAGCTGGCAAGGCCAGAGTAACAAAGTACGAAAAAAGCTGACGAGAACATCAGGACCTTAACACCCAAACCAAAGTGTGGCAAAGATTAAATAATGTTTCGTGCTCGACAAAATTGATTTCTCAGTTTCCGTAATGTGACAGGATTACGAGGATGGCAGATAGCAGCAAGAAGAAGTAGGCTGCTTTCTAACAGGTGATTGGGAGAAGCATTACTCACTTCATCTATTCGGTCCAATGGACTCAGAAGAAAACTCGAAGAGAGTAGGAAGGCCCCTATCAGGAATTAGAACTAGAGCTACAGAAAAAGAATGTCTCTGTCAACTTCAAGCCTTGACATTGACAAAGTTAACACCCTTTGCGATTGAGGACATCAACTCGGACTTCAATGAATCTAGACCCTTTTGCTCGTAGTCAGACAATTTGCCCAAGCCCAGAACCTCCTCAACACCACTGGGACCCAAACGCACCTGCCAGACCCAAAAAACAGTAATCCTGTCAGTCGTTGCAGAGGAACCTACATTTAACATCAACCTTGAGCATGGTAAAAATATCACATACATCAAAACCAAGACGCTCCTCACGACAGCGGTAAGGTGAAGAACTAATCTGACATACCTTTGATGAGAAGTAAGGCAAGCCAGGAACAACAGATGATGCGACATAGCTGCACTCCACGATATCCTGGGCACCGTTTAGACCCTTCAGGCAAGACTCAGCAAATAGAGCTCCAGCATATCTGCAAAACCAAGTATCCACGATAAATCAGAAGGGCATTCACAAATCGTATCGTGCTGCGTTCATTAGAGTGTGAATAAGGTAGCTCATCCTGGCACATCAAGTCATACGCTCGCCACACACATGAAAGACTGGGTGTACTTGATGTAAGACGGAGCTTACGCCATAGATAAAGTTGCGGAGCCCTTGCCGGCCTTAGCTTGGACGACCTCCGTTCCACCATCTTGAGTACGCTTGGTAAGAGCGTCGAGTTCCTCATCACTCAAATCAACCTTGGGAGTGGCCTGAACCAAAATATTTCCCACATAAACTATTCAGAGCTAATTAATGCACGCATCCAGCTCCAGGCAATGCCATGGGAGTTACTAGTAATTACAAGACACACACGAGCAAAATGTTGCACAAGTGACCTCCTAACCTATTATAAACCATCAACTGCTACATGAACCCTTCATCTATCTGAGTACGAAATGAGAGTTTTTATAGAGGTATTTCATTCCAGCTTCCAATAATCACCTGTGAAAACAGGGGAAGGATGGTAATGCCTGCATGACCTCCAACAACAGGTACATCGACATCTGCATAGGCCAAATAACACATAAGCTAATTCAGCACATGCAATGCAAAGGAACCACTATTTCTTTTCTCATGTGTAATTTTTGAGAAAGCATTGAAGGTCTAATAAGTGCACGAATGTGGTCACAAAATGATAAAGCCACAGTATGAAATGATCTCAACTTAAGCTTAACCCCAGGACTCTAACATCCTCAATATGGTAAGAAGTGGTACGATGAAGAAATAACAACATTTGACTGTCCTATTGAATCAAGAGCTACTATTTCTTGAACTTCTACGTATGCTAAATCCTACCATGTCGCTAACGTTCTCAACGCAAGAAAACACTTAATCCTACAGCCACCAATACATAGCCTTCCTACCAAGGATTTCAAAGACTCTTGATGCAATAAGGGAAGAGTTTAATCGTCTGTCAAAAATATTTCTTTGGTAAGATACACACCTCTCACATTAAGACCCTTCCTGTGGGCTAGGAAAGTCCTTGCTCGTACGACATCCAAGGTGGTGACACCAAAAAGTCTCTTGGGATCATATGTACCCTTCTGCTTGAACACCTCGGCCGCAATAGGCACAGTTGAATTCACGGGGTTACTGATCATGTTAACCAAAGCCTGGATAACCATCACCACCACCATGTTAAAAAAATGTCGCAATGAACCGCGTCATTCCGTCAAAAGTGGACGTGCGGATTCTGTTGATTGTCATTTGACTGCTATGGCATGAAATAAAAGAACGCAACCTTGCATTACGTTGATATCATGGACGAATTGCAAGAACATGCTCACAATTCCAGTACAAATACCACACTTTATCATGGAATTGATGGTGATGAACTAACACCATAATAACGATACTTTCAAAAATAAAACAAAAATAAAACGTGTCTACTCACTGAAAACATCGATCACAGATACGTAATCCAATCGTTCAGCAGAAACATTTTACCTCGGGGCAGTGCTCGGCAATGGCTGATGCCAGAGACCTCACAATCCCAGCATTGATGTTGAACAAATCATCACGGGTCATTCCAGGCTTACGGGGCACTCCCGCAGGAATGATAACTAGGTCGCATCCCTTCAGCGCCTTTCCAAGATCCTCCTCTCCGGCAAATCCCTCCACCTAGAAAATCATTAACTGAACCTTCAAAGATACTCAACGACGAAACACTTCCAAAAATAACACAAAAAACAAAAATAAAAAAAAAAAAAGACGGTGATAGTAACGAAACCTTTCAAAATTCGGAAGAATCGACAAGGAACCGGCAATTACTCTCCCTCTTCATCTAATCCAAACGACGATCCTCAACAGGGTAAATGAAATAAAAAATAAGAAACAACAACAGCAACAACAAAACCATCACAAAACGCAAAACCGAATTCACCCGCCACTCACGTTGGCACCGGTGTTAATGTGGCTGATGTCGCAGGCGACGCCAGGAGTGCCGGCGATATCGTACAGGGAGAGATCGGTAACCAAGGGGTTGAGCTTCATCAGAAGTCCCAGAGGCTGACCAATGCCACCGGCAGCTCCCAAGACAGCCACCTTCCGCTTGGGAGTCGCGGACGACAACCCCCGCACCTGCTGCTGCGAGGACAACGCCCTCTTGAGCAGACCCGCGGCCGCAGTTCGCGCTGCCATCCTGAAACTCTTACACAGGAATGTACGAGAATGTGAAGCAACGGAGGAGGAAGGGGAGGAGGAGCAGAGATCGATCGCAAGACACGAGAGCGTGAGTGCGAGAAGGCTCTGAGGGGACACGAGCAAAGCAGATCAGCGTTGAAGGGGCTCACAGGGGTCCTGGGTTTTAGGGTTTTGCGGTGCCTTGGAAAGTGCCACGAATGGGTTGGATATTCTGGAACATGGTCGTTTCGCGACGTCGAAGAACTACTAGAGAATGTCTTTGCGATTAGATCGAATCCGTCCATTTGCTGTGGCTGCGGAATTAGTTCGAACCCATGACTTCCAAACGTGCACACTTATATACATACATATATATATATATATATATATATGTATGTTTGTGTGTGTGTGCACACTAGCATTAGAGACCCTCCCTATGCAATGAGGATCAGATAGGGTGTTTAATTTGAATAATGTTATTGAATTGTTGTTGGATCGTTTCTAAACTATCTTTTCTACTCCCTCTCCAACATAAATTTGTCTGGTGAGAAAGAATCCTCATCTACATGCTTAATGAAGTTGTCTTGTGACATGAAATTATTTTATATACAATTAGACACTTCTTGCTTTAATAAAAACATATACATATATTTGTAAGATTGAGTTTTATTTAAGTTGTATAATGTAGAGGTTATAGAAGGCTTGTGATAGGTCAAAAAAATAATAGGTTTATCAAGTGCAATTTTATTTTTTTATTATTTTTTATATTTTTTATAGTTTGTTTTAGAAATGGCAAGGCTTTCAAGTAGTAAATTGAAATAATTAATTGATTTTAATTTATATATTTGAAAGCTTTAATTACATGGACTAATTTTTGGTTTATTTGTTAAAAGAAATGATCATTTTGAGGTATCTTCATGGTATTAGAGTACAATGCAGATGTTTTATAATTTTAAAAAATATTCTAATTTTTTTAAGGTAGTTTTTAGAGTAACATTTAAACAAGAGTGAATTTAACAATCATTTGTATTCAACAAATACATTTACTTTCAAATCATATGACTTGCACCAAAAAGTTTAAAAGTAAGATTGTGACATAATTAAACAAATTTGCAATTAAGCTGTAATTTATAATCTGAAAAAAAAAATATATATATATATATATATATATATATATTCACACACACATACATGTAAATTTAAATAAACAACTAAAGTGAGTCTAAAAATAAAATAAAAAATTTTATGAAAAAAATATAATATTTTATTATAATTGTATGAAAATAAATTATTTATTATGAAGTAAATATACTTATACTTTATGAAACTTGTATCATATATTATAATTATTTGATTAGATTAAATAATATTTAAATGATATATATATATATATATATATATATATATTATTAGGATAAAAATAGTCATAGAATTCCTTAAACAACATGATTATCTATATCATTGCCAAAATACATCTTATAATTTTACATGAAGAGAATTATAATTTGAATAATATTTTTTATTAATAAAATATTTAATTATAAAAAATAAAATACTTTAACATATAGAGATTAGTAATACCAAAAAGATACTTAATCAACATATTTTAGAAAATAAATATTTTATTAAAAAATATTTATGTTTGTCATAATTTGAAAAATATATTAAAAAAATATGAAACATCATCAAAAAATTATTTCTTAACAATATAATTTAACAAATTAATATTAGCTTTTGGAGATAATAGAGATAAAAATAGTATTTCTTTATATCTAAATGCACAAAAGATTTAAAAGTAAGATTATAAGGTGAAGA
Organism: Physcomitrellopsis africana; assembly: GCA_036785485.1. Lineage (NCBI taxonomy): Eukaryota > Viridiplantae > Streptophyta > Bryopsida > Funariales > Funariaceae > Physcomitrellopsis > Physcomitrellopsis africana. The sequence continues at coordinate 185,217 of JAWRVF010000045.1, forward strand.
TTGACATTGAAAAAGAATATTCAAGAAATTAAATAACATCTAATCAAAACAATATAATAAAAAATAAGTTAATTTCAAATTTTTAAAATAAAAAAAATCAATAGAAATAAAAAATAATAATATTATAAATCATACGGGCTTGCTTATTAAAAAAATAAAAATAAAAAATTATATTTATATTTATATTTTATATATTATTTTTTATAACTAAAATTAAATAATCAATAATATATAATAATATTTTTATAGAATATATAATTTAAAATTTAAAATAATAAAATAATATATATAAATTATTATATTTTTTAAAATAAAATTATTATTTAATTTTATAATATGATATTTTTATAATATAATTCAACAAATATTTATTATTGAATTTTATAAAAATAATTAAAACTAATATTATTTGATGACTTCTATTAATAAAACAAGTTAAAAGATTAATTTTTTGTATAATGCTATTTGATGAGTAATTAAGATGGTTTTAGAAATTTCTAAATAGTATTAATTTTTATACATGTTGTCATTTTTATACAATCTTTTGTCACTTTCATTCATCATTTATCACAAACGTAAGATTTATTCTAATAATTATTTAGTTAATATATATAGATAAAAATAGATAAAAATAGGTTAATTTGATAATATCTTACAGATAAGCTTTTTAAGAGCTTTGTAGATGTGATTTCACTTTTATATAGGTGGTTTGTAGGTTAAAAACTTGGCATATAAGTTAGCCACATGTCGCACATGTTGGTAGCTTGTGGAACAAGCTAAATACATGGTACACTTATAAAAACTTGTCTTGCAAGTTTGACACATGTTTTGTAAATTGAACACGTATTGGAAGTCCTATAGAATACTGCCACATAGCTATTAGATAGATAGAAAATATAGAGACAAGAGTGAAGTCCTCTTCACTCTTGTCAATGTCTTTTTTGTTCTTAATCTTATTTCAAGAATCTTTAGTCTTCTTGTCTTTCATAATAGCCATTTTAGTTTTAATGTTATTCCATCTTTGAGTGATTTTCTATTCTTTTGAATAACACAAAAATGTATTGATATTTTGTTCTTTTATGATCCATGTCCTTGATGGTTTGACAAGAATGAAGATTTATTATTCTTGTTTTATACTTAAGAAGTAAATAAATTATCCCACTTCTATTGTTGTATTTGAAAGTTGCAGACTACCTACTTTTAAATTAATATTCTTTGCTTTCTAACCTTGATTTTTTTCTCTGAAAGAAAATAGATCATTTTTTTTTATAGAAACTTTTATTTGATATTAAAAGTTATGGATTACTCTCCTCTAATTTAAATTATGAAGTTATCAAATTGTCTAAGATAGAAGAAAAGATCATGGATGCTATATTTAATAAAAGTGAGAATAGATTTATAAATATTATAGATCTTCAAAAGCTTGTCAATTCTCTTAGGATGGAAATTTCACAAATCACTAATGTCAATCATAGAAGCTCTATTCCTACGTCTACAGAAGAAGTCTAGAGTCTATGCTAAAAAAATTATACAATTTAGGAAAACAAATAAATCAGCCTTACAATCAAATCCAAAAAATCTTGCTTCTACAAGCATGAAGGAGGTAAAGATTAGTATGCCTAAGAAGTTTGTTGAAACAAGATCAAAATTTTGAGGATTTTTGGAACAAGTCAAGGTATATCTAAGATTGTATGCTTTTCAATACTCTAATGGAGTTACTCAAGTTGGATTTATTGGTGTATTTTTATTTAAAAGTGCTCTTTCTTGATTTATACCTTTGATGGAAAAAGATTCATGACTTCTTTCTAATTTGAATTCATTCTTTGAAGTATATAAGGCCATATTTGGAGAAAGTGATCAAGAGAGGGTAATAAAAACCAAACTTTTATCTTTACAATAAGGATCATAGTTAGCCACAACATATACTATAGAATTCCAAAATCTTATTTACAATATAGAGTAGAACAACAAAGTCCTTATCAATCAATTTTGTTATAGATTGAAGGATAATGTCAAAGATTTATTATTAATAATACTAAAAATAGACATATTAAAATAATTTATTGCTTAAGCCATTGCATATGACAATCAATTATTTGAAAAATATAAGAAACATAGATTTGGCTAGAGAGGAATAAGTCAATTAATGAAAAAAAATTCTACGTTTTTAAAAACTTATTTGATTAAACCAAAAGCAATATAAATTGATATGGTGCATTTTAAATCTCTCATTAAATGAAAAAGATTCAACATTGTTAACAGAGTCTGTACTTATATTGTAGAGAAGTTGAGCACATTACTTAACATTGTCTAAAAAAGCAACACAATCACAAAATAAAGAATATGATTGCTAAAGAAGATAAAAAATGGAAAACAAATTTTTCTACCTTTAATAAGAATTGTGCGGTTGAAATCATAAGCAACACTTTATAAAGGTTCTATTCTCTTCTCAAATCCTTCATCTTGTTTTATAATAGATATATTTTTAGGACGTAAAAATCACAAAGTCTTTGTCTTATTAGATTTAGAAGCCTCAAGTAGTTTCATAGACAAAGGCTTTGCCAAAAAACAAGAAATACCTCTAATCAAGAAAACTAAATCCATACACGTTGTCGTATTGTGACACGATTATATGGTGAAACTATGACTAAAAATGATTTTTCAATTAATATTCTATTATCTTAGTTCGACAAAAATTCAACATATTTTAACAAGATTTTTATGAAAGCCTCTTAGTTTATTTTCTTCACTTAATAGCTAGTACATAAGAATTAGTTAGTAATTTTACCTTCTAGGCTGTAGTAATTCTTTTATTGCCTTAGAAAGGCCATAAAATAGTAAAAATATGGTAAAAAAGATAAATTACTAGTATGATTGATACTAGGATTAAGTTGAGGGTTGGGACAGGCTATAAAATCTCGAGGATAGGTTAGATTGATATCCGGGGGTTGGCCGTTTGTAGGATAGGGTTGATATAGACCTTTGGCCACAAAAACGGCCGCCTAGGACAAAGTACGAGGATTTTTTCAGATCGGATTTTTGGATTGGATAGCTAGCTTGAAGCTTCTTTGAAGAACGTTAAGCTTGTTGCTAGAGGATTTTGGATGACTTTGCAATTGTTGTTCAAAACTAGGGTTTGTATTGGTGTTTTGGATTTTATATAAGACAATGATGGCTTATATTCTTTAGTGATTCATGCAATCTGTATAGCATCTATAGTTCAAAATTTGATATTATTTGGATTGTTGGGTGTACTAAGTGTGCACAAAAGTTTGTATTAATCTAATGATGCAATCAGGATACAATGGATTAACACAAACTTTTAATCAGGATACAAAGGATTGTCGGAAGTTGGCAGTTTAGGATTGGGTAGGATTTCTATGATAACTAAAGATCTATAAATTGGATCAATGTAAATTTTGGCATGGTAATAGAAGACTTAGAGATCAAGCTGCATACCAAATTTGAATTGAAGTTAATAGTTGAAGAAGGAAAAATCACCATTGGAATTTTTGCATCAATTTTTAAGTTGGCGGCCAAGTGTTATCAATGCGGGTTTTGGATATTTTCTTGCAATTTGGAAGTTGGGTTGGGCTGAATTTTTCTAAGCATATAGAAGGCTTATACCAGCATTTGTATACAAAATTTTATATTAAGTGGACAGTTGAATTAAAAGTTATAGCTTGCCAAAACTCACTGATTAGGATTAGGGCTTACAAAGAAAAATAAAAATTGCTAAATTATAAAAGAAACAAGGCTATTGGGATATATGTATGGTTGATGTTACTAAGAGGAGTGTTTTTAAACACTTTTGAATTGAACTTTGAATTATATTCTTCATATATGGGTGAAATCTATTAGGATTTTTTGATTATTTATAAACACAACTTCACCTTTTACAGCGAGGTGCCCGGTGCATTCCCGAACAAGACAACATGTAATACAACAATGTTGTCATATGTCGTAAAGTTTTGCTCGAAAATACTCCATGCACCTAGTTGTAGAAGATAAAAGAAAATAACAATAACAAGTCCTAACCTCTCTAATCAATCTCTAAATAAATCTTATCCAAATCTTAACTAAATTCTAACTAAATTCTAAACAAATTCTAATTAAATCCTTGTCAACCATGGTCAAATCTTAACTAAATCCTAACTAAATTCTAAACAAATCTTAAACAAATCTTAATCACTCTGGTCAAATTTTAACTAAATCCTAACTGAATCCTAATCAACCTTGATTAAACCTTAAACAACTCTAGTCAACCTTGATCAAATCCTAATTAAATCCTAATCAAATCTTAAATAAATCTTAAATAACTTTAGTCAAATCTTAACTAAATCCTAACCAAATTTTAAACAATCATAATCAATCCTGGTCAAATCTTAACTAAATCCTAATTAAACCTTAAACAATTCTAATCAACATTGGTCAAATCCTAACCAAATCCTAACTAAATTTCAAACAATCCTAATTAACCTTGGTCAAATCCTAATTAAATCCTAATAAAATCTTAAACAATCTTAATCAATTCTAGTCAAATCCTAATTAAATCCTAATCAAATCCTAAATAAACCTTAACTAAATCCTTGTCAATCATGGTCAAATCCTAATTAAATCCTAACCAAATTTTAAATGAATCCTAAACAAATTCTAATCAAATCCTAACAATTCTAGTCAAATCCTAAATAAATCCTAATCAAATTCTAAATCAAATCTCAAATCAAATTTTAGACAAATCCTGATCAAATCCTGATCAAATCCTAAATCAAATCCTAAATCAAACCTTAGACAAATCCTGATCAAATCCTAAGTCAAATCCTATTGAAATCTTAACCAAATTCTAACCAAATCCTAAACAAAATCATAATTGAAATCTAACCAACTTATTTCAATCCTAGGACAATTTAGAATCTCAATATCTATTGACTAAACCATTGATCTTACTTAAACATTTATATACCTCTTAAAAACTAAGTTGGTAACAAGCACATGAAATTTGAAGAAGATCAAACGCACGAGCAAGAAAATCAATCTTAAAATTTAATCGAGTGTTGGCCGGCCTCCTTCTCCAACCTTAATATTAATTGTCTAGTGCCAATATCTCTTTTATATACCATTCAATTGCTTCCAAATTTTACATGAATATAAGAAATTAAGTCTTCTATATATATACATAAATTTCTCTACAATCCAATTGGTAGATTGCTAAAAATCTTAGGATACCTAAATAACCTTCAATTCCCAATTTCCAAGACCCTAATCTATATAAATTTTAATAATCTTTGATTGAACTATTAAATCAATCTCAAATTCATAGCACCCTACCAATACAACAAATAGAAATATTTGAGTAAATTATCTAAGAGTTATAGCACCAACTTACAAAATTTCATCTATAAATCTATAATCAATCTCACAAAATATTTAAAAATATAAATCCTAATATATTTCACAAAAATCAAAGTCACCAAATCAACCCTGACTTTGCAAAGCCCATACAAAGTTATTACAAATTCAAATTACTCCCAATTAATGCTCAAACAAGTCTTCTTAAGTCTAGTCTTTCATCTTATTCTTCAACTTACAAAAGATTCCTCGACCCATTGTAGGCATGCGATTTTATACCTCAAGATCTAATTCTAATCCAAGTACATAATTGGTCCTCTCTAGATATCAACTAATATTTTTAAGGTAAATTTTTCTCAAATCTCACCTAAATTCTTTCCTAAAGATGTCCATATTATTTATTTTTCTAATATACTTTGTTTTATCTTATTTATGGCCATACAAAATAAATAAAAGCCTCTCCTATAAAAAGACAGCATTAGCCTTTTAATCTTTTTCTACTTTCTTCTATATTATCTATAATTCTTAGATAATTTATTCAAATATTTCTATTTGAGCTCCTATATATTATAGTTATTCCCTTTCTCTTTCACCTAATGGTTGTGTCACTACATAACAATATAGAAATCATAGATAGTCGTTTGTTGTCTTTTGGAGATGTTATCCATAAGACTATTCTTTTAGATGTAGCAATTAAGGGACATAATAGTGTAGTAATATTTAATATAATTAGATCTCCTATTAATCCAATTATTTTAGGATTATTCTGATTAAAAAAATATAATCCTCAAATAGGTTAGATTTCTTGTAATCTTGATTTTTCTTATAATTTAATCTAAAAATTTGTTAGTCAAATAGACATATATAATTCTAATATATCTAAACTCTTACCGATAGGTATAAAAACTTTTATACATGCATAAAAGAAACATCATCTTTTATTATATATGCCACATCTATTTTGGATGTTGAAAAGACTACAATTGGTATTCCTAACTAATATCAAGATTTTCAAGACGTTTTTAAAAGAAAAACATAGATATTTTTACAAAACATCAACCTTATGATTGTTCAATTGATCTTTAAGATGAAGCTCAACCACTATTTAGATCAATCTATAATTTATCGCAAAATGAGTTGGCTGCATTGAAGGAGTATATTAACAAGAACTTAGTTAAAAACTTCATACACCATTTAAAATCTCCAATAGGAGCTTCTATCTTATTTGTAAAGAAAAAAGATAAATTGTTGTAGATGTGAGTAGATTATTAAGGACTTAATAAGATTACTATCAAGAATAGATATTCTTTATCTTTGATTTCAAGACTTCATCAACTCAATCAAATAAAATTTCATATAAAAATAGATCTTCAAAGAATATATAATTTGATTTGCATCAAAGAAGGTGATGAATATAAGATAGCATTTTAAATTAGATATGGTCATTTTGAATATAATGTCATACCTTTTGGAATTATAAGTATAACAATTATTTTTCAACATCTTATGAATGACGTTTTTAGTGATTTTTTTAATAATTTTGTTGTTTGTTATTTAGACGATATTTTGATTTACTCTAAAAATATAGAAGAATATAAATTTCATGCTTGATATGTGTTATAAAAACTTAGAGATGTACAATTTCATGCCAAGGTAGAAAAGTATGTATTTTACACCAGTGAAGTTGATTTATTAGGATATATTATTTCTAATGATAGTCTAATGATAGATTTTAAGGAAGTTTAGACTATTATAAACTAAGAAATTTGAAGAATAATAAGAGATATGTAATGTTTTTTGAAACTTATCAATTACTATCATATCTTTATTAAGAACTTTTTAAAGTTATGGCTCTATTAATATATTTAATTTATAAAGAAAAATTGAAGTGGATTAAAGAAATGGAAACATCATTTGAAGCTTTAAAGATAGTTTTTATTTCTATACCAATCTTATATTGCATCGACTTTTCTAAAGTATTTTTTATAAAAACACATGCATCGGACTTTGTTTTAAGTACAATATTGTTCCAAATAGAAACAAACAACAAACTCCACCCAATAGCTTTCCATTTCAAGAAATTTTTAGTAGCAGAGATTAATTACAAAATCAATAATAAAGAATTTCTTACAACTGTGGATTCTTTTTAAGAATAAATTCACTATCTAGAAGGTATTTCTATTCCAATCATTATATATACATATATATATATATATATATATATATAGATATAAATCACAAGAATCTTGATTATTTCATATCAGCATGCGTATTGAATTGTCATTAGACTCATTGTCATGGACATAAGATTTATTTCAATAATTATTTAATTAATATAAATAGATAGAAGTAGATAAAAATGTGTTAATTTGATAATATCTTATAGAAAAGCTTTTTAGAAGCTTTATGGATATGAATTCACCTTTATACATGTCTATAGGTGATTAGTAGATAAAAAACTTGGCTAACAAGCTAGCCAAATGTCGCATATGTTGGTAGCTTGTGGAACAAGCTAAATACATGACATATATATATGAAACTTGTCTTACCAGTTTGACATGTGTCTTACAAATTAGACACATGTTGGAGGTCCTATAGAATGCCACCACATAGCTCTTAGGTAGATAATATACATAGAAATAAGAGTGAAACCTTCTTTATTCTTGTCAACTCATTTCTTGCTTCTACTCTAGTTTAAAAATCTTTTGTATTTTTTAGTCTTTAGTAATAGCCATTCTAATTATTTCTTATATATATATATATTTTGTTATTTTTTTTTTGACATAGATTTCACTAATTTATACATCTCTTTTAATTTGTATCCTTAATAGATTCATAAGAGTGAAGATACAATATTAGAGCTCTGTCTTTTTTTGACTAAGAATGGATTATCTCTTTTTCTTGATAAGACATAAGCATATTAGAAGTTGTGGATTATCTACTTTTAAATTGATATTATTTCTAGATTTATTTTTTTATTCTTGAATATTTTATTTTATAATGAGAATATATATTCTTTCTTCTTTATTGTATTATTATAGTAGAGCTTATTAAAATGAAGAATACAATGGTACAAATGTAAAAGTAAATGAGAAAGTTAATACTTACAATACATCAATTCAATGTACTACCACAAGAAGTAACAAGATTAGCAAGAAGTGAAGATATAGAGATGATTGGAGCTACTTTAAATCATACCACTTCCTCTATGATGGAATATCATTCAAGGATCAAAGAACCAAAAATTAAATTGTCAAAGAAGTTTGATGGCTTAAAAGTTAAGTTTTAAAGATTCATTAATCAAGTACAATTGGTAATTGAACTTCAACCTCAAAGTTATCTAATTCAAGGGTCACAAATCAGGTTTATTGGAACACTACTTTTAAGTTCATCTTTATCATGGTTTTTATCTTTTTTTGAATAACATGATTCAACATTGGATGATTTGGAGGCATTTTTAGCAAAGTTTTGATTTATTTATGAAAAATATGATACAATTCGTATTGCAACCAATAAGATCCACATCTTGTGACAAGATAATTGATCAGTGACATCATATATTTCATAATTTTGACAATTAGCAACTGATATAAAGTGAGATGATGCTACACTCATTAGTCAATTTTTCTACAGATTACAATATGAAGTAAAGAAATTAATATCAAATTTATTTGATCCTCAAATATTAAATCAAGTAATTGACTTTGTTGTGAAGTAAGACAATCGAATTTTTAAATTTCAATCTGAGAGTTGCACAAAAGAGCTCCAATATTATTATAATACAATGGCAATACTAATATCTTTTCAATATATAAACTTAGAAATAGAAGACATGCAAATTGACGCAATATGTTTTAAATTTTTTATTAAACAAAAAAAAACTCGTCATTGTCAAGAAGGATTATACTTATATTATAAAAAATTTAAGCACACTACTCAATATTATCTAAAGAAATGACGCAACTACAAAATGAGAAGTACGATTATCAAGAAGATAATATGTTAGGAAATGAGTTTGGTCAGCTATAATAGGAACCATGCAGCTGAAATCTTATATAATTCCTACTAAAGATCCTATTTTCTCCTCAGAACCCTCTCCTTGTTTTATAATAGATGTATATTTGAGACTTAAAAATCACAAAACCTCTGTCTTATTAGATTCAAGAGCTTCAACATGTTTATTAGATAAAAAATTTGTTAAAAGTTATAAAATACTTTCAGTACAAAAAACTAAACCCGTATATATAAAAATCATAGATGGTCATCTATTATCTTTTGAAGATGTTACTTATGTAATCTTTCCTATAAATATAATAATTAATAGTCATAATAATTATATAATCTTTAATATAATTAAATCTTCTTTTAATTTAATAATTCTAGATTTATCATGGCTAAAAAAATATAATCCTCAAATAGACTAGATTTTTCATAAACTTGATTTTTTTTGAAATATTAATAAAAGTCATATTAATCAAATAAAAAGCCATAAGTTTAGTATAATAAAATCTATATTTATAGATATAAAAGCTTTTATAAATGTAATAAAAAAGGTATCATCTTTTGCTATTTATGCCACACCCATTTTTAATGGTAGAAAGACTTCAAGTGGCATTCTAAGCTAATATCAAGATTATGAAGACGTTTTTTTTTAAAAAAAATATAAATATTCTTTTAGAGCATCATCCATATGATTACTTCATTGATCTCAAAGACAGAATATAACTTCCATTTGGACCAATCAATAGTTTATTATAAAATGAATTAGCAAAATTTAAGAAATATATTAATAAGAACTTGGCTAAGAATTTCATACACCATTCAAATCAAGGTATGGACATTTTGAATATAATATCATGCCTTTTGGACTTACAAATGCATTAGCTATTTTTCAAAATTTTATGAATGATATTTTCATGAGTTTCTTGATGATTTTATTGTCTACTATTTAGATGACATTCTAATCTATTTTAAAAGAATAGAAAAACATAAACTTCATATTTGTAGTATGTTAAAAAAACTTAGAGATGCAGGATTATATGCCAAGATAAAAAAAGTGTGTATTTCACACTACTCAAGTTGACTTCTTAATATACATCATTTCAAATAATAGCTTCAAGATGGATCTTAAGAAAATCCAATTAATTATGGACTAAAAAATTTCAAAAATAATAAAAGATTTGCAGTACTTTTTGGAATTTGCGAATTACTACCAAATCTTCATCAAGAACTTTTTTCAAGTTGCAACTCTACTTATACGCTTAATTTGTAAAGACAAACTTAGATAGAGTAAAGACGCAGAAATATCATTTAAAGTTTTGAAGATAACTTTTATTTTTGTACCAATCTTGTATTGCATCAACTTTTTTAAGGTATTTTTTATGAAAACAGACGCATCAAACTTTGTTTTAAATATACTATTATCATAAATGGGAGTAGATGACAAATTCTACTTAGTAGCTTTTCATTTCAAAAATTTTTAGTAGCAATAATCAACTATAAAATCCATAATAAAAAACTTCTTGTAATTGTGGATTCTTTTCAAGAATGACATCATTATCTAAAAGGTACTTTTAGTCTAGTCATTGTTGTTGTGTTGTGGTTTGGCTACCATGTGAAAAAATTGTACATATATATTTAATGTATAATTTACTATATAATTAAGTGAAAGCTATAATAATATATTTTATTAATTATAGGATGTGATTAGGTTGCTAGTTTAAAAAAGATCTATTAAAAGGATTATTATTGAGATTTATATAATCTTATTTCTTCTTTTGATAGTAATTTTGAGATTGATTTTATATTGATAGTAACTTTTAAATATTTTAAGTTATCTTTTTTATAAATTGGTGATCCTTAAGATCTTATTTACTTCTTTTATTTGGTATTTAGAACACATATTATATAAATCTTATAAGAAAAAAGATTAGAAAGGGATTTTTAATATGAAAGGAGGTAGTTAGGCCATCTATGTGAATGAATGGAGATGGATGATAGAAGTTTCTATTCCTATTGGCCAAAAATCATGTCCAATGGACTTCAAGGAGGATGTTCGAGGATTTACTAGAGATTAGGATTTGTTTTTGGAGGAGAGTAGAACATCAAAGGCTAGGATCAGCAAGTTCACATTTTTGGATATAGTTTTGGTATAAATCTTGCAAGATTTGGACTTTTCATAAAGGAGATATAAGTACTCAAAATTAGGGTGTTGAAATTATATCTATTATCACTCTTTTGGATATAACTTGTGCATACAAAGATCAATAAAAGATTGGAGATTGGAATTGAAAAGAACACTTTTTTGGCTACACTTTATATATGGTTAATAAAATCCAAGTTGGGATAAAAGTGATATTTGGAGTTGAAGTCAGTGCTTGTAAGCTGAGGGCAGTAAGTGACATCGCTTGAATAATGGTTATATTTTAAGCTATATCTTGAGCAACTTGATAGAATTTTAGCTCAAAATTCTTAGAAGTGTATATATTTATGTTATAAGACTATATACAAAAAATTTGTGATATTAAGATTTTGGATTTGTAAAATATGAAGTAAATAGTGCTCCGGTGTCTCTGAGCTAAGGTTTTAAGCACCTGCTAGGGCTTTTAAGATATCAGACGATTATAAGCAAATTTATAATTGATTCTTTTTTGTAATAAAATTTAAGTGTATTACCTATAATTTGGAAATTTTTTTATAGAAACTAAATGGTTTCATCAAGAGTTATAGAACTCTAAAGTTTAGAAAGAAATATATGGTTGTAGGTGTATAAAGTTTTGAAGGATTTTTATAGCAATTTGAATCTTTTTATACAAATCTATTTAAATATAAGAAGGTCTATCTATAAAACTTCTCTTTTGTAATATTATTATATTATTTATCTTTTTTATTAAAAATAAATCATTTATTGAAGTTTTCTCAATAAATTTCAAGTAAATTCTTTACAACTAGATATTCAATGTATTCCCAAATAGAAAATCATGCCACTTGACACCATATATATGATCACAAGAACCTTAAATACTTCATGTCAATATGCGTGTTGAATGGTTGTCAAGCTTGTTGGAACATATCTTTGTTAAGATTCAAGTTCATTATTACTTATCGGCTAAGAAAACAACAAGGTCTGTTTGATGCTTTTTCTAGATGTCCTTATCTTATATTAAAAGAAAAAGATTTAACTTTTGATCAACAAAGAACGATCCTCTTGAAGTTGGAGCAATTTCATCTTCAAATAATAAAATCAATATTGATTGTTGATTTAATTTTTTTTTAAACAAGTCCAATCAAATATATATTTAGACCCTCTTATTCATGAGATTAAGAATAATTCATCTAAGTCTCATACTACTTCCAAGTTCAAGTTCAAAAATGATCTATTCCACTTCAAAAGATGTTTATATGTTCGTAAAGATGAAGCATGACTACGAGCTTTTTAAACTCGTCATAACTTCCCTGCATTATGACGTTTTGGATATAATAAAACTTTGGACCTAATATCAAGAGATTTTGGTGGCTTCAAACATAAAAGACTGTTAAAAAAATTTATACAATCATGCAATATTTGTTCAAGATCAAAAACTCCTTGTTATTGACCTTAAAGATTTCTCCAACCATTATCTATATTAGAACAATCTAGGTCTTCTCTTTCTATAGATTTTATCATGGATCTTTCAAATTTAAGTTCATATGACTCTATATTCATGATTGTAGATCATTTCACTGAGATGGCCCATTTTGTACTCTGTACAATATCTATTACAAGTGAAGTAACAACTAAACTCTTCATTGATGATATCTATTGCTATTATGGATTACCAAGGAATACTATATCAATTAAAGAGATGCAATTTGTATCAAGATTTTAGAGAATCTTTTTTAAAATATTGAAGGTGGACATAAAACTATTTTCAACTTTTCACCCTCAAATTGATGGATAAACAAAACAAGTAAATCAAGTTTTAGAGCAATATTTGAAATGTACCATCAATTATCATGAAGATATCATTCACTAACAACACACCTCAAACTGTACATGGTATTTAATTCTCAATCACACAAAAGACCAAAGTCCCAATATAAATTTCTCCATCTCACTTACTTAGCCAATCATCAAACACCAACAACGAAATATATTCAATTGTCATATGTGACAAAGCAACACTAGATCATACACAACCTTCACAAAGAAGATCAAGTTCCTCTCAATTGATGAAAAAAATGGAATATAACCACAAGTCCACTTCTAATAGAAAAAACAGCACCTGATAACACAGTCAGCTTAAAAAAAATAACTAAAAGATCAACTAAGCAATCAAGCATCCACACCCACAAAAAGCATGACAGGCCCTAGAAGCTTCCCGGCAGCGGGGACCGGGCACCAAAAAGAGGGAGAGGGAGCGGTGGGAGCCCACCAAAACGGGGGGGGGGGGGGTAAGGATCTACGGATGGAGAGGAAGGAAGGGAGTAGCGGATCCGGGGGACAGGTAGATGTGCGCCACCTCACCAGGGCACGGGGTGAAGTCTGTGTCTCCGGGAGTGTAGTTGGAATTTCTGAGGGAAAGTTGGCAGGCAAGCCATAGCCATAGCTTTCGCCCCCGGAGCCACAACCCTTCCCTTCCCTTGTACGACGATTACGCCCCCTTGCCCTGCACTCTTCCCCCCCCCTGCTCATACCCGGGCCTCCTCCCGTGCGTCGAGGCCTTTGCGTGCTCTTTCTTGCGACCTCTCGTTCTCCGTGTTTCGTTAGCAGCAGTTATTGTGTCGGTCGTGATCTGGAGTCGGGGTTTCGCGGTGCGTTGCTCGTAGCGGCAGATCGGACCGGGCTGAAGGCGGAAGGCAGCAGGTAGCGAGAGCGCTGATCCGGACGACACGATGAATCCCGAATAGTGAGTGCTCGTTTTCCTTGGGCGGGTGTTTGTGCCTGTGTTTTGTGTGTGTGTGCGTGTTTTTCCTTTTTTTTTTTTTTTTTCTTTCTTCTTCTATTTTTTCTCCCGGTCCGGGGGCGGTGCAGGTGCGTTAGTTTTTCGATTGGATTTTTGTGGCAGTTCGGGATGGGAGGGAGAGTGAGGTAGGGTTGGGGCGTGGTGCACGTAGTCGGGACGGATCGTTGCCGAGTCGGGAAGTGTGCGGCGTAGAGAATTTTGGTTTGCCTTCGTGGCTCTCGTAGACCTGCAGATCAGTGGGTGGTGTTGGCGGTGATGATGATGCATGGGAATCCGAAGGTCTGGACGGCCTTTGGTAGTGGTGCTGGGAAAGGGGATTTCGGGTCGGGTTAGGGAGTGGAGTCGGTGTAGCATGTGAGGAGGTGGATGGTAGAGCTACTTGCGATTGAGCGGAGACATACGACTGTGGAAACCGGAAGCGTGGATGTGGCATGCCACATGTGTGAGCGGGCAGAATGATGAAAGATGCATGCATGGTGTGAACATGACGGAGCAATCCTTTTGTACACTTTATCGAGTGATTTGTGTGTGATAGCGACGTGGTCGTTATCAACCTGTTGAAGTTTCACCTGATAATCCGTGTAACTGAGCAGAATTTTGAGGTCTTCTGAAGCGTGTTTTGGCGTTAGGCTTTTACGTTGGCGTTTGCTTTGATTTCTGCTACGTGCGACGTGAGGCAGCCTCAGTTGATTTTGTAAAAAAAAAAAAACATATTATTTATTGGTCGGTGATTTGTGTGAAAGCTTGCAGACTACTGAGACTTGTTCGACCGTAGTTGGTCTGATTAGGAGAGCCAGAGGAGGTGTCGAGAATTGTCGTGGTGATGTATTTGCATTCCGTAGCTTGATAAGGACAATTGTGACCTTGTGGTTCACGTAGCGTGAGAACCCTGATTCGCTGTATGCAGCTGACATAAATGGGATGACGCATGGATGATGTTTTGCAGTGACTACCTTTTTAAGCTTTTGCTGATTGGAGATTCTGGTGTGGGAAAGAGTTGCCTTCTTCTCCGATTTGCGGTATTCTCCTATACCTTTATTCTTCTTTTGCACATGTTATAGATCACTGCATCTAAGCTCTGAAACAGCCACTGGATGGCGATTGATATTCTATTGTATCGGTGTACTGAGGTGTTTGCTTAGCCAGGGCTTAACGGTTTTTGGGTTCGGTTCTATGTAGATCAGTTGTATTTCTTGAATCAGAGTACTTTACGTGTTAATTTTCATGCCCCAGCGTTAGGAATGAAATGATGCGAAGGGTTACAATGTAAACGTAGTAAGTGTGAGAGGTATTTTGAGTTGGATTTACGAGAAATGTGACTTTTGATGTGTAGGACGACTCATACCTGGAGAGTTACATCAGCACAATTGGTGTCGACTTTGTGAGTAACCACATGCACTACCAGTATGGCATATTGAGATATTGAATGACCTGGAGGCTTTTGATTTACATGTGAAATGAAGCTTACTGTTGTGGTGGAGATTCACCAATTTGGAGGTGTTCGAAGTTCATACTCACAGTAATTTATGTACTGAGTTGAAGCAATTGTGCGTTGCAGAAAATACGAACAGTGGAGCTTGACGGAAAGACTATCAAGTTGCAGATTGTGAGTGTTCTTTTTTTTTCTTTTTTTTCTTTTTTGGATTCTAATGTGATCAATCGTTTCCTCAGTAGTGAAGAATGCAGGTTGCAAGAACTGGGTATTGTACTTGTATGCCACGTGCAGATTTTGATGTGGATTATTTTGTATGTGAGACGTGTTTTGCTCGAGAATCTGGCACTTGTACGTTGATGGGATTTGTGTTCATCTTTTAGATGACGCATGACTGAATTTTGCGCAGCTCTATGTTAGGTGGGGGTCATTGTTAACTGTACTTTTGTTGTTAGTCATCTTCTGACTGGTGCCGACGTGGTGGGTGCAGTGGGATACCGCTGGTCAGGAGAGGTTCCGGACCATCACAAGTAGCTACTATCGTGGAGCCCACGGAATCATTGTGAGAAATAATCCGGATACGTTTGTGCACGTGGTTGTCTGTTGCATCTAACACCTCTCTGGGTGGGGCTGAATTTGATTCAATTCTTCGGACTTGACTGATTGAAGTCTGAACGTCCATAAGGATGTATCGCTGCATTTGGTTGAATCCCGCTCTTGAGAGACTCTGCTGAACAGTCTCTTGGCTTGTGGCAACGATTTTGTAGATGGTCATGCCAATGGATGGCTTATGGAGCAAACGGGACATCTCTCGGTCTTACTTGGATTCTGACAAAGTTCCGTATTTGTTATTGATTGCAGGTTGTTTATGATGTGACAGACCAAGAGAGCTTCAACAACGTGAAGCAATGGTTGAACGAAATTGATCGATACGCCAGCGAGAACGTGAACAAGCTTCTCGTGGGCAACAAATCAGATCTTGCTTCGAAGAAGGTGGTGGATTATGAAACCGCTAAGGTGTGTGAAGCGAAAACCGAGGCGGTGTTTTTCATGCATGGGGAGATAGTGATGTTGTGGGTTGGATTTAGCTGTGTGTTTTCCATCGTTGGTGGTGATTTGTCCTTTAATGGGGATTATTTGGTTTGATGTCTATTTCGTTGATGGAGGCTCGACATATCTGTAGTTGTGTAGAGGTAGAGGCTTATCGGTTCGTTATTTTTGGGCAGGCATTTGCCGATGAGATCGGAATTCCTTTCTTAGAAACAAGTGCAAAGAATGCTACCAACGTGGAGCAAGCTTTCATGACTATGGCAGCTGAGATCAAGAACAGGTGAGCATGTCTGCATGTGTTTACTACCCTGTGTTTATCACGTCCCAAACGTAGGAAGCAGTAGAACTTGGAACTTTATGAATGTTACGTGTGTTGAGGTTGCAGTAGCAATGTAGAGTCGTTGGTAGACCGTGGTGCCTTTTGGTTTGAGATAGATTGTGATGATGAGGAGCGACGTGTAGTAAGTCCGGTGTGTTGGGTTGTTGCAGGATGGCCAGTCAGCCCGCGTTGAGCAGTACCAGCAAGCCCAACAACGTGACAAACCTGCGAGGACAGGCTATTCCCCAGAAGAGTGGATGCTGCTCATAGGCCACCTCTGATGGCATGCAGCTGACACCACAGCAGTTTGTCACGAAGATCCTGTGTTGGTCTAATTAGCAGACTCTGGGATGTCTACTTGCTGTGGCCTAGTGCTGCATGAGGGTTGCTGAAGTCTTCTAGGGTGGTAACTAGAGCAGGAATTGGGGGCACAGCGTTTAGTTGTGCGCTGCCTGGAAGATAATGTCTGGACTGTGCTCTTCATTGAGCAAGAATTGTTTGAACCATTTAAGGTGTCCGAGGTCCATTGCAGCTAAGGATAGGGAACTTGCAGGGTACACATACGGGAGTGCATTTCCTTATGTGCATTCGAACTATTGTAAAGTGGGGACAGAGTAGGCAGGTGTATGTGGGCGTCGTTGTATGTAATACCATGGTTAGGTATTTGCTGATTGGAAAGAGGGGATGGATGTGAAGTATCCTGACAGTGCAACATGGCCAATTGACCCTTTCTGTTTAGAAAACGTGATGGGTCAATGATTTTTCAGCAATAACCCACATTGTTTTTCAAGTGATTCATGTGTAGTAGTTTCATAAGTTTCGTATACATGGAAGAAGTGCGTATTTTTGTATCACCCCTTGCATTAAGATCTTTTGAGCTGCCGTTGTGAGCCAAACTTCTGTCGTCGATGTTCTAACAAATGAATTACGGATTTGTTCTTGTTGGTGATGGCTTGCTGATAGATGTCCACTTGTGCAATGTGGAGTGTGCATGATAAATTAGCGGAGCACGGCTGATGGTGATTGCCATTTTCAAGGCGCACATGACATTACAAAGCAATATGGGGATTGTTAAGGTCTACTGGAGAAATGGAAAGGACAAACAAGTTATGCATGCATTGTTCTTGTGATTGTGCAATTGGACTTCAGGTGGGAATTTAATTATCATCTGGACTGATATACAACATGTTGCAAAATAAATTGGTTGTTTTCAGGGATTACAGTGCTGAGAATTTTAGGGTAAAATTATTTATAATTTAAGTCTCTAACATATGTGTGCATTTCTCTTGGTCAACGATATAAGTCAACTTCCGAATGGAGTTGCGGATTATTCTTGTTTTGTAAGTCAACTTGTGAATGGAGTGACATTGTTGTTGTTTTGTAGGTCAACTTCCGAATGGAGTTGCGGATTATTCTTGTTTTGTAAGTCAACTTGTGAATGGAGTGACATTGTTGTTGTTTTGTAGGTCAACTTCCGAATGGAGTTACGGATTGTTGTTGTTTTGTGTGGATTTTGAGATTTTTATTATACTGCTTTTATTTTAATTTTTGTGGTATTTGTGTTTATAGATATATATATATATATATACATGTATCTGTATATATAATATATATATATTTTTTTTCGGTACTGGTATTTGGATGTCTGCTTTGTGAAGAGCTTTTTGTTTTTATTTTTAGTTTTATTTTATTTTTTGGATACAAAAAGTAGGGTGTATCCAATGCATTGACGAAGTGAATATATGAATGGGCAACTTAATCCTTGGTATCCAATCAAGTGAAGTGTGCAAGACATTTATTTTTTACTTAGCTACTATTTTGTGTTTTTCAAGCCACATTGTGGTACTTTTTAGTTTCATTTGATTATCTTGTGTGTTCTAGTTTCAATTAAGTGATTTGCCATTTACAATCTATTTCATTTTTTGAAGATGCTTGTCTCATGATTGGAATATTTTCAATTTTCCTTCTGAAAGTAGTCTAATTACTTTGTTTGTATTTTGCTAAACCACTTTAATTCTTATTTCTAGTATAGATGTCACTCCATATTTCTTGTTTGAAGGTAATATTGTTTCTTTGGATCTTGATAGTCTATAAGCAAAGTTCTTTTTAGTAATGATTAAATCTTGCAAAAGCATTTAAACTAAGAAGAGATGTTTTTTACAAATGATGGTTTGTTTCCATGTGACTTCTTTCTAAGGCTGCCATTTCCAAGGATTTGATATCAATTAATATAGAATAGGGGTGGTCTAATCCCAAAGTTTGTGAGCTTGGTGGCATTCCCAAAATCCATGTTTGATGGTTTTTAGTATTTGGAGAGAACACAATGCATAGTGGGTGGCAATATTTGTATTTTCTCTCTCTCTATATTGACCACCACTCTTCTGTACCATAGAAGCCAAATAAACATGGCCTCTTTTCAAGCAGAATGTTTAGACCATATATCAAAATACTTAAAGAATAAATCATGTATTAATATGGAGTTCTATTTGATTGCCACCAAATTGGTAATAAAAGCATTTCTTTGCTGTAGGTTTTTTCCAAGTTTAGCTGAGTATGTCATGAATTCTTCTTTTGTTGCCTAAGAGTAAGAGTTGAAATCAAAGGTCAGTTCTTTAAGTGGATTATAGAATAAGTTGATGCCTTTGCTTCTCTTACATGTTGGATTGGTTTTAAGAGCTTCTTAATAAGTTTTAAAATATCAACCACTTAATTCTTATTGTGACTTGATTGTTGTCTTGTTTAGTTGAAGGATAGATTCTCACTATATATTTTTGATTAGATGTCTACAAAATATATATACTTTTTTATGTTGAAGTAATTAGAACCATTTGTCTTCCTTAATCCCTTTGTATTGAGTAGGGAGTTGGAAAACTATCAAAGGTAGTTAATTTGTTTTTATAATATATAATCTAATTTAGTCTTGAAATTTAGATAGAACTCTATCTTATTGAAGTATAGCATTCTATACTCTAAAAAAATAGCAATATAAAAAGTCCATATATAATGAATGTCTGACGTGAATTTGTAATTAGCTTTGGCTTCATCTAATGTCAAAGACTAAAGAGGAGCTTTGAACAAATGTTTGACTTTTTGAAGGCCTTTTTGAATGTAAGGTTGCGGCTTGTTCAGAATTAGGTGAAAATAAATGAAAGAAAATTTTAGATCCAATTATAAAAATCTATTCCAAACTTCATAAAAGGAAGAAGGAGGATTAAGGCATATATGTAAATATATTTATGGCCAAAATTTATCAATTTTATTTGAGACTTTTGAGCTAAAGTCCCATTTGTATTTTTATTAGAGTGACTAGAGGTAATTTGAGAGCTATTATTTATTTGACATTCATTATTTTATATTTAAATTTTTTTTATATGTTTGGCATGTCTTGATTGTAAGGCCTCTACAACCTATTTAATAAGGAGAGTTTATGTGGCTTCTTTTGGATGTATCAAATCAATGCTACCTTTGATTTAAGCCTTATAATATATAGATAAGGCAACTTTGGCTTATGTTATAGAAAATTTATTTTTTTATAGGAAGTTTTCTATCAATAATTTTATTTTTTAAATTGCTTACAAGGAGCCAATTCAAATAATAAGAAAGAAATATTAAAAAGATAATAAAATGCTATTCACAATAATAATTCTACTTTTTACATTTATTTTTGTAGAATACTAATATTCTATTTTATAAGCCATTCTATCAATAAAAAATTGATCAATATCTTGTGTATAAATGGGTAAGCCAAAGAAGGTGCCTAATATCTTACTAATATGATTAGGAGATATTCAAGTCCATCCAAAGTCATTGGTCTAAGTAGATCTATTAGTTTTGTGGATTGCCAATATATTGTTGATCTGATGGTAGCCGCTCAGGAAGCGTCCTAGATAGGAGTATATATAAGAGTTGAGACTGAAGGATTCTTCAATTTTGACAATGCATCTCTTGGAGTTCTAACTCACCTTTCTTGGTATTGTTCGTGTACTCATCTGTTTAATCCAAGTTTTTGGTTTTCTTTTGGAAATCCTGTCCTAGTTTCAAGTTCCTTATTCTATATTCTTGTGTCCTTGATAGTTTGTCAAGATTGATCACATCTTTAATATCAGAATTGGATCTTTTTTATTAGGGAGTGGATTATCCCTCTACTTGAAGATATACCAGCGCTTTAGAGGTTGCGGATTATCTTCTTTTAAATTGATATCTTCTTCATTGTAATATTTGAGCTTTGTCTTTCTTGTGAAAGAACGGATCACTCATCTCCTTGAAGGTTTTGAGCATCTTAGAGGTTGTGGATTACTCTCCTCTAATCCAATATTGCCTTCTTTTAGATTCATTTCTTCTTTCTCTTAGAATGGCTGGAAGCCAAGATATTAGTATGAGTGAATCTTCTGAGTCCAAGTTAAACGCTATTATAAGTGCTCTTATTATTTTATCTGCTAAGACTGCGGAGATTGAAGGAATTATTGCAAAGCTTCATAACAATGCAACAACAGGAGTATCACAATCTAGATTGCATTCACTCCCAATTTATACGCTTGAAGATGCAGTACTACCTATATTATGTTAAGAAAATCCACTTGTTCAACAATATAAGGAGCCTCGAGTTAATCTTCCAGAGAAATATGATGGAATGCGTTCAAAGTTCAGAGGATTTGTTAATCAAATTTGATTGATAACAATTCTACAACTTGATACTTATCCAACGAAAGAATCATGAGTTGGATTGGTTGGCACATTGCTTACGAGACAAGTACTATCATGGTTTGCTCCCTTATTTGAAAAAAGATTATTAATTTTGAATAATTTTGAAGTTTTCATAGAATCATTTGCGGAAGCTTTTGAAGAACATGACAAGGCTTAGTGGGCAATAACTAAGATCCGAGCATTATGGCAAGAGATATGCTTTGTATCAGTATATACATCTGATTTTAGACAGTTAGCATGTGACATCAATTGGGATGAAGAAGCCCTAATGAGCCAATTTTGTTGGGGATAAAGAGATGATATGAAGGATTTATTATTATCACTTCCGAACCCACAATCACTCAATGAAGCCATTAGCCAAGCCATAAAATGTGATAACCGATTGTTTCAATGTTGATAAGATCAACATTCGTGGGCTCTGACAAGACAATATGCAATTTAATATATCCTTGGTACATCAACAAGTACTTTGAATTCACACTCAGAGGTAGAAGATATGTAGCTTGATGCCTTACAATTTAAACCTCTTAGCCCATAAGAAAAGAAGCATCGAATGGAAGAAGGTTTGTGCCTATATTGTGGCGAGGAGGGCCATAAGATTGGCAATTGCTCAAAAAAAAAAATCGACACATTATCAAAACCAAGAGTGCAATTGTTCAAGAAAACCACAATGTTTAGTCACAATAGGGACCGTGCGGCTAAACAATCCAACATTATAAAATTATTCAGGTTCTTCTCTTTCTCCTCAACTTGCTCGTTGTTTTACAATCCCTTTGTACTTTGGCCCTCAGAAGCTTCAGACAACCGCCTTCTTAGCTTCGGAGGCATCTACTTATTTTATAGATGAAGCATTTACTAAGCTTCATAAAATTCTTTTAATATAGAAATCCAAACCCATTCATATAGAGATAATAGATGGACGACCTTTATCCTTAAATAGTGTCACCCATGAAACCATGCCTATAGAAGTGTTGTTTAAAAATCACAGAAGCCAAATTATATTTAACGTTATTATAATTCTTTTGAATCCAATTATTCTTGGACTATCTTGGTTGGAGAAACATAATCCATCTATAGATTGGAAGTTAGAAAGAATAACATTTCCAATAGAAATCCCTGCAAGAAAGATTTGTAAAAAGCCACAAATTGGTAAACCTTTATTTGTTGGAGCAAGGGCTTTCAAAAGATTGGCCGAAGAAGGTACACCATTTGTTATTTATGCAACTCCAAATTCAAAAGATATGATTTCATTGACAAGTATTCTAGAACAATATAATGAATTTCAAGACATTTTTTAGAACAAGAATGCTGATATATTATTGGAGATTTGACCCTACGATTGTACTATAGATCTTCAAGAAGGGACGCAACTACCTTTTGGCCCAACTTATAATCTTTCTCAAAATGAGCTTGCGGTATTGAAAGATTATATCAACGAAAATCTTGCAAAAAACTTTATCAGGCATTCAAAGTCTCCAATAGGCGCACCTATATTTTTTGTGAAGAAGAAGGATGGTTCTTTACAAATGTGCGTTGATTATTAAGGATTAAATATAATAACAATAAAAAATCATTACCCACTACCATTAATTTCAGGACTCTTAGTACAACTTGGCCAAGCCAAGATTTATACTAAAATAGATCTTTGTAGAGCATACAATCTGGTATGGATCAAGGAGGGAGATGAATGGAAGACTATTTTTTGGACAAAGTATGGACATTTTGAATATAATGTCATGCCTTTTGGACTAACAAATGTATTCACTATCTTCCAACATTTAATGAATGATATCTTTTGAGAGTATTTGGATAAATTTGTGGTGATCTACCTTGATGATATCCTGATCTATTCAAAAAATCTAGAAGAATAAGAAGGGCATGTCAAGCTAGTATTACAAAAACTGCGAGATACGGGTTTGTATGCCAAACTGGAGAAATGTATATTTCACCAACCGAAGATGGAATTTTGGGAATATATTGTATCTACTAAGGATTTAACGATGGATCTCAAGAAGATAGAGACAATTATACAATGGGCCATTTCGAATACTGTGAGAGATGCACGATTTTTTCTTGGATTTGCTAACTTCTATTGGATCTTCATCAAAAATTATTCTCAAGTTGCCACCTATCTAATTCAATTGACATGTAAAGACAAGTTAGAATGAGGACCTCAAGTAGAGAAAGCATTCCAAGATCTTAAGATGGCATTTACTACAGTCCCAATATTGATGCACTAAGATTTCACAAAGGCATTCTATTTGAAGACTGATGCTTTAGATTTTGCACTAGGGGCCGTATTTTTACAAATGGATATAGACGACAAATTCCATCCTGTTGCATTTTATTTTTGAAAGTTTTCTACTATCAAAATTAATTATAAAATCCACAATAAAGAACTTCTTGCTATTGTGGATTCTTTCTAAGAACGGCATCATTTTCTTGAAAGAACAATGCATCTTGTGACTGTATATACAGATCACAAGAACTTAGAATATTTTATGTCAACTCAGGTTCTTAATCATTGCCAAACTTGATGGAATATGTTGCTATCTCGATTCAACTTTGTCATCACTTATCGCCTTAAGAAGCAACAAAGATTATCTGATGCTCTATCAAGGAGATCATATCTCATACCAAGGATAGAGGACGCAGCGTTTGATCAATAATGTATAACTTTATTAAAATTAGAGCAATTCCACCAATGTGCTACTATTGCATCAGTGCCTATGGATTCTGATTTCCTCAATGAGATGCATGCTACAACTATTAATGATGCTTTGATTTTTGATATCAAGCAATGCTTGAAAAAAAATACTGATAAGTTCAAACTTGAGGAAGATCTTCTATACTTTGAAGAATGTTTGTATATCCTAGAAGGACCAATACAATTACGCGTTCTTCAATCCCACCATGACTTTCTTGCTGCAGATCATTTTGGATTTAATAAGACCTTGGAACTTATTTCTCGAGATTTTTGGTGGCCTCAAATGTGGAATGTAATAAAGGACTTAATGCTCTCTTATGATATCTATTCAAGGTCCAAAAATCCTCAACATTGCCCTTATGGACTATTACAATCCTTATCCATTCCAAGACGGTCATCGTCTTCTATCTCAATGGACTTCATTATAGATCTACTACCATCCAATTCATTAGAGAATATCTTTGTAGTAGTTGATTGACTTACAAAGATGGCTGACTTCATCCCTTGCAAAAAAATTGTATCTAATGAAGAAATGGCAAGACTTTTTTTTGATAATATATATATCAATACTATGGCTTATCAGATGATATCGTATCCGATCAAGGGCCCCAATTTATATCTAAATTCTGAAAATATCTTTTTGAAATATTGAAGATAGATATTTAACTCTCTTTGGCTTTTCATCCTCAAATTGACAACCAAACAGAATAAGTTAATGAAGTGTTGGAGCAGTATTTACGATATAGCATTAATTATCAACAAGATGATTGGACTTCATATCTACTATTAACAAAGTTTATATATAATAATACTATTCATGCTTCAACTCAGCAAACATTATTTTATTCCAACTATAGATACTATCTGAAGCTTGACCTATGGAGCACGTCAAAGAACAACAATCTAGTGACCGAAGGATTTGTAAAATAGCTATTAGAATACCAAACAACTTTGAAGCTTCAATTATAAGAAGCTCAAGATGCTTACAAGGCATCTACAGATAAATTTAGGAATCAACCACCTGCTTTTCATATTAGAGATAAGGTATGGCTTCTTTGACGAAATATCAAGATTAAACGATCATGCAATAAGTTGGACTATTGAAGGTTGAGGCCATTTTCTATCCAAAAGCAAATCAATCCAGTGGCATATTGCTTGGACTTACCATCCGCCTTGAAGGTACATCTAATTTTCATGTCTCTCTCTTAGAACCTTATAAAGAATCATATATTCTAGAAAGAATATAACAATTGCTGCCTAGTGTTGAAATTGAAGATCATGAAGAATATGAGGTTGAAAAGGTACTTGATTCATGGCAAAGATAGAAAAAATTAGAATATCTTGTCCATTGGCAAGACTATGACATTAATAAGCGCACATGGGAACCAGCTGCAAATCTCACCAATGTTCCTCAAAAGGTACAAGAATTTCATCAACTCTATCTTCACAAATCTAAACATATTTGATAATAACTTCTTAGTGAAGATTAGATCTATAGAATATTCATAAAGAGGGGGAGAGTTAAATTAAAACCTTCATCAGTATATAGTCATCGAGAAAAGTGTAGTAGAAGCAAGCTAGTCACCACCATTTGTAGAGAGCTTCAAACCCTCTACCGAACTCATGATCACAAGACTAGAGTGACAGCAGCTAGCAAGTGTTTACTATAATAGTAGCCTTAGACAGGATGCTTTGCGTAAACTATGATATGTTGTAATCATTTTTATATGTGACACACAAATAAGCATGCACCTAGCTCATGGATAACACACCATGTCAAATCTTCAGATATTGAGAAAATAAGACTCAGAAGATTTGTTTGCAATGCAAGCTTCGAATGAATTAGTATTGGTTTCACAGCGTTAAATTGAGCAAAGTGAAGATAACACATTCCAGTGCCAAGTACGACCTCGGTTGGAGCTATTAGGAGCAAGACCAAACCATGCAAGTCTCGATTCTAATGCTCGAGCTTTAATAATATTGCTTGAGCTTGAAAAGGTGAATCCTTTTAGTCTTGAGATTTTGTTTGGAGGATGTTTTGAAGGTCGCAATGAAGATCAAATCCTCGAATGGGATATCTCAACAATAGAGGTAATAGCTCAAGGCCATAGGCGATTTCTTCAAGAACCAGTAAAATCTATTATATAACTTCACTAGTATATCATATTCTTGATTTTTTACATATGTAGTAAGATTGAGCTCTTCTTAGAAATCGTCGCTAGAGAGGGGGGTGTCAAGGACAAGAACTCGATGAAATCAAATGGAAAAGAACTCGATGAAATCAAATGGACAAATGAGACTTTTCTTATAAAATAGAAATAAGAAAATATGTATTCAATAGAAACTGGAATGGCTATTGCCAAAAGACAAGACAACTAGAGACTCTTGAAACTAGATTAGAAGCAAGAAAGGAATTGACAAGAGTGAAGAAGGCTTCACTCTTGTCTCTATATATACTATCTAACTAGAAGCTATGTGGCGATGTTCTATAGGACCTCCAATATGTGTTGACTTTGAAGGCCACTTGCCTTAGCTTGCAAGGCAAGTTTTTTACATGTGCGCCACGTAGTTAGCTTAAAGAATAAGCTATTAACATGTGTGGCACATGGTTAACTTGTTGACCAAGTTTCTAACCAAGAAATCAACTATGGACACCTATACGGTCAAAGCAGTGTCTATGAAGCTTCCAGGAAGTTTTTCTAGAAGATATTATAGAATTAATCTATTTTTACTTATTTTTACCTAGTTCTACTTAATTATATAGGTAACTATGTGTATGTCCGTGACATTACCCCTCCTTTTAGGCACGAGTTCCACGAGGAGCGGTGGTTAGATGTTGAGGAAGTCTAAGATGCGTCGGATTGTATTTGCCACATACTCTAATCTTTGTTCTCTTCGAAGGTAATTAATGGGTTCTCTCAGGCATCGATAATGTCCCATTCCGGGGCGGAAAGACCACCCTATTATTTGATCATTGTTGTGACCTTCATAACTTTCTTCAAATAACACGTTTGAAATACCATCAGGAGTTGTTTCTACCTCCAATAAAATCACCAAACATTGGGAGTCTCTTCCAAGGTCGTGATATCAAACACGTTGTATCTCGCCATCTATTTGAAGAAGAACATGTCGTTCTTGAAGATCTTCATCTCAGTTGCGTCATCTTGAAGGTTGTGACAATCGCAACGTCTCATCCGACAAGTCACCAAATGAAGGCTCTTGAGTCGAATCCGCTAGTTGTTGGTTCTCCATTTCCTCAGCGCCACAAATACAAAGAAGTTACAAACAAGGTTAGAAAGTTGAATGTTATCTTGCCTAGATCTTCTTTCTTTTATAGGAGAGGTCTTCATCTTGGTTTTGATAGATGTCGTTGATGAAAGGTCTCCACCTTCCTTGCTGCATTTACAAGATTCTGTACTGGTTCCCATGTGCGCTCACTAATATTGTATCCGCGCCAATGAATAAGATATTCCAACCTGTTTTGGCGCCGCCTCAAATCTAAGACTTCTTCCACCTCAAATTCTTCATTGTTATCCACTTCTATAGGAGGCGGTGGCATTTGTTTTCTTCCTTGTATATTTGTTGTCTTATATGGCTCAAATAGAGACACGTGGAATATAGGATGAATCTTCATAGACTCCGGTAGCTTTAATTGATAAGCGACTGGATTGACTTGTTCACAAATTGAGAATGGTCCAAGCCTACGATAGTCCAACTTATCACAAGGACGAACAGTCTTGATATTTTGACGAAGTAGCCATACCTTATCACCAACATGGAATTGAGGTTGTTGCTTGCAATAGACATCTGCATTGGTCTTTTGTCGTTCCTGAGCTTCTTTTAATTGCACCTTCATTGTTGCATGTAGCTCTGCCAACTGATTTGCCAAATCTTTTGCCGCAGGATTATCAGCTTTTGAAAAGTCAAAAATATCAAGTCGTGGGTGATAACCATAATTGGCAAAGAAAGGTGTTTGTTGAGTAGAAGAATGTACCAAATTATTATAAGCAAACTTTGCCAATGGCAAAAGAGTTGTCCAATCGTCTTGATGGTAATTGATGGTACACCTCAAATATTGCTCCAAGACTTGGTTCACTCGTTCCGTTTGACCATCTGTTTGAGGATGGAAGGCTGAAGATAGTT
This sequence comes from Physcomitrellopsis africana, assembly GCA_036785485.1. Lineage (NCBI taxonomy): Eukaryota > Viridiplantae > Streptophyta > Bryopsida > Funariales > Funariaceae > Physcomitrellopsis > Physcomitrellopsis africana. The sequence goes on from JAWRVF010000045.1 coordinate 213,866, forward strand.
TTATATCCACCTTCAATATCTTGAACAGGGTTCTCCAAAATTTGGATACAAATTGCGTTCCTCTATCTGATATAATATCCCTTGGCAATCCATGATGGCGATAGATGTTGTCAAGAAAGAGCTTAGCTGTTTCTTCACCTGTGATAGATTTTGTACATAGTACAAAGTGTGCCATCTTGGTGAACCGATCTACAATCACGAATATGGAATCATATGAACTTGAAATTGGTAGATCTGTGATAAAATCCATAGAGATAGAAGACCATGGTTGTTCTGGTATAGGTAGTGGTTGGAGAAGTCCGTAAGGTCGATGACGAGGGGTTTTTGATCTTGAATAGAGATCGCATGATTGTACAAACTCCTTAACTGCCTTCCACATTTGAGGCCACCAAAAATCTTTTGATATTAGTTCCAGAGTCTTGTTGTATCCAAAATGTCCTGCTGCGGGAAAATTGTGACGAGCTTCAAGAGCACGTAGTCGTGTTTTGCCTTCTGGGATATACAAGCATCCCTCAAAGTAGAGTAGATTGTTCTTGAATTCAAACTTGAAAGTATCATGAGACTTAGATGAATTGTTCTCAATATCATGAACAAGAGGGTTTGAGGACATACTTGACTGGATTTTCTTGAAAAAATTCGAATCAATGGTCAATGTTGATTTGATTGCTCGAAGATAAAATTGTTCTGGCTTCAAGAGGGTCATTCTTTGTTGATCAAAAGCTTCATCTCCTTCTTTTGGAGCAAGATAAGAACGTCTAGAAAGGGCATCAGACAAACCTTGTTGTTTTTCTGGCCTATATGTGATAATGAACTCGAATCTTGACAAAGACATATTCCAACGAGCTTGACGATGATTTAAAACACGTGCTGACATGAAATACTCAAGATTCTTGTGATCCATATATACGGTGACTAGATGGGAGGCGCCTTCTAGATAATGACGCCATTCTTGAAAAGAGTCCATGATTGCAAGAAGTTCTTTGTCGTGGATCTCATAATTAATCTCGGCTGCTGAAAACTTTCTTGAATGAAAAGCTATTGGATGAAGTTTGTCATCTGTTCCCATTTGTGACAATACGGCACCCAATGCAAAATCTGATGCATCTGTTTCCATAAAGAATGCTTTAGAAAAGTCGACGCGACAAGATTGGTGCAGTATAAAAGCTATCTCAAAGCTTCAAATGATGCTTCTGCTTACTTCTCACTTAAGTTTTTTTACAAGTTAAGGCTAATGGAGCTGAGATAGATCCTTATGATGATCCAATAATAGGCAAATCCCAAAAAACACTGTACATCTCTTACTGTCCTTGGAATTTTCCAGTCCATAATTGTCTGAACTTTCTTAAGATCCATCATTAAGCCGTTATTAGAAATGATGTATCCTAGGAAGTCAACTTGAGTAGTGTGAAATACACACTTTTCTATCTTGGCGTATAATCCTGTATCTCTAAGTTTTTGTAACACACGACAAACATGAAATTCATATTCTTTTGCGTTCTTAGAGTAGATTAGAATGTCGTCTAAATAGCAGACAACAAAATCATCAAGAAATTCATAAAAAACGTCATTCATAAGATGTTGAAAAGCAGCTGATGCATTTGTGAGTCCAAACGACATAACATTATATTCAAAATGTCCATACCTAGTTCGAAATGCAGTCTTCCATTCGTCACCTTCTTTGATGCGGACCAAATTATATGTTCGTCGTAGATCTATTTTTGTATAGATCTTTGCTTGGCTGAGTTGATCAAGAAGTCCTGAAATCAGAGGTAAAGGATACCTGTTCTTGATGGTAATCTTATTAAACCCTCGATAATCTATGCACATCCATAAGGATCCGTCTTTTTTCTTTATAAATAAGATAGGAGTTCCTGTTGGAGATTTCGAATGGCGTATGAAGTTCTTAGCCAAGTTCTCGTCAATATATTCCTTCAATGCAGTCAGCTCGTTCTGCGATAAACTATAGATTGGTCCAAATGGTGGTTGAGCTCCTGCTTGAAGGTCGATTGAGCAATCATAAGGTTGATGCTGTGGAAGAATATGTACGTTTTTTTTTTCAAAAACATCTTGAAAATCTTGATACTGGTTAGGAATATTACTTATAGTCTTCTTAATATCTGAAATAGGTGTGGCATATATAACAAAAGATGGTCCTTCTTTTGTCGCATGTATAAAAGCTTTCGCACCTATTAATAAGGATCTGGATATACTTGACTTATATATTTCTACTTGACTACTGGATTCTTGGGTTGAACTACAAGAAAAGTCGAGGTTACAAGAAATCCAATCTATTTGAGGATTATACTTTTCTAACCACGATAATCCTAAAATAATCGGATTTGAAGGGGATCTAATCACATTAAATATTACTACACTAGTATGTCCTTTAATTGCTACATCTAAAGGAACAGTCTCATGGGTGACATCTCCAGAAGATAAGAAATGACCATCTATGACTTCTACGTGCACAGGTTTAGCTTTCTTGATTAAAACTATTTCTTGTTTTTTGACAAAGTCTTCGTCTATGAAACAGGCTGAGGCTCCTGAATCTAATAAAGCAAAGACTTCGTGATTTTTAGGTCCTAATGATACTTCTATTGTAAAACAAGGTGAGGGGTCTGAGAAGAGAATAAGACCTTTATAAGGTGTTGCATATGATTCCAGTTGCACGGTCCCTATTGTCGTTGGAGAAATTCGTTTTTCGACACAGTGTCTTCTTTAGCAGCCATACTTCTCATTTTGTGATTGCGTTGCTTCTTTGGACAATATTGAGCAGTGTGTTTAGATTCTCCACAATATAAGCACAAACCCTCTTGACGACGTCGAGTCTTTTCTTGCTCAGTGAGAGATTTAAAGCATACCGCATCAATTTGCATTGGTTCTGGTTTAGTCAATTAAGTTTCTGAAAACTTAGGAGTTGCTGTCATCAATTGACTTGTTCCTCTCCAACTAAATTTATGTTCCTGGCGCCTTTCAAATAATCGATTGTCACATGCAATCACTTGAGCAACAAATTGCTCCAAAGATTCAGCTTTTGGCATTGTTAGTAACAAATCTTTGACGTTATTCTTCAATCCATAATGAAATTGGTTGATAAGGACTTTGTCATTCCACTCTACATCGCAAGCAAGATTTTAAAATTCAGCAACATATGTTGTAGCTGACCATGATTCTTGTCATAAAGATAAAAGCTTGGTCTCTGCTACCCTCTCTTCGTCGCTTTCTCCAAATGTAGCTGTAAACACTTCAAGGAATGAATTCAGATTGTAAAGAAGTCTTGAATCTTTTTCCATCAAAGGTGCAAACCAAGAAAGAGCACTTCCAGATAGAAGTGCACCTATGAATCCAACTTGGGTAAATCCATCAGGATATTGGAAAGGGTGTAACCTTAAATAAAGCTTGACTTGTTGTAAAAATCCTCGAAATTTTGATCTTGTTCCATCAAATTTCTCGGGCATACTAATCTTTGCCTCTTTAATGCTTAAAGAAGCAAGATTTCTTGGATTCGGTTGGGAGGTTGATCTACTTGCTTCTCTCAGTTGTACAACTTCTTGGCATAAGCTCTGGACTTCCTCCATAGGTGTTGGAATAGCGCTTCCATGATTACCATTGGTAATTCGTGAAATTTCCACTCTAAGAGTGTTGACAAGCTCCTGAAGATCTGCAATAGTTGCAAATCTATTCTCGCTTTCGGTAAGTGTAGCATCCATGATTTTTCCTTCCATCTTAGACAACTTCGCAAATCTATAATTTGGATTAGAGGAGGGTAATCCGCAACCTCTAATATCAAACAAAAATCTTCCACAAAGAGGGGTGATCCACTCTCTTTTAGGAAAAAATCAAGGTTAGAAAGCAAATAGAGTCAATTCAAAGGTGGGTAGTCCGCAACCTTCAAATACAAAGAATAGAAGTGGGATAATCCACTCACTTCTAACACAAAACAAGAACAATAAATCTTCACTCTTGTCAAACTGTCAAGGACAAGAACTCGATGAAATCAAATGGACAAGTGAGACTTCTCTTATAAAATAGAAATAAGAAAATATGTATTCAATAGAAACTGGAATGGCTATTGTCAAAAGACAAGACAACTAGAGACTCTTGAAACTAGATTAGAAGCAAGAAAGGAGTTGACAAGAGTGAAGAAGGCTTCACTCTTGTCTCTATATATACTATCTAACTAGAAGCTATGTGGCGATGTTCTATAGGACCTCCAATATGTGTTGACTTTGAAGGCCACTTGCCTTAGCTTGCAAGGCAAGTTTTTTACATGTGCACCACGTAGTTAGCTTGAAGAACAAGCTATTAACATGTGTGGCACATGGTTAACTTGTTGACCAAGTTTCTAACCAAGAAATCAACTATGGACACCTATATGGTCAAAGCAGCATCTATGAAGCTTCCAGGAAGTTTCTCTAAAAGATATTATAGAATTAATCTACTTTTACTTACTTTTACTTAGTTCTACTTAATTATATAGGTAACTATGTGTATGTCCGTGATAGGGGGTGATGTTAGAGACATATACTTTGGAAGTTCACAGAACCTTCTAGGACATTCTAGAAGCTTCTCGAGTTAGTAAAAGTTGATTGAGAAGATTCCTAGTTAATAAAAGTCGGTTAAAAAGCTTTCCAGTTAGTAGAAGGAGCTTTAGAAGCTTCTCAGTTGGTAGAAGCTGCTTGAAAAGCTTCATGATCTGATGGTAGCCGCTTAAAAAGCGTCCTAGACAGGAATATATATAGGGATTGAGACTAAAGGGTTCTTCAGTCTTGACAATGCATCTCTTGAAGTTCTTACTCACCTTTCTTGATGTTATTCGTGTACTCATTTGTTTAATCTAAGTTTTTGGTTTTCTTTTTAAAATCCTTTCCTAGTTTCAAGTTCTTTGTTCTATATTCTTGTATCCTTGACAAAAGTGATATAATCTTTAATTATATTTTTAAAAAATTTATTTTTTGCTAAAATTTGATTAATTATTGAAATATAATCATCTCTATTAATATGCCATAATATTTGAAAAAATTCAATTTCAATTCCATTGAAATCAAAGGCCTTATTGTTTATTATTTTTTATATAATTTTTTTTGATTTTTTAAAGTCAAATAGAAGAGAGAGACCTTTATTCATCTTAATAGTGATTTTATAAAGAAATATATTAAAAAAAGAGTTGGAAATTTCTATTTTTTTTAGAATTACTTGCTTTTTTTTGTATAAATAAGAATAAAAATTAAAACATATGTTCTCAAGTTCTTATAGATTCTTTTGTATTAAACCTTAAAAGTTATTTAGTTCTATAATAATAGGTCTTGGATGATGTATCTTGATTGCCTTAAAGAGCTCTTTTGCATTACTATCTCTAAATTATCTCCATGCAATCTTAATACAAATTTTTTGACTTTTGTGTTTTTAATCTTCAACTTGTATGAGTTGGATTTAAATCTTTTTAAGCCAAGCTTATACAATGACAATCTAGGAGTTGGCTTGAAGATTCATATAACCTATTTGTAATTGATCTTAAAGTTCTATGAGGCATTATGCTCATAAGAATGATTACTCTTTACATAATGATATATTAAATCATATAAAGATTTTTATTTTATTGATAAAAGATCCTTGATATCTATACTAAGATCAAATTTTTTTTATTGTGTTGAAGGACTCTAAGATCCTTGAGATAAAATACATTCAATTTGTAAGTTAATTATCTTGGTTTAGATTTTTGCAGTTGAAACATGAATTTAATTAGAAGATTAGGTAAAATATCTTTCTTCTTATTTAGTAGTTATAAATTTGCTCTTCTTGTAGTGAATTAATACTTATATAAAATCTATCCAATCTAATAGGAATATGGATTTTACATCTTTTGTTGTGCTAAGAAAAATTCTAGGATCTTCTATATTTAAAGATATCAACCAAAAGAAAGAGGGATTTGAAGAGGTTCCACATATTTTTTTTATCTTTGGATATTAACCTACCACTTAGAGAAGATGTATCATATATATTTTCAACTATGTTCTAATTTCCATCCAAGATGTATGAAATATTAGTCAATAATATATTCACTAAATTGAACTATATTTGACTTCTTTTCAAATATTTATTAGCAACATATATGTTAATAATTCCTATAAAATCTTTTAGGATGCTACTTAGAGTAATCCAAAGAATTATATTATATATAAAACAGACTACATTATTAACAAGGTATTTGATTGTTAAGGACAATAAGAACAAAAAGCTCTCCAAGTCTTGTACAATTTGGATTATTTAAATATCTTGGATCAACTTTAAGAATGAAGAAACTTTCATTTGGCTAAAGATTATTATCCAATTCTTGTATTCTTAGGCCATATAATTTATATTCTTAGATTAAAAGAATATTATATTTAGGTAAAATATTTTGAATATAATTATAGAATTTAAGCACCTTTGATGGATCATAAAGTCCACAAATATTATAAAAAATAATTTTTAATTTTATAGATTGTTGAAAGATGACAAATAACATCTCATCTCTTTGTTTAATAGTTGATATCTTAGGAATCTTATATACTCTTGTACTAGTGATGAGAAGTTTTTTTTCTTTATCTATTCTCATTCAAAGGGAATCTAAAGAAAAAATATTTCTAAAATATATTATATTAATATTTTCTAAAAAAGATTTAGAGGTCATATTGTTAAAGCCAAAGAAAGATTTGATTTGAAAACTTTTTTATCTAAGTAGTGTATTTCTTGTAGTTGTACAAAGAAGAGCCTTTTTTTTTTTTTTTATAAGAATCATATTTATTAACTCTAATATTTTTAATAATGTGTAGTATAAAAAATATCTTTTGAAAATAATCCAAGAGCATACAAGATTCTTGTAGAGAAATTTGGATTACCTTTTGTATATGTAATGAAGGTCACAAGTATATCAAAGTTAATATAAAAAGAAATTTGTTCTCACTTCCTTCTTAATTCTTTAAATTTTTAAATATTCAAGAATATGCTTTAATATATAAGCATATATTTATAATAGTCTTGATAATAAGACTATAGTTTTAGTCACTACAATCTATGGCTATAGTCCAAAGAGCACCATTCATGTCCATAGTCTACTAACATCCCTACTATGTATTATTACAAACCATAGTCATATGAATTCAATCACTCTATATTTATTATTTAAACTTCTAAAAAATTATTGACAACTATGATATGTATTTTGATTTCTTTTAGGTCAATAGAACTCTAGCTTTATTATCTAGTAAATTATCTTTACTACTAGACTTATTCCAAGCCTATAGTCCAAACAAAAAACTAATTTTTATTATAATTTGTTATTTTTTTTAATATATCACCAAATTCAACTTCCATAATTTGAAATTTTCATTACTATCTAAGAGTATAGATTATATAATAATTTTATTATTCTAAAGCCTCTACCTAATATATATTTAAAGGCACCTTGTTAATAAGAGTGTTGCTCCAAAGTCAAATTATTATTCAATTTGCTAACTTTGTTTAAAAGATAATCTACTTATATTCTTTTAAAAGTCAAAAGTCACATCTTTTCAAATTTAGCTACTAAAGTTTACTTAACTTTATAGTTTTTATATTCTTTTAAAAAGTCTATATTCTTCAAAATCAAGAACTTGTATCTTTTAAGTTCTTTTTTAGAATTCATAGATTTTTTTTTTTTTTTTTATATTATAGATTTTTTTTTAATTAGGAATAAATTTCTTTCACACCTTTAAAAACAATTTCAATCTAAAAATCTAAAAAAATTGACCATATAATATTATATGAAGTCTTTTTACTTGTGAGACCACAATATAAATCTTTTTCAGTTAATTAAGTAGAGACTAAATTGGTGAGAGTAGAAGTATTATATAGAATACTTGGAGATTATGTAAGATTTCTACTTTTTGAAGGTTGTTAAATAGCCATTCTTTTTGTCATCTAAATCTATTCTTTTTGTTTTGAAGAAGATGGAAGGTCTAAAATTATGTTCATGTGTGTATCAATACTAAAGAGCATTATACTTGATATTGGAATGTATTTAGCTAATTCTAGACATATTAGTGCATTCAAAAATTGATATTTTTTTTTCTCCCCTCCTTCCTTCCATCCTACCACATAAGAGATTTTTGTCAACAACTTTGATTAATTTTCTCCAATATGGAACTTGCTCAGCGAGTGATACTCCAAAAAAGAACTAGAATTGCATGGCTATATGGAATACAACAAATTTAGAGGAAAGCCGCCTATTAGAAAAGTAATACCAATAGATGGATCCATTGTCATCTTGGATTTAGGACTAACTATATTGGAGTTTACCAAAAGTTGTTATTTTTTTGAACTTTGCTAAAAGAGGTTGAAGCCAGTTGTAAAAATTTAATTAAGGTTCTTGAATTCTAGTGCCTTTAGGTTATTATTTCCAAGACTACATTATAGATGCTTATTATAAGAATAATCCATATACTTGTGATTTGGCAAGTACGCCTAATTATTGAGTTATACAAAGATAATATTGAACTTAGTTACTTTTTATATTATAATCTTTCTTAATATTCCAATGGATCTATTCATAATTTTTTTTTTTTCTAATTTTGCAAGTTGGCCTTTTGATTTCTAAGATTGCTTGCACCATCCATATTATAATATAATTTTATTATCAATTAATAGCTTGCCTTAAACTAGGTGTCTTGTTATAAATTTTTATTTGTTTGTTGTTGTCTAAACAAGAGTATTGGCTAAGAGAGGAAGAATTATCCAGGCTTTAAGGTAGTAAAATCTCTTTACAATGCACATTTATAATCTATTGTAACACTATTGTGCCCTTCTTGTGCTCTATATTATAGAAGATCTTTAATAAAACTTTATTCACTTGTTGCAATATATTGGCTTCTTCTAAGTTAGAAGCCATGTAGCAACTACTTTTTAGTTCTTAGTCCTCTAAAAAAAAGCATAGTCCAAAGGATGAAGAGTTGATTAAGTTTTGGATTACTAAAGTCTCTTTTTGGTATAATTTATGAAATCCATCTAATATTACTATATTCTTTTTAACTATTATGTTATTAGTGGCATTCAATAGAGTGGTGCTTATAATCTAAAGAAGAATCATCATCAAAATAAAATCTAATGTATTTTTTAGTACAATTTGAGGCACCATTTAACATTTCTCTATTCTATTGATACCATTCAAAGTACTAAATGATTGTAGTGATGTAACTTATGAGATGATTTTGCTTGCATATGGAGTTATCAATTCAAATTGGATATTCATAGTAATAGAATAATTAGATATGTATTATATTTTCAAAGATTCTTTTCTTGCCTCCTTCTTCTTGTTTCAAATTGAAATAAAGCCATTAAGTTCTACAATAATAACATTAATCAGATTTAATAAGTTGGAAGAAAATGTACCTTGAATATGTCTTCTCTTCTTTGATGGCTCAAGAAGACCATTGTATTGTAGCACATGGCCTTGATTCTGTTTAGTAAAATTGAATTGTTGTTTAACATTGGCAATTGCCAAGGTATAATAGTCTTTGATGCAATAATCAATTTCTATTAAAAATTGTTATTGAATAGGTAAATTCAAATAATCAATAAATATAGATTTTTTAGTATTTGATACTAGATTATTCATGTAACTTCAAGCTCCCAACCAACACCAAAATCCAAAGCAACACCAAAATATAATCCTCAAGATTTTTTATTTTCACAACATAATCTAAAAAAATTTTAAAATCAAGTGCAACTTATAGAGCATTAAGAATGAACTTCTTTGGCATTTTTTTGAAAGCAATCTATGTCAAGATCTTGAATGATTCGAAATGAGCATAACATTTTGGATTCCATATAGCTTGTGGATCAAAATTTGGATCTCACAATTTGAATATACAAAAGTCAATGCTTAATTGTACAAATGATTGAATTAGAATACATTAAGTAATCTTGTCGGATGAAGATTTTAAATATAAATATTTTGAGCTAATATATATATATATATATATATATATATATTTAAAAAAACCCTCTTGCTAATTATTCAAGATCTTTTTATATTTTGAATTTGGCATCATTTAATTTACCACCTACAAAACATGCAATAATCGTACTTGAATATAGTCAATTCATTTCTTTTCTCATAATCTATTGGTCTATTACAACTTCCTATAGATTTGTATATATAAATAAATCTATATAACTATGAAAGAATTTAAAGAAAAAAACTCATTTAGTATATATCACATCAGATGAGGTCAGCTATTTTGATAATATAGACCATAAGCTACAATTATGTTTCATTCATCATTGAGGTCTATAGGCAAAATTATGTATTGGAATTAAACTTCAATATCATTGTTTGTGTGTGTCATCCTTGTATTATTATTATTATCCCTAAAATACTTAGTGTACATCAACATCTCTACTTACAACTATAATTTGAAGCTTCAAATGTTAAAAATAAAATATAAAACTCCTCTTCTTAAAAACTTTACATAAATTGGATTCTTGTAATAAAAAGCTATTATTTGGCGTAGCCAAGGCTATCCCTACAATATACCACTTGTATAGTAGCACAACAAATATTGATGATATACTTTATACAACCAACACCATTCTCTGATCAATCACCTCTACAAACAATCTCCTATAAAGTGCTTTCAAATTTGTAAATACATCTTGTGTCCTATTGCGTGTCATATTTTTTTAGAATATTGTAATATTTTTATTTTTATTTTTTATTTTTTAAAATAAAATTCAAATTTGATTTTTAATATCTAATTAAATAGATTCATATATTTATTACATTAGATTTTATATATTTAATGCTATAATCTTAAATTTAAATTATAAATTTTATTATTTTTATTTTTATTTAAGATAAAATTAAACATATTACTTGTAACATTGTTATATTTATTTTGAAGTCTCTACATTATATTTTTGAAGGTAGATATATTTTCTTTATTAAATTTAGAGGTTTTTATATTTAAATTAAAATATAATAAAAATACCATATTTAATTATAAAATTAATATATATTTCTAAGATTCTAATATATGTGGATCTTTAATTGCTATATTATAATATTAAATTTTAATAATTATTCTTTAGAATAAAATTAAGGAAATTGATATTTCCACCCATAATTTTATTATTTCTATCCAATATTATATTGTATCCACTACATTGTTATTGTTATTATTGTAGTTTTGTAACATGTTCAAAGGCAATTTTGCTTTGATAAGTGCTTCAATGGGGCAGCCCTTTGATTTTGTCGGCAATGGGATCTAATATGATGGAGATTGTTTTTAGCAACAAGGTCCAATACATGTGCCCTCATTACAAATCACTAGGTAGGGATCTCTAGAGAGTACAAATTTTTCTTCCAAAATATCCAAGTAAAGCTACTGCTAAAATGCAACAAGTCACAAAACTACAACAACAACAACAACAACAATGTGGTGGATACAACACAATGTTGGGTGAAAATAATAAAACTCTAAGTGTAAATATCAATTCTATAAAATTAATAATATTACATTAAAGTTATAAGACTTTATCAATAAAATAATAATTTTTTTAAAATTTTAAACTTAAATTTTAAAATTCTATTATCTATAAATCAATTGGTATCACCAAGTGCATTAGAATATGTTTGAATTTGTATTGATATGCATTTGTTGTTGAATTATGGAACATAAAGACAAATATTGATTTAAAATATTTAAATGGATATGATTTATTGTTTTTATTATAAAAAAGACTCAATCATTAGTTTAATTATGTGAGAGTTGTTTTCTTTGAGCTAAAGTAGCTTCAATTAAATACATATTGTAGACATGAATCTAAACAAACTTTTGAAAAGTCAATATATTCATATACCATTCAAAAAGAAGATAAATAACAAAGACAAAGTGTAGTTATGAAATAGAAATCAATTAGAATGGCTATTGCCAAATACAAACAAATAAATAAGTATTGAATCTAAACTAGATTACAAGAAAGACGTTGATAGAATTGACAATGGTCTTAATCTAACCTCCATATATGTTAGCAAAAACAAATGCCATGTAAAAGCTTCCTATGAATTACAAAGCTTGTAGGCCAAGTGTCAAAGTTGTAGGTTGCTTCTATAATATCTTTTTAGAGATAAAAAACTTTAAAATAAAGTTTCTATAATCACATGTCATATTTAAAAGAATTTATAAATCTATTCTAAGCCTAAGAAGCTTCTTCAATGTATCTTTTGGGAGAGATTATCTACCTAATATGTTACTACATATTTCTATTATTTCAATTTACTTTATTAGTATGAGAATCCAATACATTTCTAAATTTCTTTTTAAAGATAATTTTGGAAAAAGAACTTCAATTGCTTCACAAATTCATGAAATCTAGAATCCATAAAAATATAATTGCTACAAATTCTAATCTGTAGTTTGAATAAAATTGATAGATAAGTTATTCAACCTTTAATGATACTTTATTTTCAAAAATTAAAAATATCTAATTATTTGATCAAGATTGATGCCTTCATAACTCACTTCAAATAACGCAATTAAAATTCAATTAAATATAATACACAACTCTAAAAGTGTTATAATTAAAAGTGACAATTTCATTAGATACCAATTTAAACATAAATCCCTAAAAATGTACTAAATAAAATATGCCTGTGTACCTTCAAAAATATAATGTAAAGGCTTCAAAACATATACAACACCACAAGCAACAAATATACTTCCACCTAAGACAGCAATGCAACTATTAGAATTAACATTTTAAATATAAAAATAAAATACAAAAATAAAAAACCTAATATGAAAAATATATGACTTTATTCAACTAGATAACACAAATACAAACTGAAGTTTATACAAAAAGAAAAAACTAAAAAAAAAAAGAAAAAAAAACCAACATCCCTAACAAATATGACATACAAAAGGACGAGACATGCACTTACATCTAAAAACGCACTTCACAAAGCAGACATCCAAATACCAGTACCGAAAAAAAAAAATATATATATATATATATATATATATTATATATACAGATACATGTATATATATATATATATATATATATATATATCTATAAACACAAATACCACAAAAATTAAAATAAAAGCAGTATAATAAAAATCTCAAAATCCACACAAAACAACAACAATCCGTAACTCCATTCGGAAGTTGACCTACAAAACAACAACAATGTCACTCCATTCACAAGTTGACTTACAAAACAAGAATAATCCGCAACTCCATTCGGAAGTTGACCTACAAAACAACAACAATGTCACTCCATTCACAAGTTGACTTACAAAACAAGAATAATCCGCAACTCCATTCGGAAGTTGACTTATATCGTTGACCAAGAGAAATGCACACATATGTTAGAGACTTAAATTATAAATAATTTTACCCTAAAATTCTCAGCACTGTAATCCCTGAAAACAACCAATTTATTTTGCAACATGTTGTATATCAGTCCAGATGATAATTAAATTCCCACCTGAAGTCCAATTGCACAATCACAAGAACAATGCATGCATAACTTGTTTGTCCTTTCCATTTCTCCAGTAGACCTTAACAATCCCCATATTGCTTTGTAATGTCATGTGCGCCTTGAAAATGGCAATCACCATCAGCCGTGCTCCGCTAATTTATCATGCACACTCCACATTGCACAAGTGGACATCTATCAGCAAGCCATCACCAACAAGAACAAATCCGTAATTCATTTGTTAGAACATCGACGACAGAAGTTTGGCTCACAACGGCAGCTCAAAAGATCTTAATGCAAGGGGTGATACAAAAATACGCACTTCTTCCATGTATACGAAACTTATGAAACTACTACACATGAATCACTTGAAAAACAATGTGGGTTATTGCTGAAAAATCATTGACCCATCACGTTTTCTAAACAGAAAGGGTCAATTGGCCATGTTGCACTGTCAGGATACTTCACATCCATCCCCTCTTTCCAATCAGCAAATACCTAACCATGGTATTACATACAACGACGCCCACATACACCTGCCTACTCTGTCCCCACTTTACAATAGTTCGAATGCACATAAGGAAATGCACTCCCGTATGTGTACCCTGCAAGTTCCCTATCCTTAGCTGCAATGGACCTCGGACACCTTAAATGGTTCAAACAATTCTTGCTCAATGAAGAGCACAGTCCAGACATTATCTTCCAGGCAGCGCACAACTAAACGCTGTGCCCCCAATTCCTGCTCTAGTTACCACCCTAGAAGACTTCAGCAACCCTCATGCAGCACTAGGCCACAGCAAGTAGACATCCCAGAGTCTGCTAATTAGACCAACACAGGATCTTCGTGACAAACTGCTGTGGTGTCAGCTGCATGCCATCAGAGGTGGCCTATGAGCAGCATCCACTCTTCTGGGGAATAGCCTGTCCTCGCAGGTTTGTCACGTTGTTGGGCTTGCTGGTACTGCTCAACGCGGGCTGACTGGCCATCCTGCAACAACCCAACACACCGGACTTACTACACGTCGCTCCTCATCATCACAATCTATCTCAAACCAAAAGGCACCACGGTCTACCAACGACTCTACATTGCTACTGCAACCTCAACACACGTAACATTCATAAAGTTCCAAGTTCTACTGCTTCCTACGTTTGGGACGTGATAAACACAGGGTAGTAAACACATGCAGACATGCTCACCTGTTCTTGATCTCAGCTGCCATAGTCATGAAAGCTTGCTCCACGTTGGTAGCATTCTTTGCACTTGTTTCTAAGAAAGGAATTCCGATCTCATCGGCAAATGCCTGCCCAAAAATAACGAACCGATAAGCCTCTACCTCTACACAACTACAGATATGTCGAGCCTCCATCAACGAAATAGACATCAAACCAAATAATCCCCATTAAAGGACAAATCACCACCAACGATGGAAAACACACAGCTAAATCCAACCCACAACATCACTATCTCCCCATGCATGAAAAACACCGCCTCGGTTTTCGCTTCACACACCTTAGCGGTTTCATAATCCACCACCTTCTTCGAAGCAAGATCTGATTTGTTGCCCACGAGAAGCTTGTTCACGTTCTCGCTGGCGTATCGATCAATTTCGTTCAACCATTGCTTCACGTTGTTGAAGCTCTCTTGGTCTGTCACATCATAAACAACCTGCAATCAATAACAAATACGGAACTTTGTCAGAATCCAAGTAAGACCGAGAGATGTCCCGTTTGCTCCATAAGCCATCCATTGGCATGACCATCTACAAAATCGTTGCCACAAGCCAAGAGACTGTTCAGCAGAGTCTCTCAAGAGCGGGATTCAACCAAATGCAGCGATACATCCTTATGGACGTTCAGACTTCAATCAGTCAAGTCCGAAGAATTGAATCAAATTCAGCCCCACCCAGAGAGGTGTTAGATGCAACAGACAACCACGTGCACAAACGTATCCGGATTATTTCTCACAATGATTCCGTGGGCTCCACGATAGTAGCTACTTGTGATGGTCCGGAACCTCTCCTGACCAGCGGTATCCCACTGCACCCACCACGTCGGCACCAGTCAGAAGATGACTAACAACAAAAGTACAGTTAACAATGACCCCCACCTAACATAGAGCTGCGCAAAATTCAGTCATGCGTCATCTAAAAGATGAACACAAATCCCATCAACGTACAAGTGCCAGATTCTCGAGCAAAACACGTCTCACATACAAAATAATCCACATCAAAATCTGCACGTGGCATACAAGTACAATACCCAGTTCTTGCAACCTGCATTCTTCACTACTGAGGAAACGATTGATCACATTAGAATCCAAAAAAGAAAAAAAAGAAAAAAAAAGAACACTCACAATCTGCAACTTGATAGTCTTTCCGTCAAGCTCCACTGTTCGTATTTTCTGCAACGCACAATTGCTTCAACTCAGTACATAAATTACTGTGAGTATGAACTTCGAACACCTCCAAATTGGTGAATCTCCACCACAACAGTAAGCTTCATTTCACATGTAAATCAAAAGCCTCCAGGTCATTCAATATCTCAATATGCCATACTGGTAGTGCATGTGGTTACTCACAAAGTCGACACCAATTGTGCTGATGTAACTCTCCAGGTATGAGTCGTCCTACACATCAAAAGTCACATTTCTCGTAAATCCAACTCAAAATACCTCTCACACTTACTACGTTTACATTGTAACCCTTCGCATCATTTCATTCCTAACGCTGGGGCATGAAAATTAACACGTAAAGTACTCTGATTCAAGAAATACAACTGATCTACATAGAACCGAACCCAAAAACCGTTAAGCCCTGGCTAAGCAAACACCTCAGTACACCGATACAATAGAATATCAATCGCCATCCAGTGGCTGTTTCAGAGCTTAGATGCAGTGATCTATAACATGTGCAAAAGAAGAATAAAGGTATAGGAGAATACCGCAAATCGGAGAAGAAGGCAACTCTTTCCCACACCAGAATCTCCAATCAGCAAAAGCTTAAAAAGGTAGTCACTGCAAAACATCATCCATGCGTCATCCCATTTATGTCAGCTGCATACAGCGAATCAGGGTTCTCACGCTACGTGAACCACAAGGTCACAATTGTCCTTATCAAGCTACGGAATGCAAATACATCACCACGACAATTCTCGACACCTCCTCTGGCTCTCCTAATCAGACCAACTACGGTCGAACAAGTCTCAGTAGTCTGCAAGCTTTCACACAAATCACCGACCAATAAATAATATGTTTTTTTTTTTTTACAAAATCAACTGAGGCTGCCTCACGTCGCACGTAGCAGAAATCAAAGCAAACGCCAACGTAAAAGCCTAACGCCAAAACACGCTTCAGAAGACCTCAAAATTCTGCTCAGTTACACGGATTATCAGGTGAAACTTCAACAGGTTGATAACGACCACGTCGCTATCACACACAAATCACTCGATAAAGTGTACAAAAGGATTGCTCCGTCATGTTCACACCATGCATGCATCTTTCATCATTCTGCCCGCTCACACATGTGGCATGCCACATCCACGCTTCCGGTTTCCACAGTCGTATGTCTCCGCTCAATCGCAAGTAGCTCTACCATCCACCTCCTCACATGCTACACCGACTCCACTCCCTAACCCGACCCGAAATCCCCTTTCCCAGCACCACTACCAAAGGCCGTCCAGACCTTCGGATTCCCATGCATCATCATCACCGCCAACACCACCCACTGATCTGCAGGTCTACGAGAGCCACGAAGGCAAACCAAAATTCTCTACGCCGCACACTTCCCGACTCGGCAACGATCCGTCCCGACTACGTGCACCACGCCCCAACCCTACCTCACTCTCCCTCCCATCCCGAACTGCCACAAAAATCCAATCGAAAAACTAACGCACCTGCACCGCCCCCGGACCGGGAGAAAAAATAGAAGAAGAAAGAAAAAAAAAAAAAAAAAGGAAAAACACGCACACACACACAAAACACAGGCACAAACACCCGCCCAAGGAAAACGAGCACTCACTATTCGGGATTCATCGTGTCGTCCGGATCAGCGCTCTCGCTACCTGCTGCCTTCCGCCTTCAGCCCGGTCCGATCTGCCGCTACGAGCAACGCACCGCGAAACCCCGACTCCAGATCACGACCGACACAATAACTGCTGCTAACGAAACACGGAGAACGAGAGGTCGCAAGAAAGAGCACGCAAAGGCCTCGACGCACGGGAGGAGGCCCGGGTATGAGCAGGGGGGGGGAAGAGTGCAGGGCAAGGGGGCGTAATCGTCGTACAAGGGAAGGGAAGGGTTGTGGCTCCGGGGGCGAAAGCTATGGCTATGGCTTGCCTGCCAACTTTCCCTCAGAAATTCCAACTACACTCCCGGAGACACAGACTTCACCCCGTGCCCTGGTGAGGTGGCGCACATCTACCTGTCCCCCGGATCCGCTACTCCCTTCCTTCCTCTCCATCCGTAGATCCTTACCCCCCCCCCCCGTTTTGGTGGGCTCCCACCGCTCCCTCTCCCTCTTTTTGGTGCCCAGTCCCTGCTGCGGGGAGTTCCGTTGAGTGTTGTGTTTCGTGCTGTGTTTTTTAAGATTCCTGTTCGAGATGTTGACTTTGTCATCGTCTACTTCACCTGGGTCTCATCTGTTGGATTCCCACGCATCCTGAGTGTGTTTCACCCTGTTTTCCGTCTAAAAGGTGGAAGTCTTCTTGGAAATCTTAATGTAATCTATCGTTTTGCACGGCATAGGCTCTTTTACTGTTTATGTGGTTTTAGTTTTGACCTTTAGAATTGGACTCGATTTTTTTTGTGTTGTTGGCCGGTGTTTTTATTATTAGTTGGGAATGTTTTTTTTTTTTTACGTTTCTCGGGTTGTGCTTATTCGTTTTTGTTGGTCAAGGTTTTGCTTTTTTTAATGCAGCTGTTGATGTATTGATTTGTTGGCATCAGCAGTTTTTATGCTGCCAAGTCCGCTGTTCGTGGAAGCGGGAATGTGGTTGTTTGCTTTTTATTTCTGGTCATTTAGGATGCGTTTGTAGAAGAAATGAGCTTAAGACAAATATGTTCTGTACGTAATAGTTTATATAACACTTAACGATTAATAAAAATTAATCACGTCAGTGGTTTTTTGTGAGTTTGATTATTTTTATTACATTTCTGCTTTAGATTTATTTTATCAGAATTCGAGTTGCTATTTTATAGCACTTTTGTATCGTAGCACTTTTGCTATTTTGTATCGTAGTGTGTAGGTCCTGGGATGGTGAATAGTTTCTGCTTTCTGAGAAAACTTAGTGTAAACTGCTCACCGTGCAGTCGGCGGTCAGTATGACCAATTTCACAAGCAGTATCGTTAAGGCTTTCATTTATTGCACATTGTTTAAATTGCATGAATCACACCTTCTGATTTAAGACTTCACTTCTGCTAGGTTTTTTGAACCAGAGTGTATGTACTTGACAGATTGTGTGTGCTTACCTGTATGATCTTCAAGACCTTACAGAATTATTTTGTGTTATTTTGTTTTATCGTTTTTTTCATAAACGGCAGCACCACTCTGTTCTCCTTCGTGGTAAGGTAGTAACCACGATCCACCTTTCATTGAGATACAGTTTCAGGTTTGTGTTAGTAAGGTTATTGAGCGCAGCGTGCCACAGAACTGCTCCACACAATACATTACACTGCAATAAGAGACAGGTACTGGATTTGTCTGGGACTGCGATGGATCCATAGGTAATGGTACGATGATAAGATAACAAAGATAACCAACAAGATACAGTTAGCCATGGACTCAGGACCCGGAGGAGTACTAGAGCACATATGTAACCAGTACTTAAACCAAGTTCCTTGGAATCAGAAAAACAAGCAGATTTTGCTGGTTTAAATGAGCATTACATCGAAAAAATTAGTAGACGAGGAATTCTGAACACGCTGATAGACTTCGGGAAATGAGCATTTGAAATCTCTATGACTGGCTTTCCTATATTCTAAAGTGTACATATTTACAAGATGTGCATCTGTGCGAACTAGACAACGTTGTACTTCTCAAGATTCCGCCATTTGTCCTTCATATCGACTTCAGTGCGTTCATGAAAAACATCTAGGTTCCTTTCCAAAATCAACTTCCAGCGACCTTTTCCAAACTTCCGAACCTCCCTCTTCAGAGTTTCAACCTCTTCATCTGACCACTTTCTCTTCTGCCGTCTCTGCTTAGCGCCCGACATATTTGGAAGTGGGAACGCACTTGCCATCGTATTTTGAGGAAGTAAATTCGGTCGTTCAGGACTGTGAATGGGTGGCAGTTGGATTCGTCGTGATGCAGATGGAGTCGGTTGGGATGGACTTCCTTGACGATCCCCAGTTGCTTCATCCCAGGCTTCTCCTCGTGCCGATGGATGAGGTTCTAGTAAACTGCGTCTTATCTCAGGCTCAGCAGTCTTACCTAGAACAGTCTCTGATGCTTCTGTAGTACCATCTCGATTTCTTAGAAACGCAGGAAGCGGGTCCTTCACAAGCTTCTGAAGCTCCACACAGCTGTTTGCTAACTCTTGTCGTGCTCTACACAAGTCTTCATTTCCCCCACTAACATCCTTTTGTAATTCCACACGACATTCGTCTAGCACTCGTCTGGCATTTTCAGGAAATTCTTCATTTCCAGGGCTAGATCCATTTTCACCCTCTGTATCAGGCATATTCTGAGCAGAAGCAGGTGGTAAGAGCAAGGAGACTCCTTGCGGCTTATATTTTCCATTGATGACAGCTGCTTCGGTCTTCTCCAAAAATACAGGCCCAAAACCAGCCCACGCGCTCTTTATCAAAGCTGACAATTCGTTCTCAATGACCTTGACCTCCGCATTCTGCGCTTCAACTTGCTCACCAACTGAAGATGTGAGCAACTTCTGCAACTTTTCTTTGAGCTCCAATGTAGGCTGCAGGATCCCTTGCAACACGAACTCTTCGCCAGCATTGTTTCTCACTTTCGGTGCTCCAGAACTCGATGCTTTAAATCGCTTTGACAACACCACATTCTCTGGCTCTGCTCCTGCTTTGTCCAAACATTCTCCCTCACAAGCATGACGAAGAGCTTCAAGAATATTCAAGGTCTTCTCAACATCCAGATCCTTCGATACTTGAAATGAGAGCTCTTTAATCAGTATCATCTGTTTCAAGCGTGGAACATCTTTGGGAAAAGCTAGCGATTCTGTCAATTCTCTTATAAGACTCACATCTGACGTGTGCTTTAATACATACTCCCATACCCAAACCCCAATAAGCTTCTCCTCTGGCGTGTCCACCCTAACAAGCTTACGACCCGCTGTAGACACATCAGAGCCTCTGTCACGTACCATTTCACTTTGCGGATTCAACGTTGATCTCTCTCAAAAACTTCAATGCAAGGCCACTTATACATGATATTAATAAATATCCAACAAATTAGCTTATGGCTGGCCTTCACCTCTGATTCATTACAGCAAACCCACACTGCCCAAGTAACCAATTATCGTTCACAGACTGTCATGGCCTGCAGAGTCCAAACCAGACTAAGATAAGCGAACGACCCGAGCCAAAATTATGACAATTGATGTTAAAGGACAACACCACGATTTTTAAAACCCGAGAAAACACACAACCCTTTACGTGTATAGAAATGTAATCAATAGTTCAATATTAAAACTTGCTGAATCAAAAATTAGCGAATCACAGCTTCAAAGTTATGCAAATATCTGATTACATCCATAACCATAAAAAAGATAATTTACATGTCTGCGTCTAAAACAATGGTCCCCACGAATGCCAACTTGTGATGCGGAAAGCAGTCAGGGATGGTCGTAGACTTACAAGATAAGTACAAAAACTTGAAAAGGAAAAAAATTAAAAAAATAAAATTGCGAGAACAGTACTGTTCGGATGCAATCTAACGTTGAAACATGTAGAAAAGTCCACAAAGACGGAAAACAACTCAAGAATCGAAGAGGACACACCCACAGAAGAAGAGCAACAGTGGCGAATACACAATTAATTTCGTCATTCCCTCACAGTAGAAATTCGACGCCCTCAACCATCAAGTCCTGAATACTCAGCGAAGTGCGAAACGCGGTCTCCGGGTACGCAATCGATCGGCAACTTCATTAAACCCTAAATCTTGCTTGGTTCGCCTTCTCAATCGCGCTTCGCGAGGTTCCGCTATGTGCAAACCCAGGAAGACAAACATAATGGATGATAAAATTTCATCCATGAGTTCATCCGGGTGTATGAGTTTATCATTCGTTCGGCCCACCAAATATATTAAAACGCTTCATCTATATGTCATAATTTCTTGGACTGTTGTGTACTTTTTTATGATGGGAACACATGTTATTTAGCGTTCCTTCTTTTGGGAACTGCGTCTCTCTCCTCTCACACACCCTTCATGAGACTTGCGATTGTGGCAACAATCGCCGAAAGGTTACAAGCCTGCTATGCTAGTTATCGCTCCTTCTTCCATTGCTCTACTACCTTCACTTACACGAGATTTTGATCGAGGTACTACTTGAACTTATTACTTTCGTATTATAAGTATTATCATTATCATTATTTCAGTGTCACAAGTAATTAGAGGTTTATGTAGCAAGTTCCGGTTGTAGACATGCTACCAAAGTGTTGGGAAATACAGCCTGAAACTTCACATCCTTTGTCTTTTTTCAGTCGTAAAGAAATTCTGCTGCGATATATCAGCTAAAATGCATGGCCATAATTAGACTTGTAGAGCTCCTCTGGATGCATTTGTTTTGTCCTCGACGGAATGCTGCTATGCTTGCAATTTTTGAGCTAGCAGGTCGATTTGTTTGATTCTTGCGGAAAAATTGTGTACATTGATAGTTTTCATAAGTCTAGTTCTTCTTTAATCGTTTGGTGAGCTACCGTACGAGAATAATTTATTCATTTTTTTTTACCTTTGATCACTCATGATGTGATAGATATTTTTGTTTGTGTTAAAACTGCAAGGATTGAGTTGTGGTTGAGGAACAGGACCTCCTTCCTAGCCTTCATCAGCTGTGACGATGAAGGAGCTCGCCTCATCTGATGTTCCGAACAAGTCGAAGAAGAAGGAATCTAAGATGTAAGTTTTTTTTGATCACGTCTCTGTTTTGACGTTGCAATTAACGTTGTATTGATTGAATGTGAATTAAGAGACAACATCGGTGCACATTAAATGTTGCAAAATTGGATGGTTACATGCTTTAAATTGTTGCTGAATGTGCGATGTGAGGAAACGATGCACTTGAAATTGAAATGCACCTTAGGGTTTTGCTTCTGCGATGGTTTGTGAAGATGTTGTAGAGGTGACAACGTATTGGCCTGGACGCTGATAAGATTTTGGAACGCTAACTGCAGGAAGAAGAGGGATATAGCTCCAGGGGCCTTGCTGAAGGCAGTGATAAGGTCTGGAGAGGGAACAAAACGTCCTTTAGAAGGTGATCAGGTACGTGTACATTGGGACTCAGCTTCTTTCGAGAATTATTGCAAAGTCCTGTGATTTCTACAGCAGGCCCTTCTTTTAACGATTTCGATGGGAATGACCCATGAGGGGAAAAACACCATCTGTGAATATTAGTTATTCTAGCCACATGGGGCTTGCGGTGACGAGTTTCCAAAACCAGATGTATCTTTTTAAAGTGCCCTAAATAGGTGGAATAGTGGATGGTGCAAGTTATTGAATCAAAGACGAGAGATGTTTCAGTACCCTGAGCATTTTGCCAAATTACGAGAGCCCATAATCTGGGCCTATCGTCAGATACCTTTGGTCATTACAATTTTTGTGTTGATTATTGTGAATGAGATGTTCACAGCTAGAACTGGTTAATAAGATTATTTTTATACTGACAGTATCGTTTATCTGGCTCTGATTATGAATATTGCATGTATAGATTATCTTCCATTATATCACACGAACAAATCAGGGAGTGGTGGTCGAGTCATCGCGATCTGAATTTGGAGGTCAGTTTATGTGTATCTCATTCTCTGGCACATCCAATCTTCAATTCGTTACGGTCTCCATTTGTGGTAGTGTTGCTAAGGGGATTACTTTATTTTGATTTTGATTTTGATTTTGATTTTTTGCTTCTCTCACTTCACCAATTCTTGGGCTATGTCTTAAAGGCTTCAAAACTAGCCGAAAGGATTTATTTAACGCATAGGAGTCTTCAGTCAATGGCTGCATGGTCTTATATCCTATTTAGTTAAAACAGCATTCATTCAGGATACGAATCAGTTCCTGTGCTTGAAGAGAGACTGTTCGCGAATGAATTCTTGACTGTCATTTTTGAGGACAATGTTACAGTTCTCTTATCCGGAATCATAAGTCTACCACGTAGCTGTTGCAGGAAAGGGAGTTCCTCTTAGACTTGTTCTGGGAAAAAGCAAAATGATTGCTGGATGGGAGGAAGGCATCACCACCATGGCCAAAGGTGAAATAGCTATGGTAATATTTTTGTAACTTTCCTCCTAGGTGAATGATTTTTCTTTTCATGCAAGTTGCCCAGTCCTAGTGATAGTGATTGTGTGGCCTTTCCACATCAATCTTTGAGGTTTCGGAACAAGCAAGGAAGACTCACAAACACGTATTATCACCTAGTATACGTGCTTTCATTCTGTTCAACATCAGCGGTGTATTATTTGAGATCATGGACACTGCGTGATCCCTGTATAATCCCCCCAATTTGTGTGTGCAGCTGAAAGTGCAGCCTGAATTACATTATGGTGACCCAGAGTGTCCTATACCAGTGCCCGAGAACTTTCCAGTTTCTGATGAGCTTCTTTACGAAGTGGAGTTGTTCAACTTCTGTAAGGCGAAGGTACCTTTAATACCGTCCAATGACAGAATTTTATCTCTCTTTCTGTTTGATTGCTATCAAAGAAAGTGTCTGTATGAATCTTTGTTTTTCGTTATTTTTTTGGTAATGTAGGAGGTTTTGTGCAGTTTTTTGGTTAAGTTCCCTCAGATTATTTCTTATGTGTATAGTTTACTTCTACCATTTCCTATTGTCTTGTGTAGATTATCACAGAGGATCTTGGTGTGACAAAAGTGGTACGCATCACTCATTTGACATGGACCCATTTCATAACACTAATTAAGCCAGTCACCTGGCTCAGAAGGCCCACGCCTTTGCGTAAATGGCATGTGTCACAAAAATTTATTGAAGTCATGTAGGCTTATGACTATTTCAATATATCTTTGTGTGCGTTGTTTAGATGGTGATAGCTTCGTCATTTTTGTGGAATTAAATATGACCTGATGCTCTTTACTAATATGCATGATAGTGACTAAGTTTAAGTTGATTACAGAGGCTAATGTGAGAACAATATTGCCCAGTTGAAATTCTAGTAGTGCTTGCTGACGGTATCTGTACAGGTCTTAGAAGAGGGTGAGGGCTGGGAAACTGCAAGGCCTCCGTACGAGGTGAAGCTTTGGTGAGTGACCTTAACTGGGTAGATGAAGTTAATCATATTTTGGATTGTTGGCGGTTGATGTTCGTAAATCTCTTAAGTAGTCCCTTCGCTAATATTGCGACGACATGTTATTTCTCCGGTCATGTATAATATAATCGATTATGCTTGTGCTGGTGAGGTTGGTATGACCGAAAATTGAGTGGCCTATTTATCCAAATGAATGATTCAATAGATATTCTTGATATTTGTTTGAACAGGATTAGAGGCCGGATCTTAGGTGGATCCACATTTTTTATCCATAAAGAGGGCGATCCCCTTCATGTTGAATTCGGCAAGGAACAGGTGAGCGACTATGTGGAGCATTGTTTGCAGTATTCAGAGTTTGTATTGATGTAAGGATTAAGCATCACAGAGACTGTTCTTGAAACCTCTGTTCAACGTCAAAAGTATGTCTCTCAACAGTCGAGCTGAGATGCAACTACTTCGGATCAAGTTTCTCACTTTCAGGCATGCGTGATAATCAACATACAAAAAGAGTTAAGCTTAGTGTATTAGTCTTGCTTTGCTATTGCAGTTGCCAGAAGGATTTGAGAAGGCAGTAGGCACTATGACAAGGAAAGAAAAGTCAATTATCTACATTTCAAGTTCATACTGTACGAATTCTTCAAATGCATACAAATTGAATATACCTCCTCAAGCACAAGAATTAGAATTTGAAGTGCAGTTGGTGCAGCTCATTCAGGTAAGAAACTCCATGCCTAAAGCAGTTTTAACTTTCTTTCAGTACCATGCCTCTTGGAAATTTTAAAGCGATCACCTGGTGCATTTCTTCATTGGTGTTCAAAAGCTCTTATTAGCTTTAGATTCAGGGATATTACTAAGATTTACCAAGGTGTCAACCTAAGCTCGGAGTATGATTGTTGATTTTTCTTTTGCACTGCTAGAGTTACTCCTAGATATGAGAGGGGCTTCCTCTTGTATGAGAATCGCTTGTCTCACATCCAATTTTTAACAACTGTAACAGGTAAGAGACATGTTTGGAGATGGAGGATTGATTAAGAGACGCCTGCTAGATGGAGTAGGTTGGTTACCTGAACTTTAATTCGTCCTGGTTGTGTAGATGAAATACTTGTGTTAGAATATTCTCAAGAAATCTTGACAACTCTGTTGTAAAATTCTCTCTTTTTTCTACTTTGTCAAGTTCAATAATTAGGATTATCCATTCAACCCTTTCAGTATTCAAACTTAAGCAAAAAGCTATATATCTATAATCTTCCTATCTTAGGTGCTGAAATGGGCGTGTTGAAGAAGGGTGGCCAGCACACTTAGAGTATGTGCCCTCTAAGAGTAACAGTATTCTTTAGAGTTGCTGTAATGAAGTGGGCTGTTATTTGGACAGGTGAATTTCCTGTCGACTGTCCTTTGCAAGATAGTGTGCTTAGAGTCCACTATAAGGCCATGTTACCTGATGATGGCGGCAGAATATTTATTGACACCAGAAGTAATGGAGGGGAGCCTGTTGAGTTTGCTTCTGGTGAGGGTGTGGTACGTGGTCTTATATGCTTTTTTTTTCCTGATATAATAGTGATCATAGACCTGGCTTTGATGTTGTTTTCTCTTTTTGCTTACCCTGCATTAGATGTGTTGCTGTGGCTTGAATTGGGTTTAAGGATAAGTTGTTGAGTTCATCCCTAAATGCCCTTGGTCAATTATACACTGAAATCCCAACGTTCAGCCCAATAAGGATTATAATACTGGATGGTTTGATGTCATGGATTAGTATTACCTTGGAAATACCCCGCAATCTGCAATTTAGTTTATTCATGCTTCTGAATTTCAGTCTGGTTCAGCATACTATTCTTTGTGTAAATAACAAATTCTTTAAGATGTTACTTACATCAAGTTTTTTGTTCAATCATTATCCTTCAGGTACCAGAGGGACTTGAGGCAAGTTTGAGGTTAATGCTTCCGGGGGAGCTTGCATTGATTAACAGCGTCTCTAAGTACGCATATGACAAATTTCCAAGGTAGGGAAAGAAGTTTCCTTCTAACGATCATAAAATTATTCTGAATGTTTCAACTTGTTCAGTCTTGCAGGGAGCTTCTTCTTAATGCTTAAATTGCTGGTGTGCAGGCCAGAGAGTGTTCCAGAGGGAGCTTCAGTCCAATGGGAAGTGGAATTATTGGAATTTGAGAGTGCAAAGGTGAGATCTTAAAATTCACAATAGTATTTAACCATCTTCTATCTAGCTACATAATTCTGCCTGCCACACTTATTTCTCTAACTATCAGAATTCATATGTAGATCTGTCATGCTCTAGGTGTCCCCCTGTGTTTTAATCATGAAACTCACAGAAATCAAGCAGATGTGATCTGCGCAGTTGTTGTTGATAAAGTCTCACCTGAGATGATTTTCGTTGACATTTCAGGATTGGACGGGCCTTAATTTCCAAGAGATCATGGCTGAAGCTGATTCTTTAAAGACCACAGTAAGTCCTCTAACTCATCTAGTGCATTGTCATGTTTAAAATTTTGTACAGAACGTGAGGTTGCTTTCTGGTGATTTCCTCTGTTGTAGAGCTGGGTAGGTCGTGCACAAACTACTCCTATAGTTTTTAACAGGATGGCGTCTTCAGGCATAATGTTGATTACTTCATTACATTTTCCAGGGTAACCGGTTATTTAAGGAGGGCAAGTACGAGCTGGCTAAAGCTAAGTACGAAAAGGTAATTTATTGCCTCGTGTTAGAAGCAATTCAACTTTTTGAGTTAGTTTGGTTTTGCAAAATATTCTTCATTAGTAACTAACAATAAATTGCAATATTGTCCAAAAGTGAAGGCATGCTGAATTTTATGGTTTTGTCGAAATTGGCTCCGACTTGCATTTGCATTTGTCGTTTCAGCTGCATTTGCATGAACTGATAATTGACATGATCAGTCGCGTCTGCAACTTTCCTGTTTGTTATCGGCTAAAGTAGTGGTTGAAACATGTGTGAGACCCCAGGACTTTTGTGGATGTGAAACAACCTGAGGAGTGTCTTCCTATTTTAGGATGTTTTTTTGTCGGAATCTTAATACTGTTCCTGCGACTTGCTACCAAATGTAGGATTGTAAAGCTCTATCTCGTGTTTTAAGCTGACATAGTTTGGTATTGATAATCTCACCTTTGAATGAGCTAAAGACATATGACATCTTTTCCACTTTGTATTTCCGACAGGTGTTGAGAGATTTCAGGCATGTAAACCCTGGCAGTGATGAAGAAGCAAAGGAACTTCAAGACACCAATGTAAGCATTATATACCTTGAAGATTTTAATGTTGACCCTAAAGTATTGCATTTCAAATCTTCACTGCCGATCACGAATTATAACCATAGATGTACGCAAGTATGCCACATGATTAGTGCAAAATATCACCGCTAAGTGTGATGTGGGTCTTGTTTCAGAACGCACTGCAGCTTAATGTAGCAGCGTGTCATCATAGACTTCATGAGTACATCAAATGCATAGAAACATGCAACAAGGCAAGCTCCCTTAATATACCCTGAGTCACATCGTCGACCTAGTTTATTATCTAGTCATATCTGTACGCTTGTTGAGGTAACATTAGATTGAAAGCCTATTTTTGTGCAGAAAAGAGAGCTTGAATTAAATCATTGCTACAGTAAGCATCAGTTTCTTTTTCTTTTTCACACTTCAGCTAATTAGAGGTAGCTAATAGTTTCATGTTCCTCTGAATAACAGGTACTAGAAGGTAACCCGCATCATATTAAAGGGTTATTTCGCAGAGGAACTGCTTACATGGAAACGGGGGACTTTGATGAAGCTAGAGCTGATTTCAAGCAGGTTTGTTCAATCTCTTGTCATGATGTTAGCCTTTCGAATTAGACCCCATAAAAGAGGTATTAAATACCATTTTTGGATATTCGGCGTGCATAGATCTAGAAGTGAAAGAAGGCTTCCGCTAAACCTCGCTTTTGGCAGATGATAACAATTGACAAGGCTGTCACAGCTGATGCAACTGCTGCTTTACAAAAGCTCAAGCAAAAAGAACGGGTATGTTATCAGCAGCTAGGCACAGTTATCCTCATGAATAAATAAATATTGAATCAAACTCTATCGAGTAAAACGTTACATATCTGCATATATCTTTTGGTTGTTTCTCATATCCTAGGTTTTGTTTATCGTTATAATATAAGAGATCTTGGATTCTTCAAAGATTGTCCTTTTTTACAGCTTTTAATTTTCACCTGTGATACCTGTTATCACTGTAGGAAGCTGAGCTTAAAGCTAAGAAACAGTTCAAAGGTCTATTTGACCTAAAACCTGGAGAACTCTCTGAGGGGCTAGAAGAGGTAAAGCCCGTAAGCGAAATCCATAAGAAGACCGTTGTCAACGAGGAACTACAGTCAGCATCTACGGATCAACATCAACACTCAAAGCACGAAATAGAGGAAGGGAGCCATGAATCGCCCAGGGCAACCAGCCGATTGTTAAGACTTCTGAAAGGTGGAGAGCACCTGATAAGGGCAGTCACTTTTGGGAAGTGTACGATTCTTTAATTTTTCATATTGCTACTGATAGCAACTGCCCTTTTCACTGTACTGGTGTCCACCTCATGCCCATTTACATTACTAAGCAGTTACAGCTGTTATTAACCATTCGATAATGTACTATGAACAATATCCCACAAGCGTTTTAATGCTATTTTCCAGTGATCCTAAGCATAACATAGCTCAACCTTTCACTGCGTGGTCGTATTTTACACCAGATATGTTCAGTAACAATATTGCGCACACACGTATGAAATCAACCATGCACGCAGAGAACAAGTTACAGAAAGCAATTTAGAATCCACTCACTAACGGCTCTGATGATTCTATTGTACAGTTTAAATAAAAGCGAACGAAAACATAAATTATGCAAGGTTGAGATGATGTTTTGCTTCTGTACTGCTGTTTTGGACAATCGAGCTTGAAAGTTACTAATCAAATTGATTATAATCTTTTAATACAAAATTGCGTCCATTACATGTTACTATCAACACATGAGTTTTTGCCAGACTTGTGCAAGCTTGAGATCCATCCTTGTGGGCTATTGAGAGAACCAGACCCACATTTTGCTGCTGCTCTGAATTATTATTTTCTGGCGTTTGGCAGTCAGCATAAGACTCGTTCATTTTAACAAATGTGTTGCAAGGTCCACAATAGCAGCATCCTCCATAATCTTTTACTCTAATTACCGTAAGAGTTCACACACTGTGATTTATTCTTATTAAAATTTTAGTAAGTTAAAATTAAGTGAACGAATAATAACATTTTTATTTTAACAGACATTGAGCAGTAATTTCTAATTGATAAGTACACTCTACTAAGTTTTGAAAAACTAATGTACATCACCCAATATATCATATTTTACATTACTATGCTTTTTGAAGATAATGCACTTTGATCCTCACTTCCAAGTCCTAGATAGCATGATGTTTAAGTAATAGTGCAGTTCATAATATGGAGGGGAGTGCATTGGTTATATGGTGGGAGGAAAAATTAAATAAGGATTGTAAGAGTACTTGGATTATTTTAATTTGAACTTTGTATATTTAGACATAAATAATTAATCTTTAGTAGTATAAGTTCATTACATTTATTGCTTGTAAATTGAAAAAAATTTAATTCTAATATAAATATAGATTTCAATTTCATTCTATGAAACCTATATTCTTTTAATGTAATTTCAAAACAGGAGATTTTTTAAATTTTTATTTATTTACTTGTAAAGAAAAAAATATTTGATAATCAAATACAATAGTAAAGATGCAAGCTCACAACTAAAGTATTTTAGTAAAGTAGAATAGAGAGGTTGCTTTGTTATAAGATATTTAGCTGGTAATTATGATTCAAGATTAAAGATTATTATAATACTATATCCTACTAAGAAACAAACTAATGTTATATTCTTGTCTTGCAAATCAAAATAAATTGTTGTAAATCTATCAATAATAATAAAAAATTAATTATCTAACAAAGCAATATACTGAAAATAGAGATTGGCAAAAAGCTGTTATATTATGAATATAACTTATATTTTAATATCCAATTATTCTATACTTATGGAAAAGGAGTGCACATTATATAATATATTTTATATGTACTATATCTTGGATTTATTCAATCATGGTTTTTGTATATATTAAACTTCTACAAGCATAAAGAAAATAAATTTGAGATAATCTAGTAAGTTTTTTTTTTTTTTTTTTTTTTTTTTTTTTTTTTAATAAATATTTTCAAGTAGTTTTGAGAAATTCAAGCAACTTGGACAAATTTGTGTATTTTTTTTATTATACTTTAGAAAGAGTGGATTAAATAAGAACTATTAGAATATTAGATTACTAAAATCTAAATTCTATTATATAAAAATAAATAAACTATTTTTAAAATATTTATATTTATTATATTTTATTTTATATAAATAAAAATATATTTTAGTATAATTCAAAATATATTTTTTATAACTAATAAATATATTTACTATATATAAATAATATAATATGTTATAATTTTATTATCTTTTTTTATTATCTAAAGCTGTCAAGAGCCTGCACAACAACTAATGGGGCCGGGTTGATATATTTTCGCTCTGCTAAAAGAATGTTGCAGCATCATGGAATTTGCCTCATTCGAGGACATCCATTGTGGATTCTCTTCTGTCTTAGGAGGAGAAAATTTCCAGAACCGAACCGTGTTGAGTTATTTTCTTACATCAGCCTCCAAAATTTAACATGAAAGACATCCGAAAGCTGCTCTGACTATGCAAGAAGCTCGGATGGAGTGCCACACTAGCAGAGAGGTTCTTGTGACAGATCGAGCTGCAACTTCTCAAAACTTGTGAAATCAGTTCTGCACAGACAGTCTGGATGCTGCAATTGCCGAAGCAGATGCCGATGAATAGTCATGGATAGGAAGGGAGTTCAATGCAACCATCTGGCAACCAGATGCCGATGAATAGTCATGGATAGGAAGGGAGTTCAATGCAACCATCTGGCAACCATCTGATCTCCCCACGAGATCGGTCCTGTGGAATTTTGAATAGATTAGTAACCTTACTTTGTATGCATTATAGCTTATTCCGAAGCTCTTGCAGATAATGGCACACAGATTCATCTGTTTTGTAGATACAATAAATGCCTTATTAACTGGTGACTGAAGGACGAAGGCCAGTTGATTTAGCATTTTGGGTAAGACTGGGTTGAAGAGTTTTCATGGCCGTCTTAGAAAACTGCCGTCTTGGTTGCTGCGCATGGACGCTCTACTCTAGGAGTGGGGCCAAGAGGAGATGCAAAGTTGACTTCGATTCAGCATCAGGATTGACAGTTGGTTTGGTAGAAGTAATTGTATATTCTCTTAGCCTTTTGCTCATGGAAACTAATTTTGGTGCATTGTAATTTGAGCTTCCCCTCTTCGTGTGAAGGTGCTGGGACAACCCACTTTTCTACCCATAAGAAGAACGGACTTTACAACTAATTGGTCTCAAATTGGCCTCTACTCCTAGTGTAACGCAGCCCCAAGCATCAAACATTTCAACTCCTTGTATACAGAGAAACCCAAAGTAAAACCTATTTTCAGTACATATTTACATCACATAATTACATCAAAGCTGTTAACCAGTCAGTTTATAAGAAATTCTTCGATGATTCAGAGAGTGCATCACACCTCACCGGAGAAATGAAAACTAGTGTAGGCAAAAATCCACCGCTACTCAATCTTGCCATTTCTACCAGTAGAGGGATTCAGGGAGTATAAATCTACGAGAAAGCAACTTGATTCACTGGGAAGCAAGTAAAGATGCTAACTACTGGGATGTTCCCATCAATATACATTAAACGAAGGAATGGAGAATGTTCAAAAACAGATTATCAACTACTTCCACCATTGTATTAATAAGAGGGGTAACTTTGCAGGTACAAAAAATAGCTCGATTAATTTCTACCAATGTTCTATAAATAGAATAATTGACCACAAGAGAAATATACTGGTCCAGTTAACCTATTGGAAACAAGTCCCGGCAAACTAATTAGGATCCTAATGTCTTTGAAATAACAGACTTTTGCTCGTTTGACAATGATGATGGAAAAACGACCTCAAACGTAACAAAAAGGTTGCCCCTTTTGTTACTTTCGAACAACGGCATGCCTTCTCCTGAAAATTTTCTAACTTCTTTGGGTTTCGTAACCAGACTACTTCCAACATCTACTTTGTGTCCATCAAGATGATCGATATTTTTTTTGAAACCCACGAGTGATTCTAAAAGTGTTAAGGTAACTGTAACATGAAGATCATTTCCCTCTCTACGAAATCGACTATGAGGTTTAGTGCGAACAATGAACTTTAGGTCTCCAGGCTCTCCATCAATGATAGGCTCTCCATCTTCATAAAAGATAATTTCTTGGCCATCCCGCATCCCTTTCTCAATATCTACTGTTAAGGATTGGCCAACGCGCTCAAACTTCACGTTGGGGCACTCCTGACAGACCTGCTCTGTGTACTGTTGATACATCCCAGGTCCAATCTGTCGATGAACAACTTTGTTCTTGCAGTTACATCTACGCTTTCCAGAAGCGGGCTTCACCACGTTCTTATCCCTCCATACCTGCAAGTACCACCACAGTATACTTAACAGTAGGTGCACAAAGTATAAAGAACCAACTAAACCACGAGAATTTAGTCACATTACATGAGGAGAACTACATCCTATCCTTTGCATATCACTCACTAAGAAATCCACACCACCCTAACGAGAAAGCTCTATTAACTAGCTGAAGAAAGCTTTCAAAAAATTCAGGCACGTTGATGTAATTAACCCTCTAGTGAATTAAAAGCTGCATCATAACATATAATCAATCTAGACTACTTGGAGAAGGAGAATGTAAAATGCGTCGCTGACGGTCTCGAGAAATTATGATTTCAATCTGTCTTTGTTCCAACCACGCTAAAGGGCAATCATAAGTCTTCAAGGTTTTCGTTCATAAATGATGGTCAACAGAGTCGTTGACTAACCTAGACATGTTTAATTCTCAACTTGGTGTTTACGAGACACACAGACACGTTTGCTGGCATGCAACCTTAACCCATGTAATCGAGCGACACATTCAACAGGGAATACCAGCGAGCAAGGGATGCGTCCAATACCTACACTCCAAAATGCGAAGGACTACCTTACCCCTACATCTCCAAGGCAAACGCGCAAGGAGCATGCTGAGCACATTCTACGTGTTAAATGTGAATTACCAGATGAGGGTTGATTGAGGCAGGTTATCGAAATTTTGAAACTTTAACGACTAGAAGCTAGCGGAATGAAGCGTAAGAGGTGCGTGGGAAGAAAAACAGGACAGGAATATATTCTGACCTGGTATGAATTTCCGACGTATAGATCTTCCAGTGTGGCATGTATTTCAACCAACACATCGTCTCCCTTTGGAGTTCTTTCCTCCTCTTCATCCTCGCCGCCAAACCGAAATCCCCCCCCAAAAAATTGTGAAAAAATGTCTTGACCAAATCCTCCACCACCGCGGCCACCACCCTGTTGATGCTCTCTCAACCCTTCCTCACCGTACTGGTCATAAATCCCTCGCTTCTCTTTATCAGAAAGAACCTCGTACGCATTATTGATCTCTGCAAACTTCTTAGTCGCCTCTTCGTTTCCAGGATTTTTGTCAGGGTGAAACTTCAAAGCCAACTTACGATATGCACGCTTAATCTGGTCGTCTGAGGCCTGCTTCGAAACTTGAAGAATGTCATAGTAACTTTTTCCAGCGGAAACTAACTCTACAACCGAAACCGAGAAAAGAAGCAAGAACACGAAAACCTTCCCGATCCACATTGGGAATTCCGATGGAGCGAAACCTAATCGTCGTATACACACAGATCTGCACCAGAAAGGTCACAATCTCAACTCATCCGGATTCCAAATTTTGCACTAATGCTTCCAGACATGCAGCGCTAGCTACAAATCAGATCACGTAAAGGCTGTCGAATGCTCCCACCACCGAATAAAGCTCCTGACAGAGCACCTAATTGCATGGACTGGAGAGCGCGCAGCTGCAATCACAACCAGACGCTCTCGCAGAAGCTGGTAGTCATGCCTTGACACTAGAGCTCCGACTGAGATTCAGTCAGTGCGCTAGGGTTCAACTCGCGGTGACCGGAATGCAGGGAACATGTTCCCAATGGTGCCCACCGTGTTCCCTTTGCCGTCTACGTAATCGGACCTGATGCTTCCAATATGGACATGCCACGTCATTTTCATTGTGGGGTGGTAATGCCCAGTCATGTATTCATTCGTTGAGAACATTCATCTTTTCTTTATTCCATCCGGCACCATTCGTGTGGTGTGGGTTGGGTGGTGACAGATTCAACAGTCGATTGTTGATTTGATGATTGAATGTGGTTAGTTCACACGAACGTCAACATATTTGATTTTATGTGTTAAATATATATATATATATATATATATATATGTTCTATCTATATATATTCTTTGTTCATTCACTCCTACCATACTGATTAATTATTGTTCACACCAAAATTATACACTTTAATCACATGTAATGCAACAAATTTAGTAGAAATGGACTTCAAAAAACATCATTACATATTTCCTTAAATTTCATGCATACACATTTTACACTATCTTAAAATATATATTTTACTGATTAAAGTCTTGAAATATTGGTAGATGATCTATATATTGGACTTAAAATTACGTGACATTCAAAAATAAATAGAATGTACAATTAAGCATAAATAATTAAAATGTACAATTAATATTTCAAATCCACAATAACAAGACAGTATATGGAATTTGGTTTAATTACTAATTTTGAAGTTATTCTGTTTTTCAAATTCATATCAAGATCAAAATCAAAATAATAATAATAATAAAGTGCTTGTAATGTATGTATATGCATAAATATATATATATATATATATAAGCACTGTTAATTATATTCATCATACATGCTGTTTTAACAAAGAATCTGAATACATAAATGTCAGAAGGGTGAAAATTTGAAATAAAGGTACTGAAGGTTAATTTGAAATTAAGGGCCGTAAAATTAAATTTAATGACTTTACTTTATGAAGAGCAAGAGATAAAGAATATTTGATTTTGTAAAACATTTGTGAATATTTGATTTTGTATTTTTTTACTTTTTGATAACCATTTGCTGTTTATGAACACAAACTCCAACATTTTTATGAATAAAAATTTGATTATTTCAATTACTTGTGTTGATTACATATCTGTTTTGAATATTTGAATTCAAAATCCAAAAAATACAAGTTTTAGATTACTGTGGTTAATATCTTGTAACAAAATCATGGTTAAGATCTTTGACACAGTTGCCAATAATTTAATCAGATCTCTATCTAAAGACAAACATGAACATTGAATGTTCAAGTTGGGCACATGTTTACTTTCACAAACGAGTCCCGCAAGATTCTTATCATGGAGCAAAAGTTCAGTCTCCGACAACATATTCAAATAAATATGTATCTCAAACATACAATGGTTATTTACTTGACACGACGTGTTTATTTTAAATTTTAAATTTATTGGATGCTACGTGTCAAAGAGAAACTGAATCATGAAGGAAGGTAGATCATTGACACGATAAGAACGGACTCCGCTTCTGACGCCCGCAATGCCGTCGGGGAGAAGTGGGAGCAGACGAAGAAGGAGGCGACGAACAAGGCTGCCACAGGTGAAGGCAAAGTAACGAGTGGATGCCACAGCAAGTAAAATTGCTCACAAATCCTGTAAGCTGGCTGCACCAGCCTTGTTGCCTTACCGAGAATGCTGTGACTCTGCCGCCAGCCGAGCCCCGCACACCAAGGTGGCAGCAAGTAGGCTCCCACTGACTCGATGGAGCTCCTATGCAAGCAGCAAGTCTCGACAACGGAAGTGCTGGAGAACTTCATGGGAGTGTGCCGAAGACAAGCTTCAAACCCTAACAATCGAGATGTATGATTTTTACATATGGATGAAAAATGAATGAAACCAATCTCCCAGTGGAAGTGTTGAAATCATTTTGCGTCATGTGTATAGTACATCAATTATACATAGTTTCAACATAAAGTTGTAACCATATGTGGTGTATTTATGAAAATGGGTGTATAAGTTGTAGCTCAATGGATCAACTATGCATCCCATGTTTATATAGATATATATCACAATCTCATTATAAGATGCCCACAATAAAGTTGGGTGTTCAATGGAGATTGAACACAAATTATATAAATAAAACCAGTAATTGAAGTCATAAAATGAGTTTATTTTTAATTGTAAAGCTTTGACATTAAAGCCTTGGATTATCATAAAATCAATGAGTTCAAAAATATGGACAATAGAGAAAGAAATACTATAAAATAAACTAAATTAGCACTACTTTAGGAGTAGGTTGATATTGCTACCTCTCACTCATGAAGGTATAATTCATACTTGTATTTAGTTATATAATCAGAACAATTAATTTAAATATAATTCTATGTAAAAATAGTTTTTTTTAATGATACAAGTCCGAATGGAAAAAAGAAAAGAAAAGAAAAGCAGCTATTGACGATGATGTCATTTTTATGTGCACAGATAATATGATACATACATGAACAAAAAAAAAAAAAAAAAAAAAAAAAAAATCATACTTTACATGTTTTTCTTTGTATGTGTGTACATTATTTTTTTTCCTATTATCCATCTTTCCAAAAAATAAAATACTTACACCTTTTATTTGTAAATATTTATTTTATATTTGAATTTAAAATATCCAATATGTTACAATTTTTATAATTCTCTTGAACTACATAAATTATGATAGGAGATCAATACTATATATTATTTATGGCTATTTTATAAATGTTAAATTAATTAAAAAAATAGTCATAAACATATTTGATATTTTACTGTCTAACAAAAACATACTATTTCAACATACTTTTTGATACACGTGTTGAAATTGTGAGTTAATTTTGTTTTTGTTAGCAAAGTCTATATTAATTGTATTGTTGTCAAAGTTTCCAGAAACTTCCTATGCAAAGTATCCATATGCAGTGTACAAAAATATTCTATTACTAAATTATCAAATAAATATCTGTAAACATATATTTATCAAGCCATTCGTAATAAAACACTGATTAACCTACTGGCATAAATATTGGATTCATTAAACTTTATTGTTACAATGAATGTTATTAATAACTTATAATTACAAATATTAATATCATTATATGATTTTTTAAAGATTTAATTAACAAGAGAAGAAAAAACAATTTCAAATATTAACAGTCAATATGAAGTGACAACACAATTGTTGGAAAGGCATTGGTACCAATAGTGACCCAAGTAAGCTTACCAAGGTCCCTTCCAAGGACCAAATAAGGGATTTCCTTCACAAGTCCACAACAAGGACTATCACCCTCGTTGGATTTCAGAGAGTCAAAAAGTATCAAGACAACTTTTTCCCATGGCAATGACAACATTTGTGGGACTGTGTAGATACCCCACGACGTGGACACACACACTGTCGATTGGACCCCGTTCACACGCGGCTCGGCAACTTGGAGGTCTTGGAACGCATCGAAATACGAGGTTTGCAAGCTTTGGTGCCCCCTGCGTGGAATTCCATCGGCGTGGACTCCTCTCACAAGAGAGAGACTCAGCGCTTCACTGCATTGCTGAATCAGTGCCCGGAGCTTGCGAGCGCATCTACGCAGTTCCTGCATCGCTGCAATTGGTTGAAATCCGTGGAGATCTCTTCATTCTAACGGTACTGCGGTAGGGGACAATCAACCTGATGTTCATTTCTCGGGAGTTGGTGTCCGTACTCGGTAGGGGTTGATTGTTTTGGAGTTTCATGTCCCATTTAGCGATGAGAGGATCGGAGTGGTGGATTTTCGAGACTTGGTGTTGCTGGAATGTCTTGACGTTTGAGGTGGAGGAGATGAGGTGATTGTGTTGTGTACGGAAGAGGTAACTCTCTTTCTACATGTATGGTGTAGGGGTGTTTCGTAGTGTCGATGCTTTATGTTTATTTATTTTTGTTTTTGTTTTCGAGGTTAGTGAGGAATGCACGCTTTGGTAGCAACATTTTCCGGTTGTACATGTGCCGCCTCTGTTAAGTTTGCGTCGAGGACAAGAGTGCTTTTATTGAAATTTACTACCTGCTTTGGAGTGGTTGTAGGGATTGTGGTGAGTGACCTGGTGATTGATTATTTCGAGCCCAGCGGAGAGCGCGAGTTTTTTTTTGATGATCGGGTGTTTGTTTTGATGCAAATTATTTCATTTGCGTTTGGCGCCCCGTGCTGAAGCTTTTCGTACTTTGTGAACCTTAGATTGGAAATACCCTAAACCAGTGCTTTTCTCTGCCATCATATTCAGAGAGGTTGAAGGCGAAATCAGTAGTTTGGCTATCTAATTGGAAGAACTGAGGAAGCCACGTGTGACAAAGCACGTCTAATTGGAAGGACGCCATTATCAGCATGCTGGTGTAGGAATTGTGCGGGGTCTTGAACGAGTTGCCTTGAGCGTTAACCGTGGCAGTATGCGAATAAAGCGAGGACATTCACAGGTGCCACTCTATTGCTGTAATAGAAATTATGAATGTTTTGTGACAAGCGTTCCTTTGGCAGCCGTCATGAATTTCATTGGTTCAAAACGTCGTCATGGAACCTATATACTGAACATTTTCTAAATGGACGGTCCCTGTCTCATGCACGTCAATTACCGGGAGTCACAATTTCTTATGGCCGGGTGGCTTGGGCTGAATTCCTCTTGTCCGTCATGAATTGCATGCTGAGACAGATGTGGAAATTCGCAGCTGAGGGATGTCCTTGCTGTACCGTATACTCAAAAAGTGTGTCATTACTGTGGGCTGAAAAATTACTGTGCAGCAGAATTAGCATGGGCTTCTGCAACATTAAGAACAGCAAACAATAGTGTATTAGTGAGCAGGTTAGTGCCACGGCTACATCATGTACCTCTTTGTCTTCGAAGTGCTCTTCTTTGCGGTTTATTGCAGTATGCTTTATCAATAGTTTTGTACTTGTAGTGGATTAACTTTTCAGGAGTTAAATTGACGTTTGTTTATCCCCTCAATATTGTTTACTTAAACCCCGATTTGAGAATGTGTGTTGTACTATGTGCTTGGTATCTGTTGGATTCGAGTATTGTTTTAACTTGAATATATTTTTGTAAGTCAATCTTTGGGAGCACCGTCTTGACACTTCTTCTATAGATTGTTGCGCAGGAGCATGGTTTAGGAGCACAACTGCGGAGGCTTGGGAATAGAGCAATGGCTGGAGACGCATGGAAGCCCCACGCGGCATTGGTCTTAGTGCAGCTAAATTATGGCGGTTACCATGTAATTACAAAATTAGCGTTAAATGTGGGGCTCAATCAACTGGCCTTCTGTGTGCTGCGAGACCTGGTTGCACTGTCGATTTTGGGGCCGCTGGCATATTATTCTGAAAAGTACGTCCAAGTTCAGAAACCTTTTGCCATCGTCGTTCTTGTAACGTTTCTGGAGGAATTTCCCTCATCACACGAAAATAGTTGTCGAAAAGCTTGTAGGTCGAGCAAAGTTGTCTCACTTTAGCCGATAATTTGAGTGAGTCGTTAGTACATCTTGCTACTGTTGTATATCACGTGCATCATCATTGGAGATGCTTCTTGACGTATCTTCTATGCGAATCACAGCTGAAAGCATTTGTATAAGCGTGATCTCAGTACTGAAGTTCGAGTATTAATAGTTACCTTTGCTTCGAGCCCATCAATGGCGAATAGTCCTGATTCCCCTTGTGCTCTTTTGAATTTCATGGTAATTTTAATGTTTCTTTTTGTCCCTTGCAAATGAAGGAGGGTACGACCGCCGATGTCAACCTACTTCTTATTTTCCTTCTCTTTCCTCGGGTTAACAGGGTGAGTCCACTCTTCTCAAAGCACTGCCATATTTCAGTACTTTTCGTTAAATGTTGTGTTTGTGATGTAATGGCGAATCATAATGAATCAATGAGCAATCCTTTTAGTTCTGTGTTCTGAGGTATGATTCTGTTTTTTTGAATTTCCAGGATTTTTGCGAATCAGTTACTTTTTACGCTGGGGCTCAACCTCACTTCACCATTTTTTGCTGCTGCTACGCAGCCTCTTATTCCTGTGTTCACTTTCCTACTAGCGGTATTGCTCCGGTCAGTTGCTATCTTTGATGAATTTTTGATGTTACCTTGAAAACTCGATAAAGCATGGGAAATGAGACCTCGAGGGTATGGAGCAAATATGTTCAATTGAGAGAGGGATGTTGTGTACAATGAGCATTTATTATGTCGTGGTGGTTGTAACATTCTTCTCTTGCGATGTGTTGGTAATTGTGTTAGTCTTCTTTCTTGTGTTGGATATACTTAAACTATCAGTTCGGAAAATATCGCCTTGTAGTTTCTTGTATGAGGTTACAGCTTCTTTTTGATCGTATGTGGAATGACATGTTATGATTCAACAGAACAGAGACTGTGCACTGGGGACGAGCAGATGGCAGAGCAAAAGTTGGTGGAGTTGTAGTGTGTGTTGCTGGTGCATTATTCATGACTCTTTGCAAGGGTCCTGTTCTTCTCGGCGATGGGTTCTCTGATTTGCATCTGCAAGGGATGGCTGTTGCAGGCAAACCTGCTCCCGAACCTGTTGGATGGCTTGCAGCCGTTCTGATTGATTTGGGCATTGACCTTTGGCATATTGGTGTCCTCTGCTTGATTGGTAACAGCTTGTGCATGGCTTTGTATATTGTCTTTCAGGTACTTATCTATGTTTGGTTACTGAAGTCTGATCTCTCAATACATTTTTTAATGATTTTCACGCCTCTCAGTTGCGCACTAATCTTAATCGTCACGTGCTCTTACCTTTTTAGTTGTTAAACGATGCGATATTATTAGTCTAAATATTAAAGCATGCAAGGTGACGTTATTCAGTAAGATATTCAACCTTGTCCTGAGAGTTGATTTACCCCGGCAGTCGATTTTGTCTCACTTAATATGAAAATGGACCAAACCTTTGAGAAGATTCGTCCTCTCTGTTGCAGGCTCCATTGCTGGCCAGCTATCCTGCCAGTCTCTCTATGACAGCGTTTTCTTATGCGTTTGGGGCATGTCTTATGTCAATGACTGGATTCTTTTTTGCTAATGAACCGGCTGACTGGAACCTCACCGGTGGAGAAACTTTCGCCGTTTTTTATGCCGCAAGTGTTTCTATCCCTTCCTCCTTTATTATGTCTATTCTTGATCCATGTCTACGTTACTTGTAGTGCTTTGATAACTGGAAGTGTTACTGTAAAAATTGGGATCTGTTATTCGTGATTGGAGTGATGTGAGAGTTAACTTTCAATACAAATTGATGACTTCACTCAAGATTGTATGCTTTCAGGTTATTAGATCAGTAAGATAACACGTTATATTGCTAGTATTTTGCATCAACTCTCCTGTTTATTTAGTTCAATAGGTTATATTCCTCGTTCTATGTCAATTCAACAGCTCGGAAATAAAGGCATTCTGTGCTTTTGCAGGGAATTGTTGCATCAGCTGTGAATTATGGACTGCTGACATACTCAAACAAGATGGTGGGGCCATCTCTTGTTGCTCTGTATATTCCTCTCCAGCCAGTCGCTTCATCAATTCTTTCTCGAATATTTTTGGGT
Organism: Physcomitrellopsis africana; assembly: GCA_036785485.1. Classification (NCBI taxonomy): domain Eukaryota; kingdom Viridiplantae; phylum Streptophyta; class Bryopsida; order Funariales; family Funariaceae; genus Physcomitrellopsis; species Physcomitrellopsis africana. The sequence continues at coordinate 256,508 of JAWRVF010000045.1, forward strand.
AGTTCGCTGTACATGGGGAGGTAAGTGCTGAGATCTCGGGAAATTTCCATGTTCTCCTATAGTTTTGTATACTTTGTCTAAATATCAAATTTCTCATCTTGTTAATAAACACGATTTGTTGTTTAAGCGAATACTGTCTCAGACTGCGGGCATCTAGTGTCTCATTGTCAGTGATCTCCCGGATCACTGCACCCCTACAGAGACCCAAACAAGGGTTTTAGTGTTTTGAGCTTCACAAGTTGACTTGACACTCTCATTAACGAATACTGTAGCTTGATTTGTGAGGATTTGCGTCTTGAATTGATGAAATTCTGTTCTCAGGAAGTTCAAAGTCTTCAGTCGTTTTCTGTCTGATGATTCAAACTGCAGCGAAATCACCTTTCTTTGGATGTTGCCCTTGACATCTTGTTTGAGTGGTATTGCAGTGTCATTGGTGGATCACTGATCGTGGCAGGCCTTTATATTGTCATTTGGGGCCGACAAGAGACTGAAAAATACATGATTACCAGTCGCCGGTCACCAAGCACCTATCCTCTGCTTGAGGTGCTTAATCACAGAGGACCTTCTATTTCTATAGGCCCTACGTTACCTAGTGCTAGACTACGGTAGTTTGCCAATGAGTAGGAGGTTTTGAGCTCATAACTGGAACTGTGCACTTCTATTATGAGTGAAGTTGGATAATTTATTCATCTAGGTAAATCACGGATTTAAAGATATTCATATTGAAGCTCATACTACGCGTTCTCTTTTCAAATTTCCCATGGTTACTGCCAGGGTGACTTGATTTCTCTTGCATGGCAGGTTTCAATAGCTGCAGGTTTGTATTAAAAATTATCAGAAATTTAGAGAGGAGCTAGTAAGTTTTAACTTTCATAGACCGGCCGTCTGATGTAACGTTCAGGCCATGTCTAGGTTTTCATCAACTGAACTGATGGTATGCAGCTACATGTGAAGTTCGAAGCAAACTTGTAGATTCGTGCTTTTGCAATCGTGCTTAATGACGCATGTTTTGAGACCCTGATTCTGTGCATGATGGCCATTATTTAATAAGCCACCTCATCTTTCGTATGGAGACGGTCCTTTTTTCTCCATTTGGCCCCTCATCTATTCTTTGGAGTTTTTGGCCTGAAGCAAATAGATTCTTGTTTCCATAGACTCGAAGTTGGATCAGAGTCGGAACTAGTAATGCTGAGTTTATACAGTCTTACTGGAAGCCAGAGAATAATGGTCCCGACTCTCTTATGTTTAATTTAGGCTGATCTATCCTGAAAGACATAGTTGATTGAAAATACCCGCATATTCTCGCTAATCTAGGTTCTGCAGCCGGACACTCCGGCTACTATGAAGATCCAACAGCAACGAGTTCTTTTTGAGCGTCATGTGAGAGCTGATGCTAAAGTACAGACGTCTTGATATGGACTGCATTTCACTATTAGACATTCATGATTGCCATAGTGTCTACAGTATATGGCTATCATAATTTAACACCAGAATTAGCTCTTTAAAATGAAGTGATACAGTGCGTCTACTCAGGTGGGCGTTTTTAATTAAGAAAACAATTTGTCGTCAGAAACGATATCAAGACTCCTGTCCATTTCGGTAGTGGTATTAAACAAGTTCCCGACGCTCATATTATGCATAGCATGGGTTTAATTAAAAATCTGGAATGTGGCAGTCGACGACAGGATGTTCAATCAGATACACGTTTATATGGGTAAATGTTATGCACCATATTGGCGCGCTGGTGTATTGACTTTCCGGTGCTGCCGCTTCCTCCTCAGTGCCGGTACGAAACATTTCCATGTGTATAAACTGAGCTCTGTGAGCCACACTATGTAGATTGCAACAATATGTATGTATATATATATATATATATATATCTAGACTGATTCTTGGACGAGTGTAATAGTAGAAAAGATTTCTACTACTACCCTCATCCAAGGCATGCAGTGGTGCTCTGCCATCCACCACATATCATAGTTTTTGCTATTGTCATCACAACTTATTCTTATTAACTTTTCAATTATTTTTCACTAAAATTAAATTCACTTTTTATATAATTTGAAAAAAAAAAACATATTGAAAATATTAACAATTTTTTTGATTGAAATTAAAAAAACTAAATAAATATGTCTAGTGGGGGTTATGGTGGCAGTAGCAAAAAACTGTGGTGGCATTATCAATACACTCTAAAAAAATCCAATACATTGAAGCCTAAATAGTTTGCATATATTTCAGGTCAGTAATCTCATTTTACAGTACAGTAATGAGTGCTGCTGTCTGACTATCAATTTTGCACCTTCCCTTCAGATGGTAAAATTTCAGTGACTTTGATATTTTACTTGACACAACTTTGAACTCGTGAGATCATGAATGAAAATAATTGGAACATTTCTCTCGTTTTATGCCCTGCGCTTAACTACTTCGCTTAGCCAACTGATGGGTGTACAGTATAATGTACGTCTAAATATTGCAGTGAGTTGCATTATTGCTAGGAATCACAATGCAGTGGCACAAGGGAGATGAGAGGTAGGGGGATGAGGTATTGCTGTATCGTCTGAACTGTTGAGGCTAATTTACGGGCTAATGGATATATCTACAACCAAAAATCTTGACAAATGATATTTGCCTTACATTACTGAATCAAATGTGCATCGCTGGAGTAGCAGAAATGCCTTGTGCTGTGTCACTGTCATGCACTTTTACTAGAATTGCAGAATGCATATGCTGATAATAGACCTCAAAAAATTCAATCCCAAAAACTATATATGGGTAAGCAGCTTGTACCGTTAACTGTAGTAGTTTCACGTTGTGCGTAAGCATTGATGAAGAATCTGCAAATTTGCTTCTGGAGGGCTAGTTTGAGAACTTTGCAGGTAAGCCTTCCAACAAGGTATCTTGTTTCTGTAAGCATGCTACTATTGCCATAGCACAGCCCATTCTGGAATGTCTCCACTGCTCTCAACGTTGCGTCTCTACTGAAGTTTCCATTGTACGTCGGCCTAGTTTCAGCACCATTACAAAGTTCGAAGCCTTGTACACTTCACGTCCAGAGCCCCGGGGAAATCCTTCAACACATTTGGTCTACGGAAGAAGAAGCCAATAATGCAATGTAGATCCGCACATGTACTCGACATTCTGCATTTCCTACACCCTGTATGGGCAATGTTTTACGTTCAGATCAGTTCTCTACCGTGGGAAACGAAAATCATGTTGTTGTTAATTGTAGACACCATTTCTGCGATCCTGATTGATGCAAAATCCAGCATAGTCCACATCACTACCACATCATACAGTACATATATGTATCATAAAGTTCGTAAAACATGCGGATCCTCTCAGATGATAGATTCAAAGTTGCTCGGAAACCCACATTGAGGAGCAGACATAGAGGATGTCGAAGGCCATGAAGTGTTGCAAACGAGAATGACTCGGAATCGCTATTGAGAAACAAGTTAGGTGACATCCCGTCACAGACGTCAACTCGTCTCAAGCTTCGCGCTGTCCAGCAATATCCTTCTTCTGCACGCGCTTGTGCTTAGGCTCCCCGAACATATCCCAGAAGCTGTATCCATCTTTCTCAAAACTCCCTTCACGTGACCTCGATCTCTGCGATTTCCACAATGTAATGTCAATTTTGCTTCCAAAGATATTCTTAATCTCCAAAATACCCTTCGCCCCTATATAAAACTAGAAATCCACACCATGTCCACAAAACACGATTGCAATGAATCACTCTGTCATGACCGGACAAAACAAAGAATCTCTCAACGCTTTCTACAACAAGCAGACCTCGTTGACAGAGCCAGGTTAACACATTAGAGACGAGAAGCGAGCAACGTAAGATGTAACCTCGATGATTGAGAAGTAAGCCACGGCGACAGTGGCCTGAAAAGCAGCTAGAACAGCAAGACGCTGAAATAGGGGCAGCTTGGCCATGCTGCCGGAGCTTGACTTCACCGATCTTATCGTGATAGAATGAATCAATCATACGGTTCTGTTTCCTTAAAGGACTTACAACAACAAAACCCTGACTCTAGTCACCTACGCTGGAAAAAATAGGAGGCAGTGGGCACTGCGGAGAGGTTCCGTGAGGTTATATGTGGGACGGTCATAGGACCTTCTCCCTAATGCCGTTGAGAGGAAGAGTTGGAGAGAGTAGGACGCTTGCTGCGAAGCTTTGAACCCTAGGTACTCTGCTCTCGCTTCCCTCGAGCTTGTGATATTACTGCGGATTGCTATAAACATGGACGGCGTGGCGATGCAGAGGGCGCGCGAGTCGCTTGACACCGTGCACATGATGTCCAACCTGCTCGGCACCGGTCTGGACCGCCCGACGCTCGCCATTTTGGTTGCACTATGTGAGCACGGCGTTAATCCTGAAGCTCTAGCTGCCGTGGTGAAAGAGCTGCGCCGAGAGGCATCTGCACTTGCTGAGAAAGCAACTCATTGATACTGCTCGTGATGGCGCTCACGTTTCCTGATCTTGCCGATCTGAATTTCACTTTGCACTTTTGCTTGCTCACGATTGTGCGGATAACTTAGTTGAGCCGAATGTATCTGGATTGCTACAGAATGCAATCACACGGATTTTTCAGCATCGTCAAGTTTGTAAAGCATACACTTCCTGATGGAAAGAGATTCTGCATCTGCCCTTACTAGCGGCATAGGCGGTGAGAATGACTGCAACATAATGCTGTTGTAATACTCGATGTTCCGAATCTTCAGCTTTGTAACAGAAGGGTTTAATTTGCAGGTTATGCTACTTTTTATTGTATTTCGATGCCCACTATAATCTTGAGCGACTCTGAGGCGTTATATTGAATGAATGTTTAGGTCCTTCAGTGTTCTCTTAGAAGACTAATCTAAACGACAGCTTCATTTGGAATACCAACAGCTTGTATTGTAGGATCTGTCTGTCTTGTAGGAGTCGCTCGCAAAAATTGTACAGGAACATACGGATGATGCATGGGATATGACTTGTTTGTGATGAGTTATTTTGCATCATCTATTTTATATTCAAAGTTTCTTTTCACATGACGCTTCTGAAATTTGGTGCAACTGTTGCTCAAATATGTATCTTCCAATTTCTTCCTCCTGATTGGTTTGCGTCATCGATTCTCTATTTGTGCGTACACTTGAATCTTTGTCGGATATTTATATTTCTAATGTGCTTGCATACAAGCTTCCATGCTTTGCTCTTGCAGGATGGCATTAGCTACCTATTTTTCCTAATTACTCGTATTTGATGAGCTTTAAACTTTTTCATATGTACACACTTGGAGGACAATTTAACATCCCAAATCCCGGCAAGAGAATTACAGAGGATTAGTCTGCACTACTGATTTTGACGACATGTGAAGACTGACAAACATGCTCATCCTTGCGGCATTGAACATGAGCTCAGCTCTTCATTGCAGGTTACCAATAGTCCAATCAAAAGATTCTCTAACCCGTGCCAGTTCCAAGTGTTGGCATGAAAGGAGTGACAATACTAGTGCTGATTGGACTGTGGCACAGAATCTCATTTGTTAACGATAACTGGCGCCGTCATGGTTTCAACATATGCGAGTACGAATCATAAGATGCAACATTTTCATGGTGCCACATGCGCCAATAATCAACACTCACGCCTGTTTCAGAATAGTTGGGGCCTGGGATGTCTTGATGTCTTGTCCCAGTCTGTGAAGTTGAAATTATTCGCGAATTATGAGCATCCTCGGTTTGTGTCGACTGCGTACTTCCGACTTCCTGGATGATTAGGGAGTCTGGAATTATGTGGCCGCGTGGGAGAGGGTTCGAGAGGAGTTTTCGATGAGCAGCAGCTGGATCAGTGTATCAGGTTGTATGTCGCCTGCACCATTTGCGTGTTTTCTCTGTTCTCATGGAATGTGCTTTCACCAAGATGTCGGAAAAGAACATGCCCAGCAGATTAGCCATGCCAATGTTCAATAGGCATTTTTGGGGGATCCTGTTGCACGCAGGGGAGAGTGGCAATAGGGGGGGGGGGGGCAGGGGAGAGGGTGACAGAAGGACGACGTGGACAGTGCGAGGGGTGGTAGTGGGAGGGTGCAGGAGCAGGAGGCAGCGAGTGATGGCGGCGGAGAGGTTGCGGAATGTCCCATCGCGTGTGGGGGAGGTGAGGAGGAGGTCGGGGTATAAGGAGGGCGGGGCGATAATGAGGATGCATACCTTTCTCGGCCTTTTGGCTAAGATCAAGTGTAGTATCTGTTCTTATCAGTTTAATATCTGATACGAGGCTCATCGAGCCTCACGATATTAATCTAATTTTTCTCGGGTGCAGGCTCATCCGGCAGCTTGCTGCCCGGGCCGGCGCGCGTCGCCTTGGTATTGCACTACCTCCTCGGCTGGCGCAGCCCTCCCCCTCCATCCCCGGAGGGACCTCAATGTAAAATCAAAACCGGAAGTAGCGTCCATTAGGTCGAGTTAGCGAGGGCTCGGGTCTCTCGCAGCGTCCTGCTTCTAGAGCGGCGTGGCTAACACTCTAGGGCCCTTCCGCTTCCCCGCCGGCATCTCCTCGCTGGCTGCCCGGGGAGCGGACGGACACCCCGAGAGTCCTCCATACGCATACCCTTGTGTGCGCCACATGGAGGCCACCACTCAACCACACGCCATTTCCCCCACTTTCTGTCGCCCTTGCCTGGTATTTCTAAGCTGTTCATCTCGGAGACTACCCCTGGACGCCGTTCAGCACGACACCCATGGTTCTACACTGCTCCCGTCGACTTTTGCGCATGTCATGCAGTTCACCACCGTCAACTTTTCACGAAGGTGCCTCTTGATACGAGCAATAGAAAACGCATTGCACAAACAATCGGGTGCGAAAATTGTCATGTCATGGAGAAATGCTTGCAGTACCAAGTGTACCAGATAGACATGAGAGGAGCTTTCCAAGTGTGATCCTAGCATTTGTGTCCAATGTGTTGGGTGTCAAAAATGCCTCCCATGCATTCAAAATAGGAGGGAGCCACCCACCTACACCAGTACTCATAATTGTTGCATGTCCAAATGCTAAGCAACTCTTGTTTTTATTTAGATGTGTGAGTGTGGATTGGGATTTTTTTGGATGTCTCCAATTTTGAACCAAAAACATTTACCTTTTTTAATGTTTATTAGAATAGAATGGAGTAAGTAAAATACTTTTTTGCGGTTGCATTTCATCATTATGTGTGTATATATATATATATATATATCAAGAGAGAAGTAAGGAATGACACAATTTAAAATAATATTTTAATATTTGTACTTAAATGTGAATCTAGTAATTCCAATTAGTAGAATAATGATACCACCAAAAACCTATCTAAATAGGTTAGAATTTCATTTATTTTTTATTTTTTTTGCTAGAAATAAATATTTTTAGAAGTAGCATTATTTATGTTTAGAAATGCTTTGTATAACACAAAGTTGGACATGTGTTGGAAGTTCTACAGAATGCCACCATATAGTTCTTAAATAGAAAGTATATATAAAAACAAGAGTGAAGTCTTCTTTTTTCTTTTCAATACCTTTCTTGTTCCTAGTCTTATTTCAAGAGTCTCTAATCTTCTTATCTTTAGTAATAGCCATTCTAATTTTAATAATATACTATTTTTGAGTGATTTTGAGTAATATAAGAGTATATTTTGTTTTTTTATGATTCATGTCCTTATTTTTAATAGTTTGATAAGAGTGAAGATTCATTATTCTTATTTTGTATTTAAGAAGTAAGTGGGTTATCCCACTTCTACTATTATATTTGAAGGTTGTGGATTATCCACCTTTAAATTATTATTCTTTGCTTTCTTACCTTATTTTTTTGAAAAAAGAAAGTGGATGACCCCTCTTTGTAGAAATTTTTTAATTTGATATTAGAAGTTGTAGATTATCCTCCTCTAATTTGAATTATAGAATTATTAAGATAGAAGGAAAAATCATGGATGTTACACTTAGCGGAAGTAAGAATAGATTTGTTACTATTGCGGATCTTCAGGAACTTGTCAATATTCTTAGGATAGAAATTTTACGAATTACTAATACCAATCATGGAGGTACTATTCCTACATCCATGAAAGAAGTCTAGAGCCTATGCCAAGATGTTGTACAGTTGAGGGAAGCAAGTAAATCCACCTCGCAAGCAAATCCAAGAAGCCTTGCTTCTACTAGCGTGAAAGATGTAAAGATTAATATACTTGAGAAGTTTGATAGAACAAGATCAAAATTTCAAGGATTTTTACAACAAGTCAAGCTATATCTAAGGTTGCACCCTTTCCAATACCCTGATGGATTTACTCAAGTTGGATTTATAGGCGCATTTCTATCTAGAAGTGCTCTTTTTTAATTTGTACCTTTGATGGAAAAAGATTCACAACTTCTTTATGATTTGAAGTCATTTCTCGAAGTGTTTATGGCCTTATTTTTTACAATTTTTTATAAATTTATACATAATAATATAAGATTTTAAAAGATTCTATTATAATTTAATTATATATATATATATATATATATATATATTACTTGGTATTTAAAAAATAAAATTTAATTAAATAATAATAAAATAAGAGACTTAACTTTATATTAATTTTGTAAAGTGGTCTAACCATAATATAAAATACTAATTTTCTGTAGAAATAATTTATAATCTTGAATTTTTTCTAATCCATCTAATCTTTGTCAATTATTGTGAGTTATTTTGTATTCAAAATGTCCTGTTTTAAATATTGTCTTATAAAAAAAGATACAAATTAATTTCTTTTATTAAAAATAGATAAAAAATATAATATAAAAAAATTTGATTTAATATAATAACTTAGTTAAATATAAAAAAATAAAAATTTAATTATAAAAATATAAATATTAAAAATTAAATATATCTACTATTATAAATAATCATATATAATATCAATGTAATCTTATGCATCCTAATTTAATTCAATTTGTAATACTAATCTAAATGAAAGAAAAAAAGAAGAAAAGAAGAAAGAAATAAAAATAAAGAAAAATAAAAAAAATAAAAAATAACAAACAAACATTAACAAAAACTAAATAGACAATGCATGCATTGTATACAACTACTATATAATGTTTAATATTGATTTGACAAAAGAAATTCAAGGCATAAGATACAACATATATTAAAAAAACTATTAAAATAATAAAATAATAAGATAATAATAATAAAAAAAAAATCTAAAATTAATTAAAATTATATAATTAAATATCATTAAATTTTAAGGACAAGGACATGAATCATAAACGAACAAAATATACTCTTGTATTACTCAAAATCACTTGAAGATGGTATAGTATTAAAACTAGAATGACTATTGCCAAAAATAAGAAGACTGGAGACTCTTGAAATAAGACTAAGAACAAAAAGGCTTTGACAAGAATGAAGAAGGTTTCACTCTTATCTCTATATATATTGTCTATCTAAGAACTACTTGGCAATATTCTATAGGACCTCCAACACGTGTCCTACTTACAAGACATATGTCAAACTTGCAAGATAAGTTTCCTATATGTGCGCTACATACTTAACTTGTTCCACAAGCTACCAACATATATAACATGTGATTAGCTTATTCCACAAGCTACCAGTATGTGCGACATGTGGCTAGGTTGTTGATCAAGTTTCTAGCCTATTATTCACATGTAGATATATATAAACATGAATCTATGTCTATGAAGCTTCTAAAAAGCTTTTCTATAAGATATTATCAAATTAGCCTACTTCTACCTACTTCTACCTATCTATATTAACTAAATAATTATTAAAATAAATCTTGACCATGATATTATCCTCCTTTCTAGATATGAGTTCCACAAGGAGCAATGATTATGTGTTGAAGAAGTCCAAGATGTGCAGAATTGTATTTGCCACATATTCTGATCTTTGCTCTCTTTAAAGGCAGTTGACAGGTCCTCTCAGCCATTGATAGTGTCTCATACCAAGGCCAGAGGACTACCCTGTTATTTGATCATTGTTGAGATCTCCATAATATCAAGGACATGCTTGTTAGAACCTTCTAAAATATTCTAAAAAATACTTAGAATTCTTTAGAACCTTCTAAAATATTCTAGAAGATACTTAAAACTCTTTAGAACCTTCTAAAATCTTCTAACATCTTCCAAGTAGATAGAAGTTGCTTGAGAAGCTTCCTAGGTAGGAATATATATTGGAGTTGAGGTTGAAGAGTTCTTCAGTCTCGACAACACATTTCTTTGAACTCTAGCTCACTTCTCTGGTATTGTTCTTGTACTCATCTGATTAACCTTCTTCTTGCCAGTTCTTCTTGAACTTTTTGTTTAGATTTTTAGTCTATATTCTCCGTCCGTGACAGTTTGTTGAGACTGATCTTCTATCAATATCAGAGCTTAGTTCTTTGAGGCAGAGAGTGGACTATCCCTCTTCTTGAAGATACTTGAAAGTTTTAAGGGTTGCAGATTATCCTCCCTTAAATCGGTATTGATTCCTTCTTCTTTACTTAGCATGGCTGATAGAAAAGACGTTAATATGGTAGAATCTTTGGAGTTAAAGTTAGATGTGATCATCAATGCTTTTAATGCTTTAGCGGTTATAATTGCTGAAATTGAAGGAAATTTTGCTAAGCTCCCTGGAGCTACAAGAGTGAAAGTCGCTTAGATTACAATACAACCACCTCTAGCTAGTGAAGTATTGCCATCTATATCTCAACGTGAGAATTTGATTACACCACAGTACAAAGAGCGTCAAGTTAGTCTGCGAGAGAAGTTTGATGGTACCCGATCAAAATTTTGTGGTTTTGTAAACCAAGTTCAATTGATAACATTCTTGCAATTGGAATGCTATTCAATCGAGGAGTCGCAAGTTAGATTAGTAGGGACATTGCTTACTGGACAAGCTTTGTCTTGATTTGCTCCCTTATTTGAAAAAATATCTTCTATCTTGAGTAATTTTGAGATCTTTTTTAGAAGCATTCAAGGAGGCATTTGGAGAGCATGATAAGGCTTGGTGGACAACCACCAAGATTTGTTCTTTGTGTCAAGAATCACGCTCTGCATCTGTTTACACATTGAACTTTAGACAACTTGCTTATGATATCAATTGAGGAGAAGAAGCGTTGGTGAGTAAATTTTATTGGTAACTCAGAGATGACATGAAGGATTTATTGTTATCTCTATCTAACCCTCAAACACTCAATGAAGCAATCAACCAAGTGGTGAAGTGTAACAATTGGCTTTTTCAACGACGTCAAGACCATTATTGCAGAGCTACACAATATCCACGAGGAAACTAGTTCTACTCGGCTACTCCTATTAAGAGTGTGGAAATTCAATCACAAATAGAAGACATATAAATCAATACAATACATTTCAAATCCTTCTCAGTTGAAGAAAAGAAGCAACGATTTGAGTAAAATTTGTGCTTATATTGTGGAGAGGTAGGCCATAAAGCCGAAAATTGTCCTAGAAAACAAACGCCTCAAACAACAAGACTCAAGAGCATGAGCGTGCAGAAAAACAAAGATGCCAAGTCACAATAGGGACTGTGCAACTTGACATCTCAACACCCTAAATTAATCAAGGTCCCTTTCTCTCAGCTCAACCTTCTCATTATTTTATGGTATTTTTATTTCTTGATATTCAAAAACTGTAAATCAATGCTCTACTAGACTCAAAAGCATCTGCTTGTTTTTTAGATGAAGAGTTTGTCAAGCTTCACAAATTTTCTCTTATGAAGAAACCAAAGCCTGTCCATGTAGAAGTCATAGATGGCCGACCTTTGTCTTTTGGCAATGTTACTCACAAAATTAAACCATTAAAGATATGTCTTGAAAATCATGAAAGTAGTATTGTATTTAATATTATCAAGACCCTCTCATATTCAATCATTTTAGAGCTATCTTGGCTTGATAAATATAATCTATTGATAGATTGGAGATTGCGGAAAGTGACATTTCTAATAAAACCCTTCAAGGTAGAACCTGCCAAGATAATGTCTAGAAACAAATCCTTGTTCATAGATGTGAGGGCCTTCATGAAAGAAGCCAAGCATAATACACCTCTTGTCATCTTTGCAATGCCAGCTCGAGAAGATGCAACTCCGACTTTGGTTATTCCAAAGCAATATGAAGAATTCAAGGATGTCTTTGGGAAAAAAATATTGATATGCTATCAGAGCATCAACCGTATGATTGTGTTGTAGATCTCTAAAAGAGAGCACAACCACCATTTGGCTCAATCTACAATTTATCACAAGACGAGCTCTCAACATGGAAAGATTACATTAAAGAGAATCTTGAGAAGAACTTCATTCAGTATTCTAAATTTCCAGTAGGTGCACCTATCTTCTTTGTGAAGAAGAAAGATGGTTCATTACAAATGTGCGTGGATTATCGAGGCTTGAACAAGATTACCGTGAAAAATTGATATCTATTATCACTAATATCTGGACTCTTGGAGCAACTTAGTGAAGCCAAAATATACACCAAAATAGATCTTCGTGGAGCTTACAATCTTGTATGAGTAAAGGAGAGAGATGAATGGAAGACAATATTTTAGACGAGGTATGAAGAATTTGAATATAATGTCATGCCTTTCGGATTGACCAATGGACCAGCTATATTTTAACATTTGATGAATGATGTTTTTCGAGAGTATTTGGACAAATTTATTGTTTGTTACCTCAATGATATTTTGATCTATTCCAAGAATATTCAAGAACATGAGAGTCATGCAAAGTTGGTGTTACAAAAACTTTGGGATGCGGGATTATACGTCAAGTTAGAAAAATGCGTATTCCATCAACCCAAGGTGGAATTTCTTGGTTATATTATTTTAAAAAAAGGATTTTTGATGGATCAGAAGAAGATTCAAGCAGTAACGGATTGGATAGTACGAAAGACGATACGAGACGTGCATTATTTTCTTGAATTTGCCAATTTCTATCACATTTTTATCAAGAACTACTCACAAATCGTAGCCCCATTAACGCGGTTGACATCAAAAGACAAGCTCAAGTGGAGTATCCAAGCACAAGAGGCTTTTCAAGAGTTAAAGTTGGCGTTTATAACAGCTCCTATTTTGGTACATCTCGACTTTATAAAGGCCTTCTATTTGGAAACAGATGCTTCTGATTTTATGCTAGGAGCTGTATTATTACAGATGGGGAAGGATGATAAACTTCCTCCAATTGCATTCTACTCAAGGAAGTTTTCAACAGCAGAAATCAACTATGAAATTCACGATAAGGAGCTGTTTGTGATAGTGGATTCTTTCCAAGAGTGGCATCATTTATTAGAGGGTGCTGCACATCTGGTGACTGTATATACAGATCACAAGAATTTGAAATATTTCACAATAGCTCAAGTTTTGAATCATCGCCAAACTCGATGAAACATGTCATTATCTCGATTCGACTTCATCATCATATGTCGGCCACTAAGACAGCAAGGACTATCGGATGTGTTATCAAGGAGATCACATCTAGTATCCAAGACTAGAGATGCAACATTTGATCAGTAGTTTATAACTTTGCTACAACCAAAACGGTTTTGCCTCCGCAATAGTTCCATGATCATGCCAATTGATGGTGATTTTTTAAAACAAGTCTGTGGAGCATCAGCTATGGATTCATTAGTCTCGAATGTGAAGCAACACTTTGACAAAGACAAGTTCAAGTCTGAGGACGGTGTCGGGGTAGAGAGAATTTGCCTTAAGAAAGCGTTGGACTTCTAGCTGTCACTAATTTCTCAATCAAGCTTCAAAAAAATGAGGAAAACTCAAAGTTTATATATATATATATATATATTTTTCCTTTTTGAGAAATTACATCAAATACATAAGCCTCAAGTAACTAACAACATCCAAAGTATGATAAAATCCTCTAAAACCTTATATATCTTTATGAGGAAATTTTTTTAAACTTCAACATCTCATATCTCCTGATCCGACCGTCCAAACATAGTAAAATTTTACATGAAATATTGATGTATTCTTATCAACTTCTACAACAATTTTCAACTGAAAATTCGTTGCGGATCTTGAGATATCTTAAAAACCCTAACAGTCGCTTCAAACCCTTGTCTTTATACACCCGCATACAAATTTCTTCATATCTCACAAACTATAAGTTCAAATTCCATGAAATTTGTATGTATAGCTTTTCAACACAAAATGTCACATTCTCCAAGAAGTTTGAGCCAAAATTTCGTTTCAAAACTCAAGTTATGGCTCAAAGCATAACTATAAACAACACAATGTGTTTACTACCTTGGAATTAGATGCACTATCTTCAACTCTTCATATCTCCTTTGTCTAAACTCAAAACTTAAGAATTCCTTCTTAATAGACATAGATCTTGAAATCACCTTTCCAACCGCACCGGTCAATCTTGAAAAGCCTCCGTACAACTCCGCGAAATTCCAAAAGAGTGACAATATGTATGAAATCCACTCTTTAACTTTGAACAAGTATAACTTCTTCACCCTAACTTCAAATTGCCTAAAATTTCCTCTCAAACTATACCCAAAATCCTAAAATTTACAATCCTACCTCTGAAATTGCAAATCCCTCCTTTGAAGTCGCCAAAAACCCCCTGTTAAGGTCGCGGGCAGCCTCCTCAAAGCCCATTGGGCATGGTATTCGACCAATAGGGATGAAGTTCCCTATTCCTTGCCTTCATCCGACCATGGCTTGATTTCATCCCTCCCAATTAGCCTCTTACTAGCTTAAATTTTCATCCTTTAGTCCCCACCTTCTCTCAAGGCTTCATACTAAACATTTAGATCTTATAATTTTTAAATACCATAACTAAAATAACTAAAATAAAATAAAATAAAGTTTCTTCTATCAACCATTTTTAATTTAACTTACTAACCATTCTAACACACATCTAGATTCATAAATATATAATATATTTTAACTAATTTTTATATACTGTAAGTAATTACAGTACGACAATGGGTTATTATATTTTGAAGATCGGCTATACATTTCGGAAGGACCAATTTGACTTTGTATTCTTCAATCTCGATTTGACTTCCTAGCCACAGGTCACTTCGGATTCAATAAAATAATGGAGCTTATTTCCCGAGACTTTTAGTGGCCTCAAATATGGAAGGTAGTGAAGAACTTTGTGCTATCTTGTGACCTTTGTTCAAGATCAAAGAATCCTTGACATCGCCCTTACGGGCTTTTACAACCTCTACCAATTCCAAAGCAACAGTGGTCTTCAGTATCTATAGACTTCATTACAGATTTGCCACCTTCTATAACATTTAATCCTATATACGTGGTGGTAGATTGATTTACGAAGATGGCATATTTTGTTCTATGTAGAAAGACAACTTCTCGTGAAGAAACAGTAAGATTATTTATTGACAATATATACCAGTATCATGGTTTACCGGATGACATTATTTTGAATCGAGGGCCTCAATTTATATCAAAGTTTTGGAGGTTGCTTTTTGACGTACTGAGGGTAGATATCAAATTCTCTTCTGCCTTCTATCCTCAAATCGATAGTCAAATGGAGCGAGTCAACCAAGTCTTCGAACAATATCTACGATGTGCAATCAACTATTAACAAGATGATTGGACTACATATCTACCATTGGCGGAGTTTGTATACAACAATTTAATCCATACTTCAACATACAAACACCTTTTTTTGTAAATTATGGATATCATCCAAAACTTCATTTGTTGGATAAATCCAAAGATGAAAATCCAAAAATTAAAGATCTTGCAAAGCATTTAATGGAGATTTAGACCACATTGAAGCTTCAATTACAGATAGCTTAAGACTCATACAAAACTTGTGCAGACTTATTTCGAAAGGATTCTCCTGCTTTTTAAATGGGAGATAAGGTTTGGCTCTTGCGATGAAACATCAAGACCACTTGATCTTGCAATAAGTTGGATTATAGGAGGTTGGGACCATTCTGCATTCATGAACAAATCAATCTGGTGGCTTATTGGCTGATACTATCCACATCCATGAAGGTACATTCAATCTTTCATGTTTCTCTTCTACAAGCTTACAGCAAATCAACTTTACCAAGACAGATACAACCACCATGACCTTGTGTTGAAATTGAGGACCACGTGGAATATGAGGTGGAACAAATCTTTGATTTTCAACAAAGATGGGAGAAGTTGGAGTATTGAATTCATTGGCATGGCTATGATGTAAATGAGCAGACTTTGGAGCTAGCAAAAAATGTAACAAATACATCGCAAAATGTACAGGAATTTCATTGATGATATCTTGATAAATCAAAAATTGGCCATTGACGAAACATGAAGATGAAGCCTTATCCAAAGGAATGTATATAAGCAGGATCCAAGTATTATCGAAATATAAGTTGTTGCATTTTATTTTCTTATAGTATCAAGATATCTAATCTCAAAGTGTATTTAGATATGGCTAGTGAAAATGAGGATATTACACTAGTGATGCCATCTCAATCGAGTAGCTTACGACGTTGACCTTGAGATGAAGAATTAGAAAAATCAAAAAGACGTCAAAGAATACCAAGTAGCAGGTCACTTGTGATTGTCTTTGAAACTGAACAAGTTCATGAAGGTAATAGCAAAACGATATTTTCAAGCCGCTTTCACAATGAAGATACAAAAGTTTAGGCATGGTCTCAAGTAGAAGGTGTTGGTCATTATCGATGGCTACAAGGACCCATGAATCATCTACCTCGTGAACGACAATTGGAATATATTGTAGAGACTATGCGCCAAATCTTTGATTTCCTGCGTTTATGAGCATACGTCTCAAATGGCTTCTCGGAAACCTTGAAGCTAAAAGAAGGGGTGATGTCAAGGACATGCTTATTAGAATCTTTTAGAATATTCTAGAAGGTACTTAAAACTCTCTAAAACCTTCCAAAACCTTCTAGCATCTTCCAAGTAGATAGAAGTTGCTTGAAAAGCTTCTTAATTGGTAGAAGTTGCTTGAGAAGCTCCCTAGTTGGTGGAAGTTGCTTGAAAAGTTTTCTAGGTAAGAGTATATATTGGAATTGAGGCTTAAGAGTTCTTTACTCTTGACAACACATCTCTTGAAATTCTAGCTCACCTCTTTGGTATTGTTCTTGTATTCATCTGATTAACCTAATTCTTGCCAATTCTTCTTGAATTTCTTGTTTAGATTTTTAGTCTATATTCTGCATCCATGATAATTCTTGCCAATTCTTCTTGAACTTCTTATTTAGACTTTTAGTCTATATTCTGCATCCGTGATACATAACTTTTTTCAAAGAAAACATTTGAAATACCATCAAGAGTAGTTTTTATTCTAAAAGTATTATCAAATACCAAGAGTCTCTTCCAAGGTCATGATATCAAATATGTTGTATCTCACCATCAATCCAAGGAAGAATATATTGTTCTTAAGGATCTTCATTTCTATTCCATTGTCTTGAAGGTTGTGATAGTTGTAATGTCTTGTCCAATAAATCAGCAAACAATGGTTTTTGAATTGAATTCGTAGGTTGTTAATTTTTCATTTCTTTTTATATGAACAAATTCAAAAAAATAGCAGACAATGATATAAGATAGAATGAAACATCTTTTGAACTTTCTTGGCTTTATAATAAGGATTTTTTTAATTCTTCATTGTAGTTTTGATAGATGTCGTCAATGAAACGCATTCACTTTTATTGATGCATTTGCTAGATTCTTGAATGGTTTCTATGAGCATTCATTGATATTATATCCATGCCAATGTATAAGATATTCTAATCGGTTTTGATGTAATCTTAAATCTAAGATCTCTTCCATCTCGAATTCTTCATTGTTATCCACTTCTATAAGAGGCGGTGGTATTTGTCTTCTTCTTTGTATATCCATTGTCTTGTATGATTCAAGTAATGACATGTGGAATATATGATGGATCTTCATAGATTTTAATAGATGTAATTGATGGACAATTAAATTAATTTGTTTACAAATTAGAAATGATTTAAGCCTATAATAAATTAGTTTGTCACAAGGACAATTAATCTTGATATTACAAAAAAATAATTATATCTTATTGTCCATGTAGAATTAAGGCTATTCTTTATAATAGACATTTGTATTGATCTTTTGTCATTCTCGAGCTTCTTTTAATTATGCCTTCATTGTTACAAGTAGCTCTAACAATCAATTTGCCAAATCTTCTACCACAAAATTATCAGCTTTTGAAAAGTCAAAAGTATCAAGTTGTGGATGATAATCATAATTTACAAAGAATAGAGTTTATTGAATAGATGAATGTATCAAATTATTATAAGCAAATTTTGCCAATGGCAAAAGAGTTGTCTAATCATCTTAATAATAGCTGATGATATACCTCAAATATTGCTTCAAAACTTGATTTATTCATTCTATTTGTCCATCAATTTGAGGGTCGAAAGTCAAGGATAGTTTTATATCCACCTTCAATATTTTGAAAAAGATCCTCTAAAATCTTGATATGAATTGTGTCCTTCTATTTGATATAATATTCTTTGATAATCCATGATAGCAATAGATATTATCAAAGAAGAATTTAATTGTTTCTTCACTTATAATAAATTTTGTATACGATACAAAATGGGCCATCTTGGTGAAACAATCTACAATCACAAATATAGAATCATACAAATTTGAATTCGGAAGATCTATGATAAAATCCATAGAAATACGAGATCAAAGTTGTTTTGGGATGGATAATAGTTGGAAAAGTTTGTAAGATTGATGACAAGGAATATTTGATCTTAAAAAAATCTCATATGATTGTAAAAACTCTTTAATAGCCTTCTACATTTGAAGCTATAAAAAATCTCTTGATATTAGTGCTAAAGTCTTGTTATGTCTAAAATGTCTTATTATAAAGAAGCTGTGACAAGCTTGAAGAGTACATAGTTGTGCTTCACTTTTTGGAATATATAGGCGTCCTTTAAAATAGAATAGATCATTCTTCAATTCAAACTTAGAAGCATCATGAGACTTAGATGAATTGTTTTGAATCTCATAAATAAGAAGGTCCAAAGATATACTTGATTGGACTTATTTGGCAAAAATTTTATTACTTAAAGATGAAATTGCTTTGATTTCAAGAATATTATTCTTTGTTGATCAAAAATTGAATCTCCTTCTTTTAGTGTAAGATAAAAATGTCTAAAAAGGATATTAGATAAACCTTGTTGCTTTCTTGGTCGATAAGTAATTATGAACTCAAATCTTGACAAAGACATACTCCAATGGGTTTAACAACAATTCAACACACGTGTTGATATAAAATACTTGATATTCTTGTCATCCGTATACATAGTGATTAAACTAAAAGTGCCTTCTAGACAATGACACTATTCTTGAAAAGAATCTATAATTATAAGAAGTTCTTTATCATAGATTTTGTAGTTAATTTTTGCTGCTAAAAATTTTTTGGGATGAAAAACTACTAGGTAGAACTTGTCATCTGCTCCCATTTGTGACAATATCACACCCAAAGCAAAGTTTGATGCATTTGTTTCCATAAAAAATACTTTAGAAAAATTGACACAATACAAGATTGGTACAGAAGTAAAAATTATCTTCAAAGCTTTAAATGATGCTTCTGCTTTTTTATTCTACTTGAAATTGTCCTTACAAATTAAACGTGTTAGTGGAGCTGCAACTTAAGAAAAATCTTTTATTAAGATTTGATAGTAATTGGCAAATTTCAAAAAATATTACACATCCTTTATTGTTTTTAGAATCTTCGAATCTATGATTATTTGGACTTTTTAAGGATCCATTTTGAAACCATCATTCAAGATGATATATCCTAAAAAATCAATATGAATAATGTAAAATATACACTTTTTCATCTTGACATATAGCCCTGCATCTCTAAATTCTTGTAATACACAATAAATATGAAGTTCATGTTTTTCTGTGTTCTTAGAATAAATCAAAATATCGTTTAAATAATAGACAATAAAATCATTAAAAGACTCACAAAAAATATCATTTATAAGATGTTGAAAAGTAGCTAGTGTATTTGTAACTCCAAAAGGCATAACATTATATTCAAAATACCTATACCTAGTTCGAAATACAATCTTCTATTTATCACCTTCTTTGATGCGGACCAAATTATATGCTTCTTGCAAGTCTATTTTTGTGTAGATCTTTGTTTGACTGAGTTGATCAAGAAGTCTTAAAATCAAAGATAAAAGATACCTATTCTTGATGGTAATCTTATTAAGTCCTCAATAATCTATACACAACCATAGTGATCCCTCTTTTTTCTTCATAAATAAGATAGAAGCTCCTACTAGAGACTTTTAAATGGCATATGAAGTTCTTAGCGAAGTTCTTATTAATATATTCTTTTAATGCAGCCAACTTGTTTTGTGATAAACTATAAATTGATCCAAATGGTGATTGAGCTCTCTCTTAAAGATTAATTGAACAATCATTAGATTAATGCTTTGGAAGAATTTCTGTTTTTTTTTTAAAAAAAACATCTTGAAAATCTTCATACTGGCTAAGAATACTACTTGTAGTTTTTTTAGCATCTAAAATGGATGTAGCATATATAGCAAAAGATGATCTTTTTTTTGTCATATACATGAAAGTCTTTACACTTATTAGTAAAGATTTGGATGTACTAAAATTATATATGTCTATTTAACTAACAGATGTTTAGATTAAACTATGAGAAAAATCAAGGTTACAAGAAGTCCAATTTATTTGAGAATTATATTTTTTTAAACCATGATAATCCTAAAATAACTGGATTAGATAGAGATCTAATTATAATAAATATTATTATACTATTATGTCCTTTAGTTGCTACATTTAAAGGAATAGTTTCATGGATAACATCTCCAAAAGACAATGAATAATCATCTATAACTTCTACGTGTATGGATTTAATTTTTTTGATTAGAGATATTTTTTATTTTTTGACAAAGTCTTTGTCTATGAAACAAGTTGAGGCTTTTGAATCTAATAGAACAAGGACTTTGTGATTTTTAGATCCTAAAAATATATCTATTGTAAAATAAGGTGAGGGATTAGAGGAAAGAATAGAATCTCTACAAGGTGTTGCACATGATTCCAGCCACATGATCCCTATTGTAGCTGGAGAAGCTCATTTTCTGACATATTATCTTCTTTAGCAACCATACACTTTATTTTGTGATTGCGTTGCTTCTTTGGATAATATTAAGCAATGTACTTTGCTTCTCCATAATACAAGCACAATCCTTCTTAATAACATCAAATCTTTTCTTGTTTGGTGAAAGATTTAAAACATACTGCATCAATTTATATTAGGTCTTTCTTAGTCAGATAAGTTTCTGAAAACTTACGAAGTATTGTCATCAATTGACTCAATCCTCTCTAACCAAATCTATGTTCTTGACTCTTTTCAAATAAATGATTGTTGCATGTAATGGCTTAAACAATAAATTATTTCAATAAGTCTATTTTTAATATTATTAGTAACAAATCTTTGATGTTATTCTTTAAACTATAATAAAATTGATTGATAAGGGCCTTCTTGTTCTACTCCACATTGCAAGCAAGATTTTGAAATTCTATAGCATATATTGTGGTTGACCATGATCCTAGCTGCAAAGATAAGAGTATGAATTCTACTACCCTCTCTTGATCACTTTCTCCAAATAAGGCCATAATTATTTCGAGAAATGACTTCAAATCATAAAGAAGTTGTGAATCTTTTTCCATCAAAGGTACAAATTAAAAAAGAGCACTTCTAGATAGAAATGCGCCTATAAATCCAACTTGAGTAAATCCATCAGGGTATTGGAAAGGGTGCAACCTTAGATATAGCTTGACTTGTTGTAAAAATCCTTGAAATTTTGATCTTGTTCTATCAAACTTCTCAAGTATATTAATCTTTACATCTTTCACGCTAGTAGAAGCAAGGCTTCTTGGATTTGCTTGCGAGGTGGATTTACTTGCTTCCCTCAACTGTACAACATCTTGGCGTAGGCTCTAGACTTCTTTCATGGATGTAGGAATAGTACCTCCATGATTGGTATTAGTAATTCGTAAAATTTCTATCCTAAGAATATTGACAAGTTCCTGAAGATCCGCAATAGTAACAAATCTATTCTTACTTCCGCTAAGTGTAACATCCATGATTTTTCCTTCTATCTTAATAATTCTATAATTCAAATTAGAGGAGGATAATCTACAACTTCTAATATCAAATTAAAAAATTTCTACAAAGAGGGGTCATCCACTTTCTTTTTTCAAAAAAATAAGGTAAGAAAGCAAAGAATAATAATTTAAAGGTGGATAATCCACAACCTTCAAATATAATAGTAGAAGTGGGATAACCCACTTACTTCTTAAATACAAAATAAGAATAATGAATCTTCACTCTTATCAAACTATTAAAAATAAGGACATGAATCATAAAAAAACAAAATATACTCTTATATTACTCAAAATCACTCAAAAATAGTATATTATTAAAATTAGAATGGCTATTACTAAAGATAAGAAGATTAGAGACTCTTGAAATAAGACTAGGAACAAGAAAGGTATTGAAAAGAAAAAAGAAGACTTCACTCTTGTTTTTATATATACTTTCTATTTAAGAACTATATGGTGGCATTCTGTAGAACTTCCAACACATGTCCAACTTTGTGTTATACAAAGCATTTCTAAACATAAATAATGCTACTTCTAAAAATATTTATTTCTAGCAAAAAAAATAAAAAATAAATGAAATTCTAACCTATTTAGATAGGTTTTTGGTGGTATCATTATTCTACTAATTGGAATTACTAGATTCACATTTAAGTACAAATATTAAAATATTATTTTAAATTGTGTCATTCCTTACTTCTCTCTTGATATATATATATATATACACACATAATGATGAAATGCAACCGCAAAAAAGTATTTTACTTACTCCATTCTATTCTAATAAACATTAAAAAAGGTAAATGTTTTTGGTTCAAAATTGGAGACATCCAAAAAAATCCCAATCCACACTCACACATCTAAATAAAAACAAGAGTTGCTTAGCATTTGGACATGCAACAATTATGAGTACTGGTGTAGGTGGGTGGCTCCCTCCTATTTTGAATGCATGGGAGGCATTTTTGACACCCAACACATTGGACACAAATGCTAGGATCACACTTGGAAAGCTCCTCTCATGTCTATCTGGTACACTTGGTACTGCAAGCATTTCTCCATGACATGACAATTTTCGCACCCGATTGTTTGTGCAATGCGTTTTCTATTGCTCGTATCAAGAGGCACCTTCGTGAAAAGTTGACGGTGGTGAACTGCATGACATGCGCAAAAGTCGACGGGAGCAGTGTAGAACCATGGGTGTCGTGCTGAACGGCGTCCAGGGGTAGTCTCCGAGATGAACAGCTTAGAAATACCAGGCAAGGGCGACAGAAAGTGGGGGAAATGGCGTGTGGTTGAGTGGTGGCCTCCATGTGGCGCACACAAGGGTATGCGTATGGAGGACTCTCGGGGTGTCCGTCCGCTCCCCGGGCAGCCAGCGAGGAGATGCCGGCGGGGAAGCGGAAGGGCCCTAGAGTGTTAGCCACGCCGCTCTAGAAGCAGGACGCTGCGAGAGACCCGAGCCCTCGCTAACTCGACCTAATGGACGCTACTTCCGGTTTTGATTTTACATTGAGGTCCCTCCGGGGATGGAGGGGGAGGGCTGCGCCAGCCGAGGAGGTAGTGCAATACCAAGGCGACGCGCGCCGGCCCGGGCAGCAAGCTGCCGGATGAGCCTGCACCCGAGAAAAATTAGATTAATATCGTGAGGCTCGATGAGCCTCGTATCAGATATTAAACTGATAAGAACAGATACTACACTTGATCTTAGCCAAAAGGCCGAGAAAGGTATGCATCCTCATTATCGCCCCGCCCTCCTTATACCCCGACCTCCTCCTCACCTCCCCCACACGCGATGGGACATTCCGCAACCTCTCCGCCGCCATCACTCGCTGCCTCCTGCTCCTGCACCCTCCCACTACCACCCCTCGCACTGTCCACGTCGTCCTTCTGTCACCCTCTCCCCTGCCCTCACCTGCTTGCCCCCCCCCCCCCTATTGCCACTCTCCCCTGCGTGCAACAGGATCCCCCAAAAATGCCTATTGAACATTGGCATGGCTAATCTGCTGGGCATGTTCTTTTCCGACATCTTGGTGAAAGCACATTCCATGAGAACAGAGAAAACACGCAAATGGTGCAGGCGACATACAACCTGATACACTGATCCAGCTGCTGCTCATCGAAAACTCCTCTCGAACCCTCTCCCACGCGGCCACATAATTCCAGACTCCCTAATCATCCAGGAAGTCGGAAGTACGCAGTCGACACAAACCGAGGATGCTCATAATTCGCGAATAATTTCAACTTCACAGACTGGGACAAGACATCAAGACATCCCAGGCCCCAACTATTCTGAAACAGGCGTGAGTGTTGATTATTGGCGCATGTGGCACCATGAAAATGTTGCATCTTATGATTCGTACTCGCATATGTTGAAACCATGACGGCGCCAGTTATCGTTAACAAATGAGATTCTGTGCCACAGTCCAATCAGCACTAGTATTGTCACTCCTTTCATGCCAACACTTGGAACTGGCACGGGTTAGAGAATCTTTTGATCTTTTCAAATTATCGAAGAAACGAAAGTTGGAATTCTATGACTGAATTTGCACAGCATACATGTAGTAGTTTCTTCCAGAAAAGAAAAGGTCATTTTATCCATTTTTTAGCCAAAAGTCACTGATATAATAAAGAAGCATGTTGTTTGAGCATTCTAACTTTATTTTATTTATTTCCTGAGTATTTGCTAAGTTACAAGGTTGGAATAATTTTTTTCAGCTTGAGCTTTATTGTTTTGTTTTTAAATCTCTCTTTGACTAATTTGCATATCTGAATATAAAATTGGTTGACTCTATAATCAAATCTGTATTATAGTAATAGTAACAATATAAAATGTCGTACAATGCCGTTAAGTAAGTTATTTTTTTCTAGGTTTTAATAGTATTATTTCATTGAAGAAGATATAAATTTATCAAAGGCATTGTAGTATGTTGGAAAGAATGTCTGTCTTATGAAGGAATTATTCTCTACGAAAAAAGTCTGTATTTTATTAGATGATTTTGAATATTTCATAATATAATATAATTATTTGAGTATTTGATTTGATTTGATTTGATTTTTTTTAATTTTTAGAAGGTTTTTTTGTTTAAAACCCAATTTAAGAGACATTGTCTTGTAAAAGAAAGTCTATAGTAACAAGACCATAACATGTTTTAAAAAATAAAATAGGAAGATATGAATCATTATAGGGATGCAAAAGAAATCAATATTTGTGATTAGCATGCTAATACTATTACAATGGATCATTCATATGAAAAAATAAATATTTTTAAAGTATTTTTTTTTATTATTTATAATATCATTATCATATTTAGTATAGTATAATATTATTATTATATTTAGTGTAGTAAATTTAAAATTTACTTTATTAATTAATAACAAGTGATTTAACTTTATCTTTTAAATTTAAAAATCAACTTTTAACTAATGACATTATTGTATTTGCTTGTAACATAAGGAGTATAATTTAACTTATAAGATTCATTTTGATTTTCAAAGATAATATTAAATTTACTCAATAATCTTCTTTTTTCTATTTTGGCCCTTGTAGATTCTAAGTGAGATAATAATAATATTTTTTAGGTATTACAGAACAATAATTATGTGTGTGTATATATATATATATATATATATATACATAAATATATACAAGGATTTATATGAATATAAATTGAAGTATAACATCATGAGAACATATAAAAATATAAAAATTTGAATAATTTAAAATTTGACAAGTCTAAATTTTAAAAAATACTAAAATTTAATGTAAAAAACCAATCATTATATTTAATACTAAATAAATATATTATATAAATAAAAATTTATATAACTTATAAAACTTTTAAAAAATTATTTTTTTATATGATTATGAAAATAAATATTTTATTTATAATTTAGGTTAGTTTTTTAACTAATCATACATAGAATTTAAAATTTACTTTTTTTAAAATTACATATTTAAAATTAAACTATGTCTTTTTTAATTTTAAAAATAAAAAATAAAATAAAATTGTGAATTAAACCAATTGAACTATATATTATAGAAGTGAAAAGTTTCTAATAAGATTTTATAATATTTTTTTCTATAAATTCTTAAAAGTATGGATTTTTCAATAATAATATCTTAATTTTAAAGTATCTTTAAAGTAAAAAATTAATATTATTTTTAAAATCCTTAATAAGTAATTTAGTCTTCTTTCTCTAGATTTAGGAAACTATTGTCTTTTTACAAGTTTGTAAGTTTGTAAATGAATTTCTTTTAGGAAGGTTTTATTTATTTGTTTGTTTATTTGTTTATTTTATAATTTTATTCTACCAAACAGATCTTTTAAGATTTAGCTATTTTTAATCAGTATCTCAAGTAGATTTACTTAAAAATATTTAATTCAAATAAATTTAGTTTGATACAAGAATCATACTTGTAAAATTCTCTTCTATAATACAAAAGTTTTTCTATCATATAAGAGATTTTCTAAAGCATTATGCTTGTATTGTTTTATTTTTAAATTTAAATGTATAGATTTTCTCTTACAAGAAGAAGAAGAAGAAGAAATTAAAATCAAAATATAACATGTAATATGTTACTATTGAAACTAATAAGTTGAGATCTCAAATATTATAGTTGTTAGATTTCTTTTATTATTTAGATTTAGATTTATCCATTCATCTTTAATTTAGTTTTAATTTATACAACAAAATAAATTTTATACTTGTTAAAATTTATATATATACTGAAAAATAATAAATTCTCTTTAATAATACATAAAATAATAATTACAAATATTTAATCTAAAATACAAAATGAAGTATATTTAAAGTCTTAAAACTATTATATTATATATAATTTTGTTTAATTATATCAATTTTTTTAATTTGGTTAATAATATAGCCAAAGTTTTAATTATATTTTTAATTTTAAAGTATATTAATTATAAAATGTCTAATTTTTTTTCTTTAAAATATGATGATTAAGTTTTATAATTCAAATAAAATTATTAAATATAGTTCTATTACATATAAATAAAAGTAATAATATAGTCTTTGAGGCCAAACTTGTATAATTTAGTATATAAATACCTCATAATAAATAAAAAATCTTACTACTAAGTCTTTAAAATAGATATTATTAAAATAGATACAAGGTTTATTTTTAAGTTGATGTAGTTAAATTATTAATTTTAAAATTATCAAAAAAATATATGATATGATTCAATGTTTCAAAAATATATTTTTTATATCTATTAATTTAAAAAAAATAATAATAATCTTTATTTTGTCATTAAAAAACTCTACTTTTTAATATCTAACTAAACACCAAGAATATTATTACATAGGTCTAGAATGTTAGTAAGCCTAATTGACTAAGTCAAACAATATTTTTATTTTTAAAATTTTTAGTAGACTATACTAAAAATAATTAAAGATCATGTTTTAAAAATTTTTCAAAATGATATAAATAGAAGATTAAATGAACCAATTAGTTTGATCTTTTTAATAAAAAAGATAATAGATATTTTTTAAAAGTAACAATTTAACAATTTGTAATCTAAATATTATTTTTAGAAATTAAAAACTAAATCTATTTCTTTATGATTATTAAAGCCTTTAACATTAAAATGGTCTAAAATTTAATAATAAATAGAATAATCACACTTGCATATACATTTAGAAGTTGATAGAATTAAGCAATTATACATCTATTATCCTATTAAAGTACAAAAGATAAGATATATGCTAGGACCATAGAAGTGTCTTTAATTTGAGCTAATAAAGATGATAAATTTGGACTAAATTATTTTCTTTATCTTTTAGTGTTTATATATATATATATATATATATATATATATATTTCACAAAAAACTCTTATAATAGATTAAAATATTTGATAAAGTATTTATTGTTGTTTACGCTCAATATTGTTAAAAGCAAAACTACATATTACTTCGGATTTCCTATCTAAAGCAACTTAGTGTTTATAAATTATTTAGTTTTAATTTAATAAATATTTTATTTACTAATATAAATACCTTAGTATATATCATTAAAACCATATCCAAAATAAATTTATCAAAAAAAATAATTTATTAAGTTTTTTATTTTTATTTTATATATTTGTTTATTTTTAATAGCATATAATATTTAATGCTACAAATAAAAAAATAAAAAACAAAATCCAAGATCTATGTATATGTATATATATACACACACAACATTATGTATATCTTAAATCCTATGTATACAACCAAACTTTGGTTCTTAAATAATCATTAATTTCTTTTTTAAAAAAATCTTAGTTATTTGATTTATTTTTAATTTTATATTAAGTAAAAAATATATATTTATTTTCTATATTTTTCATATTTAAAAAGATACTTATGTTATTATCATAAAATAAATATAGTTAAAATCTTCTATTTTAAAAAAAATTAATAGAATATTTAAGCTTCTAACCTCATATAATTTATCATTACTTTATATAAAAATAAAGATCTTTTTAATATTAAAAATACATATTTTAATAGTATTTATGATTTATTTTATATAAGATTTTTTTTTTCTTATATTTTGAATTAAAATACCAATCATCTTAAAAATTATTAAAAAAACCTTACTAATTCAATGGATATTACAAAAGACTTGACTATTACTAAATTACAAACTTTATCTTTATGAATTCATATTTTTATATTAAATTTATTTAAAGTAGTCTTATTTTAAAGATTTTAATATTAATAGTTTAATATATTTCTATTTTTATTTATAAATATGGCTTATTATATATTAATAATATGGCTATTCAATTGTATAATATATTGGATTATAAAATTACATAGATAGAAATTAATAGAATAAGTATGTATTACAAAAAAAATATTTATAAAAATAATGTAGTATATTTTATAATATAACATATTGGATAATGGCAAAAATTATTCAACCTATTTTTTAATCAAGTATATTATATATTAATATTAATAGAAAAATTAAATGATTGTTCTACCAATTTCTACCATTTCATAACACACGTTACTACAACATATATTCAATTTTTATAACTAAAAAAACAAAAACCAAAATCTGGAAAAAATAAAGAATAAATAAACTATACCTGAAATCTTACATGATAATTATCACATTACCTTGGGGACGTTGATAGAAATAATACAGTGTATTTTATAGTTGAACATATTGCTTATCGGTAGAAATTATCCAGTATATTTTATAATAAAAAATATTTTATATTGGCAGAAATTATAAAATGATTATTCTACCAATTTCTACCATTTCATAACAGATAGCACTACATCTTATATTCAATTCTTATAATAAAAATAAATGAAATTCTAATCATCAATCTATTTAGGGCAAGTAAACCCTAATTTTGAGCATGGAAGCTCCGGTTCCGTTGTTTTGAAGGCTCCGGAGACTCATCGCAGTATTCCCAACAGCGTCTTCGTCGTCGTCGAGGGCGCGACGCCGTCGTTTTCTTCGTCTTCATCGTCGTCCACCTATGCGGAATTCCACTAAGGTTACGAGTGTCATGTTATTACAATTCTCGCAATTTATCTGCGACCATGGAGATGCGTCAACAGTGGGCGCCAGAGGAATCGAACCACTTGGCAGAATCCTCATCCACCTCTGTGTGTCTCTTGCCATATATGGGCACTTGCTGAGTTGGGCGCGACGCCTTTTCCAGTGTCCCATGCCTGGACAGATTCCGTCCTACAGGTGATCGGAGGAGAATCCACTGCGGATTGGAGGGTGGTGTGCGGCCAACTGCAGGGATGCTTGACGTCTCACGCACACAAAACACTGATTCTCCACTTGTTGAAAGATTCAAACCCTGCATTGTGTGATGCTGTCTTTTTCTCTGGAGCACAAGGCGTATAGTCTGTGTCCTTTCGTACTCGTTCTCCCGATAAACTGGGGGAGAAATTCTTAGAAGAGGTTTAACGCTCGCAAGCACATGTCACTCTGATTTCGTTGCGATGCTTGAAGAATGTGCATTTATTAAATGGTCAAGCAGCGTTTCCGCGGGATAACTATCAGAGACTATCCGTGGTCGCGTCCTGCCGTGCCAAGAAGAAGTCTTGCTTCGGTATGAGTGGACATTGCACCATCCGAAGTATACAGCATAATACGCGTAACATAACATGTTCTGATTCGATGCCTCAGCAAGGAGCGTTGGTTGTCCAACGAATGGAACTCGGTGAAGCCATCATTTCTCTAGTCGTGAGGCTAACGTTGACGACTTTTTTGCAAAAGTGACCTGAAACAGGAATGTGTCCTCCATGGATTTTCGATTTATTGATAAATAGAAATGGCAGATGAATAGTGGACACACGCAAAACGTGTGTACAATGCAGGTCCAATGTCGTTGTCCGAGCAAGTTATTTCCCCAGTAAGGATTTCCAAATGTCATATCCACTTTGCTGGCTTGGTTTGTGCCAGGCATGCTTGATGCAAAGTGGAATGATCACCCTGCACTGAAGCACCTCGCGAGTAGCTTTCTAGCCGATCGGTAGGTCAGACGACACAGACCATTTTGGGTCTAAACTATCCGAGTAATTTCGGCTCATGGGAAGGCTGACATGCAACACCGCGCACTGGATAAGAATTTTTAGCCGACCAGATGCAGAGGAATCTAGTAATGGCAATAAGTGGAAGATTCAGAAGCTTGGTGAAAAAGCAGATGTGAATTAACATGGTTTCAACACAACATGGGTAGTTGTTACATTTTTTTTGTTTTTCTTCTTATTACTCCTTGTTTGTTATTATTGATCAATTTTTTGCAAGGCGAGCCCCACTCCTCAACATTATGCTTAAGAATATATTTTAATTTCAAACCATCTTTACCGGTAGGAAGTTGTTACGCTTGTTTTCAAATGCCTTGACTGATTTTTTCAACCAAACAACACTAATTATTTATCTATTGTTTTCGGTGTCCAATTTCCAGCAAATACGCTCATGAGTGATAGTTAGAGCTCGTGCTTGCCATGACTGTCTGACAACGACCGAGCTATAGATCCAAATCTAGCCAGCAAAAACCTAAATTTGTCGTCTCAAATTCAAGTTGGACAACGGTAAGCATCAGAGCAATACCCCGGAAAGAACCGTCAGTCGATATTGAAATCGGGGATCTTAGGGGTTCTGCTAAAATTTCTCTCCGGAAACTGGCTCTACTGGAAACGAGGTGCCAGCGACAAACCCATTACACCATATGGGCCCCACCTTCATTAAAAGCTTAAAAAACAGATTTTGCGAAGGACATTTACAATGGCACCTCTTTAAATCTGAAATGTCCACGCATGGACTGCATCAAGCTACTCGATTATAACTCGGAATCTAGATTGTTGTGCCTTCGCTCTAAGCCGCCTCTTGCTCAAGATTCATGTTGCCTCTCCTTGATCCACCACTATATTTTTGCATCTAGTTGACTGGTTTCCACGGGAGAACTAGTATATTCCTACTTGGCTTCAATCTCGATGTTCCTTCAAGGTCTCGGAGTACCATTCCTGCGTATGTGACATGACACTGTAACTTCCCATATTGCTGCTCGAGCGGTACTGTCTAGCGCCTTGCTCTCCTTTTCTCTGTCTGTCTGTCTGTCTGTCTCTCTGGTTTGAAGGCACGTAGTAATTACTGTGTGTGTACCTCGACAAGGACCTGGTCTGACAATTGTAACGCGTGTTAGGTCGGTCGCTATCGTCGAGTATTTGTGCTCATTTTGTATGAAGCGTGTTTTAAGGTGTATGTGCACGGTTTTTCACTAGGAAGAGAGGCCACTGTAATGTATGTTCGTTCCCGCTTGATGGGGTCGTCTTCCTTAGTATCTATTCTGTGAAAGAATGCCGTTCTGTGCGTGAGAATCTCTGTGCTATTACGTTTTGCAGGGAAAATAATCTGAGCTTTCAAGCGCGATGTGGGGTTTTGCGTCTGTGAGCCGTTGACTTGCAGCAAAGGGTTTTTTATTTTTTTATTTTTTTATTACTTGTAGGCTTAAGTTCCTTACAAGCGACACAACTGCAAGCCTAGCTGGCTTGCACAAGTCTAGTGCACTCTTCCATAGTTTGATTCACCGTCGCACGAAATCCTAGAGTATCTATGTCATTCTGGAGTGGTCCGAGTCTACTTCAGGCATACTCAGCTCCTTCGGTGATATAAGATAAAATTAGGTATTGTTACAGATTCTACAAATTGGGTCGTCTGCTCTTCGTTCCCGTCACTGGTGTTTCAAAACTAAACTTTCTTCCCGGGGACAAGCTACGTAGTTTGCCACTATTTTGAGACCTAGTATTTGCATAGGGCAGTTTAGGGGACGTTGCAACTGGCGCGACAGACCCTTGGAGAAGGAAGAGCGCCACCATGACAGCAGAGGTGGATCATACAGAATTACAGAATGCAGCCGCTGTACAGGTGCAAAAGGCGTACCGAGGGTACCGAGCTCGGCGCAAGCTTGCAGATGCGGCAATCATGTCCAAAGCGTTTGGCTGGTATGCCTTCATAACTTAAAGCCTCTGGCAATGTAGCTTAACCTTAATCTCCTTGAGTCTCTGTTAAATGTCTCTTGTGACCTCCGTAGTGACAGCCCTATTCATTGAAATATTTCAGCTCTTCTATAAATCTATTACCACTGAGAATGTTGCATTTGTGGCGCCTGGTGACAAAGTGAAATGAATTAGAGTGATGCTATTGTTAGCATACGTGTCTTTTTGTTTCGCTTTCCATGTTTTCACGAGACCGATACTGCGTAGAAACAGGTGGAATATTGTCGATTCTGTGGTTCTGCAAGAGCACACCCAACAGTATTATGCACACAGTAAATCTTGGAAAGCTATTGACCATTGGAAACGCCTGAAACGAAAGGCCTCAAAGGTGAGGATTTTATTCAACACTTTCGATAATAATTTAAAATGAAAATTACTTAGTTCAAGAATTGTGAAAGGCAGGTCCTTTTTTTTTATTAGCAGAGTGCTGTTGTTAAAAACCTGGGAATGCAGTGAGCGTCAGAAATGTGTTTCACTCCTGGTCTGTAGTTGAGTTCTAGTTGAGTGTTTAACAATGGGCATCTGCTGGTAAGTTGCAGGTTGGAAAAGGATTGTCGAAAGACAACAAGGCTCTCAAGCTTGCTCTACAACATTGGTTGGAAGCTGTAAGACATTCATTCTTTCCTCTTGTTAAGTTTATTAATAGAGTAACCAGTAGTAAGCATCAGTCTACTGTCTTCCTTAAGGTTGTTGCTACTTATCACTTTCAAACCCACCCACCGACCTTTTTCTTATGCCTGATATGTCCTGTTAAGGGTGGAGCTATTTTCATGTATTGACTGTCATCTTGGCTTCCCCATCATGTAGTAGAAAGGTTGAAGGTTTGTATGACTGATAACATGCAGGTGGACGCAAGACACAGATATGGACACAACTTGCACGCGTACTACCTCCACTGGATTGCAAATGAAACCGCTGAGCCTTTTTTCTATTGGTACGTGTTACTCGTGTTCTATTTTATTCCATTCAAAAGAGGGTGTAGCTTGTAAAACGGATGTTGATTAGGACACTCTTTTATTCGTTATTGTGGCAGGTTGGACCTCGGAGGGGGCAGGCAGATTGAATTACCCAAGTGCTCGAGAGCCACTCTTCAACAGCAACAGATTAAATATTTAAGTCCTGTAATGTGCTCTTCCTCCTCGGACGTAACATTGGGATTAATTCGCGCATTATCATTGTGTGGGAACTCCTAACCCCCATGTTAGACCTGCTGCAATAAATCTTCTTAAGCTAAATCAGGCATGGAAATAGTTCGGTAGGACTAACAAATTCAAGTCTTATGATTGAAATTCTCAGGAGCAGAGAAAGCATTATGAGGTGGTGATTTACTGCGGCAAATTGTTTTATAAAGCTTCAGGAGAGCTTGTGCACACTCCCGACGGCGACCGTTGGATTTTTGTTATGAGCCCTCATGGAAAGCTCTACATTGGCATGAAGAAGAGAGGTGTTTTTCAGCACTCAAGCTTCTTAGCAGGAGGTGCCACAACTGCTGCCGGCCGTCTTGTCGTCAACCACGGAGTCTTAAAGGTAGGACCGTTCTCTTGAAACCGGATGCTTTTTTTTTTTGTTGCTAAACAAAGTAGGTACTAGATTGGCCGATTCGTCTCAATCTGATATTTGAAGGGTCTTAATTTTGCGACTGTTAAGAGATAGATAGGTCGATATGGATAGCCGCGTTCACACTTCCTATATGATATTATTACTGATATCTTCAGCATTTAAATTTTAGTCGGTTCAACCTTGTTTGTGCTTATGAAATTAATGACTGTAAAGTTTGAGGATTTTTTTGAATCTTGATTTAGGAGTTGGAGGATTCTTATATGTGAAGATTTACATCTAACTGATTTCTTTTTTTTGCCTTGGTATTAGCTGATGGAAGCTCACAGTGGGCATTACCGGCCGAGCCCAGAGAATTTTGAGACGCTTGTTAGGAAACTGATTGATAGTGGGGCTGATTTGTCCTTGGCCAAGGTAACGCTTCTATGAAGATAGCCTTCGTATGTCGATATTCTTCTTACCTCTTCACTTGAGACTTGTGGGTATCAAATGATTAATCAACTGAACGTTTTGATCAGGTGAAATTGGTGTCGGATGATTTAGTAGAAAAGAAGGAAGGCAATAAATTGGCAGGAGAAGTGCGTGAAGTTATTGAAGAAGTTAGTGCAGATGAGCATGTTTCAGTGAAAGTTGAAAACCAAAGGCTTGTGTCAATTGATAGTGGGTTAGATGGAATGAGTGAGTACCTTGTCACTAATTTGACTTTTCCACAAGTAGAGGCTAACGCTGCAAAGAAAAAGCTGGAACATCCAGAGGAAGAGGTGGTAGTGAAGGAGAAAGTGAAGAGTACAGGCCAAGGATCTTTAGGCTTTTCGAGAAATGGAAGCCTGGCAAAGTTGCACCCTGATGATCGTTGCCAAGCACTGGATAGGTATGTCTTGGGGTCTGCAGTTCCTGTGATGGCACGCTAACTGCTATCACTGTTGTATCTGAGTCATATTATCTTGTGAAATATTCTTGTATAATGTGTTGTGACCATGACATGAAGTTGTGAAAGATTTCGTCAAATTCACTATTAACTGCGGAAAAATCGCAGTTTTACTTGGATCAATACAAATTGCAGAAGTATCATCCACGTATGTATACAATATTTTATTTCTCAAAACTGTAAACATGTACTTTCAAAAGCTTCTTTCAATTAACCAGAGCATGATTGAATTTTTTAATTTTTCTATCCTCTCGTGTGGCAAATACTAT
This sequence comes from Physcomitrellopsis africana, assembly GCA_036785485.1. Lineage (NCBI taxonomy): Eukaryota > Viridiplantae > Streptophyta > Bryopsida > Funariales > Funariaceae > Physcomitrellopsis > Physcomitrellopsis africana. The sequence continues at coordinate 291,934 of JAWRVF010000045.1, forward strand.
TAATGAACAATATAAATACAACAATTCAGTTAACGAAAGTCACCGATGTTTGAAAAAAATTTCGCATCATGTATTAAAATATTTTCAATCTGTACAAAAGCAGCCAGCTACCACAGCGTTTCATAGTTACGCTCAAAAATGTAACTGCCACATCTACAATTCTATTTACAGTATTGCAATGTACAGTTGTACATTTGTACAGCTGCACGTTGCACACCATACATCATTAATGTACACAAGTAAACTTCACTACAAGTTATTACAAAGAAATTTATCATAAAACCCTGATTATGCACATATTATGTGTATCGATGTAGAAATACACCAAGCAGGGTTCGATTATTCCAACTTGCGCCAGAGTCTTGCAGAGATGGAGATACTGGGACACACGTCCAGCTTTTTGTAAAGAGCGAAGGACCGCCAGCATGACGTGAAAATCAGGACGTAATCCCTTGGTTAGCATCAAGTGCAGTGCTTCTGAGGCCTCTTGAAAATTCCTCCCTTTCAAGAAGCCACCGATTAAGACAGTATACGTTTTCTTCACTGGCATAGGACCCAGAGCCTCCATTCTGCACCCCGCCCAAATCTCCTAATATCTTAGTCTTTGAAAACTTTCGTTACGTACAAAGCACATATATTCGACGGTTTCTTGATTACATACACATTAAAATTAAAAGTGACCAAAATAGAAAACAACACAACCGACCAATTGCTCTAGGGTGGATGAGTATCAGCTTCCCACCTGCTTAGAACACGAAAGGCAGCCTCTCGATGGTTTCCAAAGCCACACACGCCGACTACAGTATTATACATTTCGACTGGTGGCTCCCGTCCTGAAAACTTCATCTGCCAGAGGGCCCGCTCTGCAGCCAAGCCGTTCCCTGCGATGCAGTACATAGCCAGCAGCCGTTCGTAGATGCCTGGCAATTTATCAGGGGTCCCTATCTTCTCGGCCCAAAGGACAATTTCTTCCGCCTGCAAATGGAGAAGGTATTCATAGGTCGCAAACGCTTCCTTTTCGTGTTTCTCCAGCTCCTGCAGTTGACTATTCTGGACGAGCATCCTCACTTCCCGCTGAACCTTCGTTAACTGCATCCAAAAGAAAAAAACATTAGAACACTAGTATCTACCACTGTGACTGCAAATAATTACTCGAATAACAATTATTCCTCGAGAGACGGATAACCAACCTGCTCCTGCTCCTTGACTGCAGCAAGTAGTGCGGCGCTGTAAGAAGAAATACGAAGCTCGAACCCACATCCACGCAAGGTACGCACCAACTCAATGGCCTCCTTTTGTTCTCCTGCTTTGACCATCTTTATGAGTAGGAAAGCCAGGGGATCTTCGGCATCATTTTCCACCCCTGTTTCCAGCATTTGCTTAACAAAACACAATGCTTTGTCCTTCCTACCCCTGTCCCAGTATGAAGAAATGATGGCTTGTATGATGTGAAACTCTGGCTTCAAACCCACGCAGTACATATCCTGCGCTATGCTCCACTTAATCAGAATAAACCTTATTTCTATAACTAGTGAAGCAAAAGTGAACTGAAAACGAAAGCTACTACGCCCTAAATCTTGAACCAGCAGCAGATACTGAGCCTTGAATCCTAAATGAATTAGATAACTAACAAAATCTGAGGAACATTTTAATCCTAATTATACAAACCCCGATTGCAAAATTGAAGCAAATAATAGCTTACCTGCAACAGGCTTTTCACCTCCTCCACAGACCGTTCGCCTTCAACTAATTTCATGACCCATTCGTACATAATAGTCATCATCAATTTTTGAGTCTCGTCTCCTACACGATTCTCCTTTTGCATCCACTCGTAGACCTCAAGTGCACACCAAGAATCTCGACCGTCCTGGGCAAAATATGTGAGCACTAGCTCCAAATCCTTGGCAGACAATCTTTCTTGCATACCACCCAGTACCTCCGCTGGCTCCCTAACCATAATTTCCAGCTCAAAAATGGCTTCCTTAAAAGGCTCTTCAAATTTATGTTCGGCTGCATCACAACCTCCTCGATCATCTCGGGAACAACGAATTCCAAGTTTTTCCTTACAGCAAGAAGACGAAACTCCATATCTCGGAACCCGATTGTTTTTTTTCGACGAAATATTTACACAAAATTCTGTCTTCTTCGGCGTCACATGCCAGAGCTTTACCTCCCTTGCCCTCTTGATTGCTGACACTACAGTAAGAGCTGCACTTTTGTCATAGTTTTGAGGACACAGTCGCAGAGGTGAGCCATGAAGTGCTATTGGATGAACTGCACATAAAGCCATAATCCGTAGACGTCTTCCTATATCTACAACGCTCCAATACCGTCGCAGGGTCTCCTTGCTCCGATGGCAAAAGATATCTGTATTCAAGAGAAGTAATGCAGATTCAACAGACCACAACCAACGAAAAAGCCTGAAATGTGAATGCAAAATTGAAAACGCACATAAACCTAAAACCAGACTTGAGTTATCGGGTGTGCACTGACGAATCAACAGGGTTACTGACGTCTTTATTTTGTTCCAATGTCCACTTCGCCCATGCATTGATCAGGTAAGTATAAATACCGACATTAAATACAAAGACGCTGCAGCAATTCCTTCCAAATTATGCAGTAGAATTAAACCATGGAAGGCCAGATGGAGCAAGATCATCACACAAAACACAGGCTTGAAACAGAAATCCACGATCCAGTTCGGGATTACTTAATATCCTTGCAATTTAGGAGCACCATATGGTCCACATCACGATAACAACAAATAGATGATAGACTCACTCAGAGAATTCTAATTTGAAGCATGTACTTCAGATTCACTCGCAACAATGACAGTCACTCAATCTTACTCTAGACACATGTGAAAAGAGATGGGAATCACTAGGCAAGACTTACAGCGAAATGCGACCGACTAATAAACACTCAGAGAACATCGAAGAACCTTGGGAAAAGGGATCACCTTCAAGTCGACTAATATTTCACAAAGGAACAATCACGAGCCCAAATTGGTTACTGAGAAGAGCCAATTCAGCTCGAGTGCGTACTGATCGCAGAGGGTGACGGCCCAAGCAGAGCCATTTTCCTACGTGCCTCGTCTCAGCGGTAATCAGAAGCACCCAAACCCTTAAACTCACCGGCTCCACAAGGCTATGGAGCATGGCACCACTTCATGAAACCGCCAAACTCCAGATCCCTTCAAACACAACCCCTGCTACAAAAACCATTTACCTCCACCAGATTAGCACTTCGCACTCCTCCCTACCCCAACTCCAGTTGCGGTCATCACCACAAGCACACTGTTGACCTTATGACCACGTTATGTACAAGATTTTTCCCTCCCGTGCCCATGACATCGTCCTTGTTGAAGCCACAAAATCCTACCAGGACAGCTTTTCTTCCGTTTCTTTTCTGCCTGTGAGAGTGAGGAATGAGTTTCTTACCTTTTAGAAGTGACACCAACGTTTAGGGTAAGGTCATGTCCATGACTTGGGGCGACGCAGGTGGAGCCCTTCTAAAGCAACACTGGAGTGGTCCTCACTTCAGGGTGTGGACAAGCCACAAACACTCCCTTTTTTTAGAAAGAAGAAACAGAAATGGTGTGGCAGAAAACTAAGCGGGCACCCATTCACACCGCTAATTTCCTCCGCTATTTCGACTCCCATCAAATTCTTTCATCGTCGCGCTCACCAAAGTCAGTACAACCGCTGAAATAGCATCTCAGAAAAAGGTATTCTCTTGGAGCTTTAGTTTTTTTTACAGTAAAAGGGGGAGAGTGGGTATTGACCCATTAGTGCCCACGGATAGCTCGTTTCCCGAGTGTATCTGTGTCTTGACTACAGTGTTGCGCATGCTCTGGATGTTAATTGCTTGATTGATTTGCTTTCTTCCACTGATTGGCAGCTTGTTGTGAGCCCTACTTCGAAGCAAGACAATCCAGTAATCGCGAGATCAGTGAGATACTTGCGGTGCCAATAATTGAGCTATATGTGGGTTCAGCATGACTAGCGGAACGTGAAACAGGTGACCGGCTGCTTCGAAGTATCTCGCCAAAAAATCTAGATCTCCGAATGACTTTGTTATGATTTCGTGGAAGTCCACTCGTTGAAGCTGTCAGAGAATTGACCACAATACCAGGAAGTATGTAATTTAACCCATTCGAGTCATTCAAGGTGTGGAATTACCTGCTTTACAGGTAACGTCTATCACAGAACGGTTTTTCGGGAATATTTGAAGGGTTGCGGAGTGTGACATCGCAATTTAAGCTCCGACAAAATCTCCAAACTAGCTGCACAGTCGTTGAATTCCGTCGCTTAGAAATGCAAACACTGCTTTTGTCGGTAGCAGACGCAGTGTCACTGTGATGACCCTACCGCTTGGGGCACAAGATTGCGAGACCTGGATGTGTCATATTCTACACACAACGATGCCAAAGGATCGTGTGTTGCATTGGAGAAGAAACCCGGAACACTTTAAAAATGTTTGAATTCAAACATTTACCAAAACCAAAAAAATCACAATCTGTTAGTCAAATAGCGTGTACTTTTTAAGTCTCTAATGCGCATGCTCTTGATTTTCTTTATTAATATGGATTCTAAAATACAAGCTGAAACTCAACATTACATGAAACCACACAATCGTGTTGGAAATTGAAATTTTAAAGTCGTTCAACAATGAGAGTTAGGATTTGACTTGATAGATTTGAACATTGATTGTAACAGAATGTCAACTAAATGATGAAAAGGGCCATTAGTTTCAAAAACAGGGTTTTGACATTGTAGTGTAGAAGAGACCAGAGTCATGTGCCTTAAATAATAACAGTATACAAGAATTTTGTGAAAAGTTTGTTCCCACAACAATAAGGATATGGAATGCTATGATATGGACGTCCATTTATGTGGTAACTGTTCCTGAAATCTAACATCCTCAGTTTGACTGCTCTTGGACTTGTCTTCATTATTTACAGACTGGGTTGGTAGAAGATGAGATGCTGTAAGGAATCCCTGAAAGAAGAGAGTTAAATGCAAAAAGGATTTGCTAAGACATCACATGGCAATTCACCTTGAGATGCATTTAGGAGAGTTTTGCTTACCTTGTAGTTTTGTGAGTAAAGCAAACAAAGTTTTGTGGGTTCATATTAGTCTCCAAAAATAATGATGGTGCTGGAAACTTAAGGAGCTGCTGCTGCATGCTCACATTGAGATGTGATGTTGATGAGCATCACCATGTGGATGATATTCTGAAAGAATCTTTGGATAGTGAGTTGGAGCAAAATTCTAACTTGTATGAGTTTTAAAAATCTTGAATGGACAGCACCAGTAACAAGGTATGGTACAGGTGGCACAAGATGCTCTAGTACATGGCAATAATACAATAAGAAATGAATGATAGAAAGGTGATATAAGCTCCAATGCCACATTATCAAGTAGAACCAAACAAAAAGATGATACAACATTAAATATTATGGTAGCAAAAAAGATTAAAAGACATTGAACAAACAATTCAATCAAAAGATACAAAAAGAAGAAAATATTTACAATAATGAAACATATTTAAATTCATATAAGATGTTGCAAGTTCATATAATAGAACTATTAAGCCAATTTGCAATGCATTAGATACCATGATTTATCATAGAAGCAAAAAAGAGGTGAAAAATACATTTATTGAAATTCACATAATATCATCATTATAAAAATATCTTAGAAGTAAAAAATTGGATGAATTTTCATAAAGTAATAAGGTTAATATTAGCCTTCTAAGAAAAATCTAAATTAGAGAGTTATTAAAATATTATAGCTATGACAATAGTTTTATATCAAATTGTTCAATCTTATTAAAACACCTATATCTTTACCAAATCCAAAAATAAAAAATAAAAAATAAAAAATAAAATTTAGAAACAATTGGAAATATTTTAAAAAAAAAAAACTTTAATGAGTTAGTATTTGATTATAATTGGCCTTGTGATGCAAAGAGATTTGTTCAATAGAAATAGGGGCTCCTCTTTTCTTATATAAATAAAAAACCTTGTAGATTTTTAAAAATAAAAATTAGATATATAAAAGATAGAATTACTAAAAGAAAGAATAAAAAAAAGTAGATTTTTAGGCATATAGGAAACTATCCATAAAATAAATATGTCTATCTTACATACTAAATTAAGATTGATATGATTTAAAAAAAAAAAAGAAGGGTGCCATTTGAGAAGAAGATTGTGAGAGGTTTTATTGCTATTGGAAGAGGACTAAAGGAACAATGGCATTCTTATCAAACTAAGTTACAAGTTGGCTCACATGTTATTAAGTTGAGGTCTAAGTTGGATGTGGCACAATTTTTAATAGTTGAAAAATTTATTGTATGAAGGCTTTATATAGCTTCTACAACACAATTGACTCTACTCCAATATTTAATCAAAATATAGATTGTTGTGCATAGCCTTTGCTTGGTTGTTTGCCATAGATAATACAAACTATGAAAAACTGTGATTTTAAAGAGCTTGTTTCCTAAACTCTTTTTGCTACATTCTATTATAATCTTAGATTAAAAGCCTTAGAAGTCTAGTATTTTGTATAGTCTATTTTTTCATAAAAAAATTTTATTTTAGCATTTATTTTTGAAAAAAATTTAGATCATAATATCTAATATAATAGCAATTATTAATTTAAATAATTTTTTTTAATATAATTATAAAAGAATTGGACATAGGGAGGAAAAAAGAACATAAATGAAATAACAAAGAAGACTAAGAGTTAGTAGAAGGACCTAGTTGGTCACAAAAAAGACTTGTATCTCATCTTAAGAAAATAAAAATTTATAATAATAATCTTTCAAGTAGTACCACTAAAATTCACAATCTTTATATACAAGATTGATGAATTTTATTTTTTACTTGTAATAGTGGCATTAATGGCATTGTCATGTTATAACATGACTATTGGATAAAAGAAAAAAAAGAAGGATTATATTATTGAAGAGCTTAATTGAAAATATAATAACAAATTAGTTTAAAAAATATAGATAAAAGATATAGAGGTAGTAAAATAATTTAATGTTAATATTTTCTTTTTATAAAAAAGACTTTTACTTACTATGTAGGATTATAAATAAGAAAAAATAAAATAAAATAGTAAAAATAATATTTTAAATATCTTTAGCTAAAAAAAAAAAAAAAAACTTTCAACAAAATTATATAAAAAAATCTTAGATTAATATCCAAAGAGGACCAATTATAAACTAGGATCAAAATTAGATCTTAAGGCACAAAACTACATACCCTTGGCAAATATAAGATTCTTTTGTAGATTAGAAAGTAGAATTGAGGGGCATACTTTATAGGATTTCTTTGAGTATTAGTTTTGAGGTTTTTGAATTTTTAATGACTTTGTAGGAGCTATGTAAAGTCAAGGTTCTATTCAAGTAACTTTAGTTTTTGAGAAATAAAGTGGATTTATATTTTAGAGAATTTTATGAGTTTTATAATAGATCTATAAATAAAAATTCGTGGATTTGTAAATATACTTATGTTAGATGTGTTTTATGAATTTGAGCTTAATCAAACAATTAGATAAAAGGTTATTGAAATTCAAGTGGATTGTGGTCTCAAAAATTGAATTTTGAAGGTTAATGAGGATTTTTGTAATTTTGAGCAATTTGTTAATTAGATTGAAATGGTTCTTTTTGAGCTCATAGTTGACTTAGTTTCCAACATTTATAAAAAATTTAGAATAAATAAATGGTACCAAAAAGAACTATCAATGCTGAAAGATTGACATTAAGATTAGAAAAAGAGGACAATTAATATCCAAGGAGATTAGGAGCTTTTTCTTTCAATTTGTAAGTTTAATTCTCTTTAGATTTGATGTACTTGTTGTCAGCTAGTAGATTAAAAAGTATAAATTTTTTAAATTAATATTAATAATTAATATGATAATTATTGAGATTTTAAATTTGCTATAGGATTTTGTTAGAATTGGTTAGGATTCAATTAAGATTTGATTAGAATTTGATTAGAATTTATTTAATATTTTATTAAAATTTTATTAAGATTTATTTAAGATTGATTAGAATTTGATTAGAATTTGATTAAAATTTGATTAAGATTTACTTAAGACTTTATTAGAATTTTATTAGGACTTGTTAAAATTTACTTAGGATTGATAAAGCTTTAATTAATATTTGATTAAGATTTGATTAGAATTTATTAGAATTTATTTAAAATTGATTAAAATTTGATTAAAATTGATTATAATTTATTTAAGATTTAATTAGGATTTTATTAAGATTTACTTAAGATTTCTATATAATTACTAGGATTTCTTCAAGATTTCTTTATAATTTTTAAAGAATTTCTTTATAATTTTTTTTAGATTGATTAGCATTTTTTAAATATTTTTAAAGATTTTTTTAAATTTGATTAAGATTTATTTTGATTAATAAATTTTTTTTAAAGATTTAATTAGAATTATTAAGGATTAATTAAGATTTATTTAGAATTGATTATAATATGATAAGATATATCTAGGATTTCTCTAAGGTTGAAGGATGTACTTAATACAATTGGAAGCTTATTTAGTGTCAAAGATACGAGAATACCAAATAAGAGACTTGAATTAGAAAGAGGTTTCAAGAAGAAATCGATAAAGATTTGAATTATCTAAATGAATATACAAATAATACTAAGAAAGATCAGCTAGAACTTCAAGAGATGCATTGTCAAGATTGAAGAACTCTTTAGCCTCAACTCTAATATATATCCATGTCTAGGAAGCTTTTTGAGTAGCTTCCAATAACTTGGAAGCTTCTCGGGCTCTTTCTACCAACTTAGAATCATTTTGAGCTCTTTCTACTAACTACAAAGCTTCTTGAGCTATTGGTCCTCAAAGAAATCGCTTATGACATTGGATTAGTACCTCCATTATTGAAACATCCCATCCAAGGATTTGATCTTCATTGTGGTCTTCAAAACATCTTCCAAATAAGATCTTAGGTTTAAAAAGATTCACTCTTTTAAGTTCAAGCAATATCACTAAAGCTTGAGCATTATAATCAAGACTTACATAGTTGGGTGTTGCTCCTAATAGCTTCAACCATGGTTATATTTGACACTAAAATATATCATCTTTACTTTCTTTAATTAAAGGCTATAAAAATTATAGTAGTTTGTTTGAAGCTTGCATAACAAGTGAATCTTCTGAATCTTGTTTTGCTAAATCTCTTAATAATTAAAAGTTTGATATGGTAACCAACTTGCTTTTATAACTCTATTTTATCTTGGAACAGATGATTGCATACTAATAAAGACTTTAGTTTCATTCTCTTTCTCTTATAGATATTTTTTGAATCCAATCTTTACTAAGAAATTATCATCAAACATGTTTGGATTTGTAGAGATAGAATCAATGACATTCCTATACCTTTTGAAGTACATTGGTAAGATTTTTGTTTGATTTCCATGTGCACTCATTAATATCATAGCCATGCCAATAAACAAGATATTTTAATTTATTCTACCTTTGTTGCAAATCAAGCACCTTTTTAACCTTGTATTCTTTATGATTTTTGATTTTGATATTAGGTGATAATTATTATACTCTTCTTGAAATATGCGACTTTCTATAAGACTCCCAAAGAAAGATATAAAAAATTAAATGTACCTTCATAGAAGATGGTAGTTTTAAGCAATATATCACTAGATTAATTTTTTTCTAGATGGAAAATGGTCTTAACTTCTAATAGTCCAACTTATTATATAGTCGCTTGATTTTGATGTTTCATCAAAGAAGTCATATTTTATTGCCAATAAAAAAAAAAAAAAACAGTTAATTCTTGAATTTATCTGCAGATGTCTTGTAAGCATCTTGAGTTGCTTACAATTGAAGCTTCAAGATTATTTGATATTGCAATAAATGCTTTATAAATCCTTTAAGTATTACATTATTATTTTTTGACATAGTCCATAGATTAAATTTTAGATGGTTTTTATAGTTAGGATAAAATAGTATTTGCTGAGTTGAAGCATGAATAATATTATTGTATATAAATTCCACTAATAGTATATATAAGATCCAATCATCATATTGATAGTTGATGTTGCATCATAAATATTGTTCTAAAATTTGATTAACTTGTTTTATTTGGCTATCAGTATGAGGATGGAAAATCAAAGAAAGTTTAATGTCTACTTCCAATATTTCAAAAAAGCATCTTCAAAATTCAAATACAAACTAGGAATCTTGATTAAATACAATATCATCAAGTAGGCCATGATATTGATATATATTATTAAGAAAGAGTCTTATTGTTTCTTCACTAAAAGTAATCTTCTTACAAAGAATGAAATGAGCCTTCTTTGTGAGTTAATCAATGACCACAAGGATGTTGTCCAATGAATTAGATAGCGATAGATCTGTGATAAATCCATCAGGATAGAAGACCATGATTGTTTTAGAATAAGCAAAGGCTGTAAGAGTCTATAAAGGCAATGTTGAGGATTTTTAGACCTTGGGCAAATATTACAAGAGAGTACAAAGTCCTTCATAACCTTTCATATTTGAGGCCACTAAAAATCTTAGAAAATAAGTTTTAAGATCTTATTAAATATAAAGTGACATATAATTGAAAAGTCATGGCAAGATTAAAGAATCTATAGTTGTATTGATTCTTCTGGGATATATAAACATTCTTTAAAATATAGAAGGTCTTTCTCAAGCTTAAATTTGTCAGCATTTTTATTGAGGCTATGTTTGATATCAAGGATCAATTCATCATTAGTAGTTGCAGTACACAATTCATTGAGGAATCTGGAATCAATAAGTACTGATATAATAATGGCGCAAAGGCAAAATTACTTTGACTTCAATAAAGTTACATATTATTAATTAAACGTTGCCTCTCTTGCTCTTGATACAAGATATGATTTTTTTTGATAAAGCATTGAACAATCTTTGTTGCTTCCTAAGTCAATAAGTAATAAAAAAGTTAAATCAAGATAATGACATATTCTATTGAGCTTGACAATAATTAAGAATCTAAGTTGATATAAAGTATTTCAAATTCTTATAGTCTGTATATACAATCATAGGATACATTGTTCCTTCAAAAAAATGATGCTATTTTTTTAAAAAAGCCATAATAATAAAAAGCTTCTTATCATGGTTTTCATAATTAATTTCAATAGTAGAAAACTTTTGAGAATAAAATGCAATAAGATAGAGTTTATTGTCCATATCCATTTATAAAAATAAGGTTTTTGGTACAAAATTTGAAGCATCAATAAAGTTTGGATGGACCAAGATTGGAACTATGGTGAACATTGTCTTGAGATCTTGGAATGCCTACTCTACTTGAGGCCTCCATTCCAACTTGTCTTTGTATGTCAATCAAGTAAGAGAGGTGGTAACTTAAGAATAATTTTTGATGAAGATCCAATAGAAGTTAACAAATTCAAGAAATCATTGTACGTCTTTTATAATCTTTAAAATAGTCTATTATATAAATACCTCTATTTTTTTGGGATCCATTATTAAGTTTATAGTAGATACAATGAATCTCAAAAATTCTATTTTTGATTGATAAAATACACATTTATCTAGCTTGGCATATAGACCTACATCTTATAGCTTTTATAATACCAACTTTACATGTTTTTCATGTTCCTCCAAATTTTTCAAATAGATCAAGATATCATCAAGATAAATCACTACAAACTTGTTTAGATTCTTTCAAAAGATATTATTCATTAAATGTTGAAAGATAGTAGATATATTTATTAATCTAAAAGGGCATGATATTATATTCAAAATATCTATACATTGTCCAAAATATGGTCTTCCATTCATCTCCTTCCTTAATCCATACCAAGTTGTATGCTCCATAAAGATCTTGGCTTGGCCAAGTTGTTTCAAGAATTCAAAGATTAATAGTAGTGGATAACAATTCTTTACCATTATTTTATTCAATCCCTAACAATCAACACACATACATAAAAAAACCATCTTTTTTTCACAAAGAATATAAGTGCACATGCTAGAGACTTTGAATGATTGATGAAGTTCTTTGCAAAATTTTCATCAATATAATCTTTCAATATCAAAAGCTTATTTTAAAAAAGATTATAAATTAGGCCAAAATTTGATTGCATTCTTTTGTGAAGATCTATAGTACAATTATATGATCAGTGCTCTATTAACATATTAACATTTTTTTTAAAAAAAAAAATACATCTTAAAATTTGATATATTGTTTTGAAATAATTATCAATAAAGTCATATCTTTTTTAATTGGAGTTGCATAAATAATAAATGGTATACCTTCTTTGGCCGATTTTATAAAAGCCCTTGCTCTAAAAAATAAAGGCTTATCAACTCGTGACTTTTTATAAAGTTTTCTTATAGGAATTTCTATAAAAAGTATGATTCTTTATAACTTCTAATTTATACATGGATTATGCTTTTTTAATAAAAAAAGTTCAAGAATAATAAGATTTGAAGGAGTCTTAATAATATTGAACACAATTTGGCTGCTATAGTCTTCAAATGATACTTCTATAGGTGTTATTTCATAGATGATACTATTAAATGATAAGCATTGTCCATCTATTATTTCTACATGAATAGGTTTGGATTTTTTTACTAGAAGAATTTTATGAAGCTTAGCAAATTCTTCATCTAAGAAACAAGCAGATGCCTTTGAATTCAATAAGGTAATTGCTTAAAGCTTCTGAGGGCCAAAATACAAAGGAATTATAAAGTAATGAATATGTTGAGCAGAAAGAGAAGAATCTGAATAATTTTGTAATGTTAAATTGTCTAATTGTACGGTTCCTATTATAGTTAAACATCTTTCATTTTCCTAAAAAATTGCACTCTTAATTTTGGTGATGTGTGGATTTTATTTTTTTGGACAATTGCCAACCTTGTGGCATTTTTTGCCACAATACAAACATAGATCTTTTTCTATTTGATGCTTCTTTATTTATAGACTAAGAGGTTTAAAATATATTGCATCAAGTTGCATATCTTTTACTTTTGAATGAAAATTTGGATTTCTTATTAATGTAGCAAGAGTGTATTAAATTGCATATTGTCTTATTGAAGGCCATGAATGTTGATCTTAATGACATTGAAATAGTTAATTATCACATTTTATGGCTTAGCTAATAGCTTCATTGAGTGATTGTGGATTTAAAAATTATAATAACAAATCCTTTACATTATCTCTTAATCTTTAATAGAATTGATTCATCAAAGTTTTTTCATCCTAACTGATATTGCATGCTAGTTGCCTAAAATACATATATAGGTTTTTTTCCATCCGATGCTTCTTTTTTTGTGGACTAAAAGGTTTAAAATATATTGCATTAAGTTGCATATCTTCTACTTCTAAATATAAATTCAAAATATTTATCAATACAGTAAGAGTGTATTGGATTGCGTGTTGTTTTGCTAAAGCCTATGAACATTGATCTTGTCAATGTTGGAATGATTGATTATCACATTTCATAGCTTGGTTGATGGCTTCATTAAGCAATTATGGATCCGAAAGTAATAATAACAAATCCTTCATATTATCTTCTAATTTCCAATAGAATTGATTTATCAAAACTTTTTTATTTTAATTGATGTTACATACTAATTGCTTAAGCATAGACTAATGTAAAGTGTGCCGCTTATCACAATAGTTGGATCTTGGCTGATGTTCAACAAACTTTGTCATGTTCTCTAAATACTTTTACAAATGCTTCTATAAAAATTTTAAAGTTGTTCAAAATTGGTTATCTCTTTTCAAATAAGGAAGCAAACCATGATAATGCTTGCCTTGTAAGGAAGGTATCAACTAATCCAATCCATGATTCTTCTATTGGATAAGTATCAGGTTGTAGAACCATTATCAATCAAATTTGATTGATAAACCCTTGGAACTTTGAATGTGTATCATTATATTTTTCTAGAAGACTAACTTGAGGCTCCTTATGTTACTAAATAGGTAGATTTCTTTGATGTAATATAAGTAGTACTGCATCTTCAAGCACAAAAGTTAGAGGTAGATGCAGTCTAAGTTGTAGTAATCTAGATGTTATATTGTTATGAAGTTTTGCAACAATTTCTTCAATCTTCATAGTCCTAGCACATAAAATACTAAAAGCATTTATAATTGCATCTAACTTGGACTCAAAAAATTTGGTCATACTAATATCTTGACCTCTAATAATTCTAAGAGAAAAAAAAAAAAAAAAAAAATTATAAGAAGACAATATCAATTTAGAGAAGGATAATCTACAATCTCTAAAATATTTTAAGACCTTCAGAAAGAGGGATAATCCACTCTCTTATAAGAGGGATAAAATTCTAATATTGTGATGAAAAAAATATCAATTTAGAAGAAGGTAATCTGCAATCTTTAAAATACTAATACATCTTTAAGAAGAGGAAAAATCTACTCTCTAATAAGAAGGATCTAACTTTGATATTTAAGATGAAGGTAGTTTCTATAAACTGTCAAGGATATAAGAATATCAAACAAAAGACTTGAATAAGAAAGAGGTTTTAAGAAGAAACTAATAAGGACTTGAATTATCTAAATAAGTATACAAATAATATCAAAAAAGGTGAGTTAAAATACCAAGAGATGTATTGTTAAGACTAAAGAATTCTTCAATCTTGACTCCAATATATATTCCTGTCTAGGTGTTAAGGACATATACTTTATAAGTTCATAGAACATTTTAGAGGTTGTTGAGTTATAAAAGTTGATTGAGAAACTTTCTAGTTGGTGAAAGTAACTCAAGAAGCTTCGTAGCTAATAGAAGGAACTCAAAAAGCTTCCAAGTTAGTAGAAAGAGCTTGAAAAGCTTCCTGGTTGGCAGAAGCTATTTGAAAAGCTTTTTAGTTTGATAGAAGCCACTCAAAAAGCATTCTAGATAGGGATATATATATAAGAGTTGAGGCTAAAAAATTCTTTAATCTTAACAATGTATCTTTTGGAGTTCTAACTCACCTTTTTTCATATTGTTCATATATTTATTTAATTAATATAAGCTCTTATTAGTTTCTTCTTGAAACCTTTTTTCTAATTCAAGTCTTTTACTCTATATTCTCATATTTTTGACAGTTTATCAAGATTGCTCTCATCTTAAATACCAGAGTTGGATCCTTCTTGTTAGAAAGTAGATTACTCCTCTTCATGAAGGTATACATGCACTTTAGAAATTGCACATTATCCTCTTCTAAATTAATATTTTCTTCATCACAATATTAGAGCTTTATCTTTCTTATGAGAGAGTGGATCACCCATCTCTTTGAAGATCTTAAAGTATTTTAGAAATTGTAAATTACCCTCCTCAAAACTGATATTGTATCATAGACAAGAATTATTCTAATAATTATTTATTTAATATGGATAGATAGAAGTAAGTAAAAATAAGTTAATTTGATAATATTTTATAGAATAGCTTCTTAGAAGCTGCATAGATATGGATTCATCTTTATATATGTTTATAAATGATTGATAGGCTAGAAACTTGGCTAATAAGCTAGCCATGTGTGGTACATATTGGTAGCTTGTAGAACAAGCTAAATATATGGTGCACATGTAAAAAACTTATCTTGCAAGTTTGATATGTGTTTTGCAAGTTGGACACGTATTAAAAGTCCTATAGAATGTTGCCATGTAGTTCTTAGATATATAGTATATATAGAGACAACAGTGAAGCTTTCTTTGCTCTTATCAATGCCTTTTTTGTTCCTAATCTTATTTCAAGAGTCTCTAATCTTCTTGCCTTTGACAATAGCCATTCTAATTTTAATACTATACCATCTTTGAGTGATTTTGAGTAAGACAAGAGTATATTTTGTTCTTTTATGATTCATGTCCTTGTCCTTGATAATTTGACAAGAATGAAGATTCATTCTTCTTATTTTGATATTTAAGAAGTGAGTGGATTATCCCACTTCTACTATTGCATTTGAAAGTTGCAGATTATCTACCTTTAAATTAAAATTCTTTACTTTCTAACCTTGATTTTTTGAAAAAAGAGAGTGGATTACCCCTCTCTGTAGAATTTTTTTTGTTTTTTTGATATTAGAGGTTGTGAATTATCTTCCTCTAATTTGAATTGTGGAGTTATTAAGATAGAAGGAAAGATTATGGATGCTATACTTAGTGAAAGCAAGAATAGATTTATAACTATTACAAATCTTCAAGAGCTTGTTAATATTATTAGGGTGGAAATTTCATAAATCACTAATACAAGTTAAGCATATCAATGCAATTGTAACATTAATATGCTTAAGTGGAATAAAGAAGCAGAAGCATTGTTTGAAGCTTTAAAGATAATTTTTACTTTTGTACCAATCTTATATTGTGTTGACTTTTTATCACATACATAAGTTATACTCTAATAATTATCTAATTAATATACATGAATAAAAGTAGGTAAAATAAATTAATTCGATAATATCTTAGAAAGAAACTTCCTAGAAGCTTTATAGATGCGGAATCATCTTTATACATGTCTAGAGGTGATTGGTAGGTATCAAGGATAAGAACTCGATGAAATCAAATAAACACATGAAATTTCTATTAAGAAGAATAACAAAATAGAAATAAGGAAGTATGTATATTAAAAAAAATTAGAATGGCTATTGCCACAAGACAAGAAAACTATAGATTCTTGAATCTGGACTAGAAGCAAGAAAGGAGTTGACAAGAGTGACAAGGCTTCACTCTTGCCTCTGTAAATATTATCTAATTAAGAGCTACATGGAAGTATTCTATAGGACTTCCTACACGTGTCTAATTTACAAGACATGTGTCAAACTTGCATGACAAGTTTTTCACATGTGCGCCACGTATTTGGCTTGTTCCACAAGCTATCAACATGTGTGACACATGGTGTGAGCTAAAAAAACTCAATACAAGTTTTTTTTATATTTTTTGGTTGATTGAACTAGAAAAAATTAGTGTTTTTAGAATTTTTATGGATTTTTTTTATTGTTAGCATTTGTAGTACTATTATCTAAGTGTCTTCTAGATAATACACCATTAGTAATATAGATGGATAAAAAAAATAAAAGAATTGAGATAAAAATATAAGATTAAAGATAAATAATAAAAGATAAAAGATAAAAGATAAAAGTAAAAATGACAAGTAAAAGATAAAAGATAAAAATTAAAAGTTAAAAATAAAATGACAAGTAAAAGATAAAAGATAAAAGATAAATAGTAAAATATAAAATATAAAAGATTAAAGTAAATATCACAAGTAAAAAGATAAAAAGTGAAAGATGAATGTAAAAGAAAAATATAGAAAAATAAAAGTTAAAAGTATAAATTTAATTGATAATAAAAGTGAACCAGAGAAGAAGAAATTCCAATGGAAAACTTCCAAGTAAAAGTAAAAAAATGAAGGAGTAGGATAATGAAGGGAAATTAGCTCAAGAAGTATTTACTAATAAGTATTAAGATCATTCAATAAGGTGCTAGGAAGAAATTACAAACAATTGTACAAAAAAAATGAAAATCTAACTAAGTGATGCTTCTGATCCAAGGAATCAATCTCCTTTCACTAAAAAAAATTACTGTTGTCTTGTCCTTGATTGGATTCAAGTGTGCTTAGACTTCTTGGAAAGATAACTTCAAGCTCTATTACCACCTAAAATTTCAGCTCAAACTTGCTTTGGTTTGGAAGATGTCACTCCTCAAAGTTGGTGCTATAAAATTGTCCAATAATAGACCCCCCTTCACTAAAACGGCTACCACCATCTCGTCCTTGGTTTTCCGTGAATAAGCCTTAGCTTCTCAAAAACTGGACTTTAATTCAATTCTTCTTCAATAATTTTTACTTTCAATCTCTTCTTAAAACTCTAGATCTCGTCCTCCAAAGTCACTACTCCAAACCAAAGGAGTAGCAAACACCTTGCTACTAAAATGGCTACCATTACCTTGTTCTTGATTGCCCGTAAATAAATCTTAGCTTCTCAAAAACTAGACTTCAGAGCAATTCATCTCCAATCAATTTTACTTTCAATCTCTTCTTAAAATTCCAGATCTCGTCCTCCAAAGTTACTACTCCAAACCAAAGGGGCAATAGACACCCTGCTATTAAAATGGCCGCCACTGCCTTATCTTTGATCCAAATGGCCTGTTGTCGTGTTGCAGCACGTTTATACAGTGAAAGGTATAGATAAGAGTAATTTATATTTAATACTTGATTATCTTAGTTCAATAGGAACTTAAGATACTTAAGAAAAGGGTTATGGAAGCCTCTTAGATTATTTTCTTGTTTTAATAGCTAACAGATAAAAGTTAGTTGTTAAAGTTTTCTTCTAGGCTATACAAACTCTTTTACTAATTTTGAAAAGCCATAAGTTAATTAGAATAGGATAGAAAAGGAAAATAGTTATTATGGTTGGTATTAGGATTAAGTTGAGAATAGGATTTAACTTAAAAATCCTTAAATTTAGTTGAATTGATACCCAAGGAAAGACCGGATATGAGACAGGGTCGAAATCAGACCTCTAGGGACAAAAACGACCGTTGAAGGCAAGGAAGGGGGACATTTGAAGATCGGCAATTAGGATTGGATAGCTAGCTTGAAAGGGATTCCAAGGGCATTTAGCTTACAACCATAAGGTTTTGAAAGACTTAGCAATCGCTATTCAAAGCTAGGGTTTGTATTGGTGATTTGGGTTTTTATATAAGACAATGATGGCTTGCATTGTTGAGTGATTTGTAAAATCTGTATAGCACCTATAGTTCAAAATTTGATATTATTTGGATTGTTGGGTGTGCTAAGTGTATACAAAGTTTTGTATTAATCTAGCGATGCAATCAGGAGATATTTGAGTTTTGATACAAAGGGTTGTCAGAAGTTGGCAGTTTAGGGTTGGATAGGATTTCTGTGATAACTAAAGATCCACTTATTGGATCAATGTAATTTTTGGTATGCTGATAGAAGACTTGTAGGTTGAGCTACACACCAAGTTTGAGCTGAAGTTAACGGTGAAAGAAGGAGAAATCACCACTGGAATTTTTGCATCAATCTTCAAGTTGGCGGCCGAGCATCAACAGTGTGCTTTTTGGGCGTTTTCTTGCAATCTGTAAGTTGGATTGGACTAAGTTTTTTTGAGCATGTAAAAGGCTTATACCAACATGTGTGTGCAAAATTTCACACTAAGTGGATGGTTTGATTAAAAATTATAGCTTGTTGAAGCTCACTAATTAGGATTAGGACTTATAAACAAAAATAAAAATTGCTTAATTATAAAGGAAATAAGGTAATTGGGGTATATGTAAGATTGATTTTACTAAGAGGAGTGTTTTTAAACACGTTTGAATTGAAGCTCGAATTATATTCCTTATATATGGGTGAAACCTATTAGGATTTCTTGAGTATTTGCAAACAGTACTTTACCTTCTACAGCCAAGTGCCCGGTGCATTTCCAACCAAGACAACACGTAATACGACACTGTGTAATATGTCATTGGAAAGCAAACAAAAAGTTCTACATTCTCCTAAAAAATCAAGTCCTAATTCTACTCTTACTAAAAGTTATGTGTGAATGAAACACAACCCGACTTAGAAAGAAGAAACTACATTTCAAGGGAAATTTTTGCAAGGGCTTTGCCAACAAAAGATGAGAGAGAGAAAAAATGGCCATCCAAGCCTTTTTTAACCAAGAGCAAGGCAGTCCAAGGGTGGCGACTACATCCCCTCCCTTAAACTACAAATCCCTAATCAAGATCAAGGACCCAAAAAGACTCTAAGCCCAAGCCCAATTGTAAGGCTGGATTCACCAGTAATTAAGAATAGACTATCTTTTTAGCAAAACTAACACCACCAATGTGTTTAAAATACAATTTTATCCTAAGATTGATTATTCACATGTCCAAATCTAAGTTTCAAAAGCATAGTTCTAATCAATTTGCTAATTGTAATTTTTGACTATTGTTATTTTATTAAAATACTTCTAAGATGAATAATAATAATCTAAATATAATCATAGTATTTTCTTCAACTAGATGTATTTTAATATGGTGATTAAAATCACCAATTGCTAAACAACTTTGACTCATAGAATTTAAAAGTCGATAATTCTCAAAAATTATCGGAATTCATAGAATTCTAAATTTTGGAATTCTATTATCTTTTAATAATAGATTAATCTAGTATATTTGATTTTAGTCTTAGATGGTCATCTTATTATTAAGTTTAGATAATTTTTTATCCAATTTTCTACTAATACTTTGAGCTTATTTTTTAGAATAATAAGAACATCTATTTAACAAGAATAATCCATTTAATAAGGATTTTTGCCACCAATAAATACTAATTAGTCTAAATTTATCATAACTATTGATTTTTGATTGATTTTGGGATAAAAATAAAAAAACTAAGCTGTTTTGATGGCTCACACATGGCTAGCTTGTTCTACAAGCTACCAACATGTGTGCCATGTGGCTAGCTTGTTGACCAAGTTTCTAACCTACCAATTACCTATAGACATGTATAAAGGTGATTCCGCATCTATGAAGCTTTTAGGAAGTTTTTCTATCAGATATTATCAAATCAATTTATTTTACCTACTTCTATTCATCTATATTAATTAGGTAATTATTAGAATAAATCTTATGTCCGTGATATTATCTCCCCTTCTAGGGACGAGTTCTATGAGGAGCGGTGATTACATGTTGAAAAAGTCTAGGATACGTCAAATTGTGCTTGCCACATACTCTGATCTTTATTCCCTTTGAAGGTAGTTGATAGGTCCTTTCAGCCATCAATAATATCCCATACTAGGACAAAAAGACCACCTTTTTATTTGATCATTGTTGAGGCCTTCATAACTCCCTTCAAAGAAAATATTTGAAATACCATCAATAATAGTTTGTACCTCTAAAAGTATCACCAAACATCAGAAGTCTCTTCCAAGGTCATGATATTAAACACGTTGTATTTCGCCATCAATTCGAGGAAGGACATGTCGTTCTTGAGGGTCTTCATGTCTATTCCGTCATCTTGAAGGTTGTGATAGTCGTAATGTCTCGTTTGGTAAATCAACAAATGATAGCTCTTGAGCTGAATTCGTTGGTTGTTGATCCTCTATCTCTTTAGCATGAACAAATTTAAGGACATAATAAACAATGATATAAGGTAGGATGAAACATCTATAGAATCTACTTTGCTTTGTAGCAAAGATTTTCTTGATTTTTTTTATTTTAGTTTTGACGGATGTCGTCGATGAAATGTATTGATTTTTATTGATGTATTTGCTAGATTCTTGGATGGCTCCTATATGCGTTTACTAATATTATATCCGCGCCAATACACAAGATATTCTAGTCGATTTTGGCGCCGCCTTGAATCTAAAATCTCTTCAACCTCAAATTCTTTATCGTTGTCCACTTCTATAGGAGGCGGTGGCATTTGTCTTCTTCCTTGTATATCCACTATCTTATATGGCTTGAATAGTGATACATAGAATACAAGATAGATCTTCATGGACTTTGATAGGTATAATCGATATGTGACTGGATTGATTTGTTTAGAAATAGAAAAAAGTCCAAGTCTACGATAGTCCAACTTATCACAAGGACGAGTAGTCTTGATATTGCGATGAAGTAATTATACCTTATCTCCCACGTTAAATTGTGGTTGTTCCTTACAATACACAATTGCATTTATTTTTTGTCATTCTTGAGCTTCTTTTAATTGCACCTTTACTATTGCATGTAGCTTTGACAAACGATTTGCCAAATCTTTTGTTGTTGGATTATCAACTTTTGAAAAGTCAAAAGTATCAAATCGTGGGTGGTAACTATAATTGGCAAAGAAAGGTATTTGTTGCGTAGAAGAATGTATCGTATTATTATAAGCAAACTCTGCCAATGGCAAAAGAATTATCCAATCATCTTCTTGGTAGTTGATACTACACCTTAAGTACTGCTCCAAGACTTGGTTCACGCGCTCTATTTGTTCGTCACTTTGAGGATAAAAAACTAAAGATAATTTTATGTCCACTTTTAAGATTTTGAAAAGGATTCTCCAAAATCTTGACACAAATTGAGTTTTCCTATTTGATATAATATCTATAAGTAATCCATGATAGCAGTAGATATTATCAATGAAGAGCTTAGCTGTTTCTTCACTTGTCATAGATTTTGTATATGGTACAAAATGTGCCATCTTGGTGAACCGATCTACTATCACAAATATAGAGTCATAAGATCTTGAGCTTGGAAGATCTGTGATGAAATCTATAGAAATAGAAAACCATGGTTGTTCTGAAATAAGTAATGGCTCAAGAAATCTAACAGGTTGATGACGAGGAACCTTTGATCTTGAGCAGATATCACATGATTGTACAAAGTCTTTGACTACCTTCCACATTTGAGGCCACCAAAAATCTCTTGATATAAGTTTCAAAGTCTTGTTGTATCCAAAATGTCCTGCCGCTGAAAAATCATGACATATTTGAAGAATACATAAACGTGCTTCTCCTTCTGGAACATATAGGCGTCTTTTGAAATATAATAGGTTATTTTGCTTGAAGATGAAATTACTCCAGTTTCAAGAGGGCCGTTCTTTGTTGCTCAAAAGCTGCATCTCCTTCTTTTGGTACAAAATAAGAACGTCTAGAAAGGGCATCAGACAAATCTTGTTGTTTTCCTGGCCGATAAGTGATAATGAACTCGAATCTTGACAAAGACATACTCTAATGAGCTTGATGATAATTCAACGCACGTGTCAATATGAAATATTCAAGGTTCTTATGATCCTTATACATGGTGATTGGATTGGAAGCGCCTTCTAGATAATGATGCCATTCTTGAAAAGAATCCACAATTGCAAAAAGTTCTTTATCGTGGATCTCATAATTGATCTCGGCTGTTGAGAATTTTTTTGAATGAAAAGCTATTAGATGAAATTTGTCATTTTTTCCCATTTGTGACAAAATCGCACTTAAGGCAAAGTCTGATGTATTTGTTTCCATAAAAAATGCCTTGAAAAAGTCAACATGTTACAAGATTGGTGCAGAAACAAACGATGTCTTTAGAGCTTCAAATGTTATTTTTGCTTTTTGATTCTATTAGAGTTTGTCTTTACAGGTGAAACGTGTAAGTGGAGCTACAACTTAAAAGAAGTCTTTGATGAAGATCCGATAATAATTGGCAAATCTCAAAAAATATTTGACATGTCTTATCATCTTTAGAATCTTCCAATTCATGATTGTCTAAACTTTCTTAAAATCCATCATGAGACCATCATTTGAAATGATGTATCCTAACAAATCAACTTGAGTAGTATAAAATACACACTTTTCCATCTTGGCGTACAATCCCACATCTCTAAGTTTTTATAATATTTGACAAACATGTACTTTATATTCTTCTATATTCTTAAAATAGATCAAAATATCGTCTAGATAGCAGACGACAAAATTATCTAAGAATTCACAAAAAACATCATTCAAGAGATGTTGAAAAATAGCTGGTACATTCGTAAGTCCAAAAGGTATGACATTATATTCAAAATATCCATACTTGGTTGAAAATGTAATTTTTTATTCATCTCCTTCTTTGATGCGTACTAGATTGTATTCTCTTCTTAGATCTATTTTTGTATAGATCTTAGCTTGATTTAACTTATGAAGGAGTCTTGATATCAAAGGTAATGGATATCTGTTCTTGATTGTGATCTTATTGAATCCTCGATAGTCAGCATACATCTGCAATGATCCATCTTTTTTCTTCACATATAGAATTGGAGCTCCTATTGGAGATTTAGAATGGTGTATGAAATTCTTGGCCAAATTCTTATCAATATATGCATTAAGTTCAGCCAACTCATCTTGTGATAAATTGTAGATTGATCCAAATAGTGGCTAAGTTCCTTCCTTGAGGTCGATTGAACAATCATATAGACAATGCTCTAGAAGAATATCTGTATTCTTTTTTTCAAAAACATCTCGATAATCTAGATATTGGCTTGGAATGCCACTAAAAGTCTTTCCACCATCAGAAACGGATGTGGCATAAATAGCAAAAGTTGATTCTTCTTTTGTTGCATGTATAAAAGCTTTTGCACCTATAAGTACGGATTTTATTATACTAGACTTATAGCTTTTTACTTGGTCGGTATGATGTTTAATAATGTCTTGAAAAAAATCAAAGTCTACAAGAATTCCAATCTATTTGAGGGTTATATTTTTCTAGCCATGATAAACCTAAAATAATTGGATTAGATGAAGATTTAATTATGTTTAAGGTTACGTAGCTATTATGACCATCTATTGTTACTTTTATAGGATAGATTTTATAAGTGACATCTCTAGAAGAGAATGGACGACCATCTATGACTTCTACATGTACAGATTTAATTTTCTATACTAAAGATATTTTATGATTCTTAACAAATTATTCATCTAAAAAGCATATTGAGGCTCTTGAATCTAATAAGGCAGAGGCTTTGTAGTTTTTTGGTCCTAAATATATATCTATTATAAAATAAGTAGAGGGTTTTGAGAAGAGAATAGGACCTTCACTAAGAATTGTACAAGGTTCCAACTGCACGGTTCCTATTGTAACTGGATAAATTCATTTTTCAACATGTTGTCTTCTTTGACAATCGTACTCCTCATTTTGTAGTTGTGTCATTTCTTCGAACAACGTTGAGCAGTGTACTTAGGTTCTCCACAATATAAACATAATCCTTCTTGACAACGTCAAATCTTTTCTTGTTCAGTAAGAGGTTTAAAATGTACCACATCAATTTGCATGTCTTCTATTTTCAAATATACGTTTTTTGAGGATGTTGATGTTGCTATTGAATAATAACGTTGAGGCTCCTTTGTATGACTCTTGGATCAAAACTCAAAAAATTGATTGTCACACTTCACAGCAAAATCAATTGCTTGACTTAATGTTTGAGGATCGGATAAATTGAGCATTAATTTTTTTACCTCATATTGTAATTTGTAGAGAAATTGGCTGATGAGTGCAGCATCATCCCACTTAATATCACTTGCTAATTGTCAAAATTGTTAAGCGTATAACAATACTGATCAATTGCCTTGTTATAGGATGCAAATCTTATTGATTGTAATACGGATTATATCATGTTTTCCATACACAGATCAAAATTCCATTAAAAATACCTCCAAATTATCCAATATTGAATCATGTCGTTTAAGAAAAGATGAAAACCACAATAAAATAGAATCCAAAAGTAACGTTCTAATAAACCTAACTTGGGATCCCTTCATAGGATAATTCTAAGGTTGAAGTTCAATCACCAATTGTACTTGATTGACAAATCCTCGAAATTTAGATCTTGTGCCATCAAACTTCTCAAGCAAATTAATTTTTAGTTTTCTAATGTTTGAAAGGTACTCCATCATAGGTGAGGAGGTATGATTTGGTGTAGATATTGACGCAGCTCCAACCATCTCTATATCTTCACTTCTTGCTAATCTTTTTGTTCCTTGTGGTAGTAAACTGAGTTGATGCTTTGTAAGCATTAGCTCTCTCATTTGTTCTTACATTTGTGCCATTGCACTCTTCATTTCCGCAAGCTTTGCCATGATAATATAATAGAAAAGAAGGTGTCTACTTTTACTTCAAGAAATGTAGAATAACACACTCAAAAGAAAAAATTCTAGAAACAATATCAATTTAAAAGTGGATATTCTATAACTTCTAATATACTTATGTCTTATCAAGAAAAAGGGATAATTTATTCTTAATCAAGAAAAGACAAAGCTCTCATATTGTATGTGTATTCTTGTCAATCTGTCAAGGACAAGAACTTGATGAAAGCAAATAGACATATGAAACTTCTATTAAGAAAAATAACAAAATAGAAGTAAGAAAGTATGTATATTAAAAGAAATTAAAATGGCTATTGCCACAAGACAAAAAAACTACAGACTCTTGAATCTAGACTAGAAGCAAGAAAGGAGTTGACAAGAGTGAAGAAAGCTTCATTCTTGCCTCTATAAATACTATCTAATTAAGAGCTACGTGGCAATATTCTATAGGACTTCTTACATGTGTCTAATTTGCAAGACACGTGTCAAACTTGCACAACAAGTTTTCTACATGTGCGCCATGTATTTAGCTTATTCCGCAAGCTACTTACATGTGTGACACATGGCTAGCTTGTTCCACAAGCTACTAACATGTGCGCCATGTGGCTAGCTTGTTGACTAAATTTCTAACCTACCAATCACCTATAGACATGTATAAGGGTGATTCTACATCTATAAAGCTTCTAGGAAGCTTTTCTATCAGATATTATCAAATCAATATATTTTACCTACTTCTATTGATTTCTATTAATTAGGTAATTACTAGAATAAATCTTATGTCCGTAATAGTAGATTAGAAACTTTGTCAATAAGTTAACCATGTGTCGCACATGTTGGTAGCTTGTGGAACAAGCCAAGTATGTGGTGCACCTGTGGAAAACTTGTCTTATAAGTTTGACATGTGTCTTAAAAATTAGATATTTATAAGAGGTCTTATAGAATACCACCAGGTAGCTCTTAAATAGATAGTATAAATAGAGACAAGAGTGAAGCCTTCTTCACTCTTGTCAACTCCTCTTGTTCTAGTCTAGTTCAGTCTCATCTATTTAATCTTTAGTGATAGCCATTCGATTTCTTCGTATATATATATATATATATATATATATATATATATATATATATATATATATATATATATATTTCTTTATTTATTATTTTCTTTTGACATAATTTTTTACTAACTTATGAATCTGTTTTAATTTGTGTCCTTGATAGATTGGCAAGAGTGAAGTTATAATATCAGAGCTTTATCTCTTCTTGATTAAGAGTGAATTATTCTTTTTTCTTGATAAGACATAAGTATATTAGAAGTTGTGGATTACCCACTTCTAAACTAATATTGTTCCTAAAAAAATTTCTTTTGTTCTTGAGTGTTTTATTTTATAGTAAGAGTAGATATTTTTCCTTTTCTATTATGATATCATGGCAAAGCTTGCTAAAATGAAGACTGCACTAGCACAAATGCAAGAGCAAATGAGAGAATTAATACTTGCAATTCATTAATTCAATGCACCACCACAAGAAGCAACAAGATTAGCAAGAACTGAAGATATAGAGATGATTCGAGTTGCTTCAAGCTATACCACTTCACCTATAATTGAACATCATTCAAGCATCAAAAAACCAAAGATTAATTTATTGAAGAAGTTTGATGGCACCACATCTAAGTTTCGAGGATTCATCAATCAAGTACAATTGGTGATTGAACTTCAACCTCAAAGTTATCCAACCTAGGGATTACAAGTGAGATTTATTGAAATACTATTGTCAAGTTCTGCTTTATCATGGTTTTTGTCCTTTTTTGAATAACATGATCTAGTATTAGATAATTTGGAGGCATTTTTAGCGGAATTTTGATCTATGTATGGAGAACATGATGCAATTTGTATTACAACCAACAAGATCCATATCTTGTAACAAGGCAATCAATGAGTAACATCATATGCTTCACAATTTTGACAATTAGCAATTGACATTATGTAGAATAATATTGCGCTTATTAGTCAATTTCTCTATAGATTATAATATGAGGTAAAGAAATTAATATTCAACTTACCCGATCCTCAAACATTGAATCAAGCAATTGATTTTGCTGTAAAGTGTAGCAATTGACTTTTTGAATTTTGATCGGAGAGTGGCACAAGGGAGCTCTAATATTACTACAATACAATGGCAATATCAATGTCTTCTTAATGCGTATATTCAAAAATAGAATACATGCAAATTAACACGATATGTTTCAAACCTCTTATTGAATAAAAAAAGACTTGTCGTTGTCAAAAAGGATTGTCTTTATATTATAGAGAACCTAAGCACATTGCTCAATATTATCCAAAGAAATGACATGACCATAAGATGAGGAGTACGATTGTCAAAGAAGATAATATGTTGAAAAACAATAGGGACTATATAGTTAGAATCTTGTACAACTCCCAGTAAAGATCCTATCATCTTTTCAGAACCCTCTCTTTATTCTATAATATATGTCTATTTGGAATTTAAAAATCACAAAGCCTCTGCCTTATTAGATTCAGGAGCCTCAACATGTTTTTTAGATAGAGATTTTGTTAAAAGTCATAAAATACCTTTAGTACAAAAAACTAAACTTATATATGTAGAAGTCATAGATGGTCGCCCATTATCTTTTGGAAATATTACTCATAAAATCCTTCCTATAAATGTACCAATAGATGGTCATAATAGTTGTGTAGTCTTTAATATAATTAAATCTTCCTCTAACCTAATTATTTTAGGTTTATTATGGCTAAAAAAGTACAACCCTTGAATAGATTGGATTTTCCGTAGACTTGATTTTTTTCAAAGCATTAATAAGAGTCTTGTAAATCAAGTAACAAACTATAAACCTAGTATAATAAAATCCGTACTTATAGGCGCAAAAACATTTATGAAGGAAGCATAAGAAAGATCATCTTTTGTTATTTATGTTACATCCATTTTTGATGGTGGAAGGACTTTAAGTGACATTCCAAGCCAATATCAAGATTATCAAGACGTTTTTTAGAAGAAGAATATAAACATTCTTTCGGAGCATCATCCATATGATTGCTCAATTGATCTCAAAGAGGAAACTCAGCCTCTATTTGGACCAATCTACAATCTATCCTAAAATAAACTGGCTGAATTCAAAAAATATATTAATGAGAATTTGGCCAAGAATTTCATACGCCATTCAAAATTTCTAGCAAAAGCTCCTATCTTGTTTGTAAAGAAGAAAGATGGGTCACTATGGATGTGTGTAGATTATCAAGGATTCAACAAGATTACCATCAAGAATAAATACCCTCTATCTTTGATATCTGGACTTCTTGATCAATTGAATCAAGCCAAGATCTATACACAAATAGATCTAAGAAGAGCATACAACTTAGTGTACATCAAAGAAGGTGATGAATAGAAGATTATATTTAAACAAGGTATGGACATTTTGAATATAATGTCATATCTTTTGGACTTACAAATACACCAGCTGTTTTTCAACATCTTATGAATGACATTTTTTGTGAATTTCTTAATGACTTCATTGTCTGCTATTTAGATGACATTTTAATCTACTCTAAGAATACATAAGAACATGAATTTTATGTTCGTCATATATTACAAAAACTTAGAGATATAGGGTTATATGCCAAGATAGAAAAGTGTGTATTTCACACTACTCAAGTTGACTTTTTAGGATACATTCTTTTGAATGATGGTCTCAAAATAGATCCTAAAAAAGTCTATATAGTCATAGATTGGAAGATTCTAAAAACAGTAAGAGATGTGCAATGTTTTTTGAGATTTGCCAATTACTATTGAATCTTCATCAAGAACTTTTTTCAAGTTGTAGCTTCACTTACATACTTAACTTGTAAGGACAAATTTAAAAAGAGTAAAGAAATAGAAGCATCTTTCAAGGCTTTAAAGACAGCTTTTACTTCTGCACCAATCTTATATCACGTTGACTTTTTCAAGGCATTTTTATGAAAGCAGATGCCTCAGACTTTGCTTAAAGGGTAGTATTGTAATAAATGGGAGAAGATGACAAATTCCATCTAGTAGCTTTCTATTCCAAGAAATTTTTAGCAAAAAAAATCAATTACAAAATTTACAATAAAAAATTTCTTGCAGTTGTGGATCCTTTTCAAGAATGCCATCACTATCTAGAAGGCGCTGTCGTTGTAGAGAGAATTTGCTTCAAGAAAGCACTGGGCTTCTGGCTGCCACTAATTACTCAACCAAGATCCAAGTATAATAAAACCCCCAAATTTATATAAAATATTTCTTCATAGGGCTATTACACCCAATACATAAGCCTTATTTCCTCAAACTTCTCAAAACATAACAAATGCTCTAAAATCCTTATTCCCCCGTAGAGAGGGAATTTTTCCTAAACTTTAATAACTCATAACTTTTAATCCAACCGTCTAAATCCACTTCAAATTTACATGAAATATTGATATATTCTTTACAAATATTACCACAAATTTCAACCGTTGATTCATTACCAATCTTTAGATATTGCCAAAACCCTAGCAGTAGCTTCAAACCCTTGTTTACAAATACCTATGTGCTAAATTCTTCATATCTCACAATCTAAAAGTCGAAATACTATGAAACTTTAATTTATAGCTTTTTAGCATAATAATACACTTTCTTGAAAAATTTGAGATAAAAATTCAAGATATGATAAACCCCATCACTATGAACAAAACGGCCTATTTACTGCCTTGGAATTCAATCTGCTATCTTTGACTCCCAATATCTCCTTCTATAAAACCTCAAATGTAGTAATTCTTCCACATTAGGTATAGACCTTGAAATCACTTCTCTAGCCACACCTCCCGATCTCCAAAAGCTTTCATACAACTCCTCCAATCTTCAAAAGAGTGATAGTAGGTACAAATTGTACACCCTAGCTTCAAGCGCCTACTCCTCCCTCATTAAAATCCCAAATTCCTCGATTTTTACACCAAAATTGTAGTCCAAAAAACAAGCTTTCTAACCCTAGTCTTTGATTTTCTAATGGTCTCCTTGAAGTCGCCAAAATCCTTATTCTTGTTGTGGGCAGCCTCCTCAAAGCCTATTGGGCATGATCATTGACCAATAGGAATGAAGAACTTCACTCCTTATCTTCATTCATCCTCACTTTGTCTTCATCCTTCCAAATAGGCCTCATAGTAGTTTAATTCTTCTTCTTTGGACCCCAATTGCCTTTCAAGGCTTTATACTAAATATTTAGGTTCTATATAATTTAAAAGCCATAACCAAACTAAGTAAAAATCTAAAATAAATTTTTTTATACCAACTTCCTTAAATTTATTTTACTAATTATTTTAACACACATCTAAACCTATAAATATATTATGCATTTTGAGTGGATTTTACATATTGTAAGCAATTATAGTACGATAGCGCTTCTAATCCAATCACTATGTATACATTGTTATATGGCGTGAACTTCTATCTGGGAATACACTGGATACCAATTGATTTAGGTTTGTACAAATTTCCACAAAAATCCTTCAAAACTTTATTCACCCGCAAGGACTTATTTCTTCTTGATATTTAGAGTCTAATAACTCTTGATCCAACTATTCAATTTCTATAAAAATTTCTTTAAAATATAAAAAATCTTCTTAAATTTTACCACCAAGAAGAATCAACCATAAATTCATTTCCAATTGTCTGATATCTCAAAATTCCTAGCAAGTACTTAAATCCCTAGCTCAGAGACACCCGAGCACTATTTTCTTTATATCTCACAAATCCAAAATTTTAATGCCACAAAATTTTTGCACATAGTCTTGTGACATAAGCATATATATTCTTAGAAATTTTGAGCCAAATATCTATCAATTTGCCTAAGATATAGTTCAAAATGTAACTACTAATTAAGTAGGGTCACTTATTGCCCTTAGCTTATAAGTACTGACTTCAACTCCCAATATCTCCTTCACCATAGCTTATATTTTATTAAGCCATATATAAAAAGTGTAGCCAAGAAAGTGCTTTCTCTAATCTTAGTTGCCGATTCTTGATTGCTCTCTCTATGCACAAGTTATATCCAAAAGAGAGGCAATAGGTCCAAAATCAACACCTTAACTTTGAGTGCCTATAACTTCTTCATAAAAAGTGAAAATCACACAAAATTTGCACCTAAACCAGATCCAAAAATCTAAACCTTATGATCCTAGCCTCTGATGTTCGACATCCCTCGAAAGACAAACCCTAATCCCTAATAAACCCTCGGGCAGCCTCCTTGAAGTCCATTGGGCATGATTTTTGGCCAATTAGAATAGAGATTTCTATCATCCACCTCTATCCATCCACATGGATGGCAAAACTATCTTTTTTATATTAAAAATCCTTTTCTAACCCTTCTTCTTATAAGATTTACATACTTTGTGCTTTAAGCACCAAATAAAAGAAATAAACTAAGATTTTAAAGGTCACCAATGTCTAACAAAGGTGACTTAAGATACACAAGAGTTATTATCAATATAAAATCAACCTCAAAATTACTATCAAAAGAAGAAATAAGATTGTATAAACTTCAATAATAATCTTTTTAATAGATCCCTTCTAAATTAGCAACCTAACCACATCCTATAACCAATAAATCTCATTGTTATGGCTTTTATGTAACGGTATAATAAATTGTATATTAAATATACATGTATGATTTTTTCACATCGTAGCCAAATTACAACATGACAACGCAGCACAAGAACCTCAAGTATTTCATATCCGCACGTGTATTGAATCATCGCCAAACTCATTGGAGCATGTCTTTGTCAAGATTCAAGTTTATTATCACCTATTAGCCAAGAAAACAACAAGATTTGTCCGATGCCCTTTCTAAACATTCTTATCATATACCAAAAGAAGGAGATTCAGCTTTTGATCAATAAAGAAAGATCCTCTTGAAGCCAGAGCAATTTCATCTTCAAGCAATGAAATCAATATTAACTGTTGATTCTTCTTTTGTCAAGCAAATCCAGTGTAGTATGTCTTCAGATCCTCTTGTCCATGAAATTAAAAATAATTCATCTAAGTCTCATGATACTTCCAAGTTTGAGTTCAAGAGCAATTTACTCTATTTCAAAGGACGCCTATATATTCTAGAAGGTGCAACATGACTATGTGCTCTAGAAGCTTGTCACAACCTCTCCGTGGTAGGACATTTTGGATATAATAAGACTTTGAAGCTAATATTGAGAGATTTTTGGTAGCTTCAAATGTGAAAGGCTGTTAAAGAGTTTGTACAATTGTGTGACGTTTATTCAAGATCAAAAACTCCTCGTCACCAATCTTACGGACTTCTCCAACCATTACTTATACCAAAATAATCTTGATCTTCTGTTTCTATAGATTTTATCACGAATCTTCTAAAGTCAAGTTCATATGACTCTATATTTGTGATTGTAGATTATTTTACCAAGATGGCATATTTTATACCATGTACAAAATCTATTACAAGTGAAGAAACACCTAATTCTTCTTTGATAATATTTATCTCTATCATGGACTACCAAGGGATATTATATCAAACAGAACAACATAATTTATATCAATGTTTTGGAGGACTCGTTTTAAAATATTGAAGATGGATAAAAAATTATCCTCAGCTTTCCATCTTCAAACTGATGGACAAATGGAACGAATAAATCAAATTTTAGAACAATATTTGAGATATACCATCAACTACCATCAAGATGATTGGACAATTCTTTTGCCATTAGCAAAATTTGTTAATAATAATTCGATATATTCTTCTACTCAACAAACTCCATTCTTTATAAATTACGGTTATGATCCATAACTTCATACTTTTGACTTTTTAAAAGTTGATAATCCTACGATGGAAGATTTGGTGAACCGTTTATCAGAGCTACATGCAATAATGAAGGCACAATTAAAGAAAGCTCAAAAACGACAAGAAATCAATGTAAATGTCTACTGCAAGGAACAACCTCAATTCCACATAGGCGATAAGGTATAGTTACTTTGTTGTAATATCAAGACTATCCATCCTTGTGACAAGCTAGAATATCATAAGCTTGGACATTTTTTAATTTGTGAAGAAATCAATCCGATTGCTTATTAATTATGTCTACAAAAATCTATAAAGATCCATCATATATTCCACATATCACTATTCAAGCCATACAAGACAATGGATATATAAGGAAGAAGACAAATACCACTACCTTCTATAGAAGTGGACAACAATGAAGAATTCAAGGTCGAAGAGATTTTAGATTCAAGGCAGTGCCGAAATTGATTGAAATATCTTGTACATTGGCGTGCATATGATATTAGTAAACATACATGGGAGCCATCCAGAAATCTAGCAAATACATCAATAAAAGTCAATGCATTTTATCAATGACATCCATCAAAATCAAAATAAAGAATTAAAAAAATCTTTGCTATAAAGCAAAGCAGGTTCTATAGAAGTTTCATCCTACCTTGTATCATTATTTGTTATTTCCTTTTATTTGTTCATGCTAAAGAGATGGAGGATCAACAACTAGCAAATTCAACTCAAGAGCCATTGTTTGCTGATTTATCAAACAAGATATTACGATTATCACAACCTTCAAGATGACGGAATAGAGATGAAGATCCTCAAGAATGATATGTCCTTCTTGAAATTGATGGCAAAATACAATATGTTTGATATCACAACCTTAGAAGAGGCTCTCGATGTTTGGTGATATTTTTAGAAATAAGAACTATTCCTGATGGTGTTTCAAATGTTTTCTTTGAAAGAAGTTATGAAGGCCTCAACAATGATCAAATAACAGGGTGGTCCTCTCGCCTTAGTATGGGACATCATTGATGGCTGAAAAGACCTATTAACTACCTTCGAGGGGAACAAAGATCAGAATATGTGGCAAGTACAATTCGACGTATTTTGGGCTTTCTCAACATGTAATCACCGCTCCTTGTAGAACTCATCCCTAGAAGGGGGGATTATATCATAGATATAAGATTTACTTCAATAATTATCTAATTATTATAAAGGAATAGAAGTAGATAAAATAAATTAATTTGATAATATCTTAGAAAGATGCAAAATCACCTTTATACATATCTATAGGTGATTGGTAGGTTAGAAACTTGGTCAACAAGCTAACTAGGTGTTGCACATATTGGTAGCTTGTGGAACAAGTTAGCCATGTATCGCACATGTTGGTAGCTTGCGGAACAAGTCAACTATGTGATGCACCTATAGAAAACTTATCTTATAAGTTTGACATGTGTCTTACAAATTAGACACTTGTAAGAGGTCCTATAGAATACTACCATTTAACTCTTAGATAAATAGTATAAATAGAGACAAGAGTGAAGCCTTCTTCACTCTTGTCAATTCCTTTCTTGCTTCTAGTCTACTTCAAGAGTCTCATGTATTTTCTAGTCTTTGGCAATAGTCATTCCAATTTTTTCTTAAATATATATATTTCTTTATTTCTATCTTGTTATTTTCTTTTGACATAGTTTTTTTACTAACTTACAAATTTGTTTTAGTTCGTATCTTTGACACTTTTTTTAAAGTATTTTTTATAGAAATAGATGCATCAAATTTTATTTTGAATCTAATATTGTTACAAATGGGAACAAATGACAAATTCCACCCAATATCTTTTTATTCCAAAAAAATTTTAGTGGCAAAAATCAACTACAAAATCCATAATAAAGAACTTTTTGCAATTGTGGATTCTTTTCAAAAATGGCATCATTATCTAGAAGGCACTTTTAGTCCAATCACCATATATATGGATTATAAGAATCTCAAGTACTTTATATCAATACGTATGTTGAATTATTGCCAAGCTTGTTGGAATATGACTTTGTGAAGATTCAACTTTATTATCATTGATCGGCTAGGAAAATAATAAGGTCTATCTAATATCCTTTCTAGACGTTCTTATCTTACACCAAAAAAAAAGAAATTTAGCTTTTGATCAATAAAAAATAATTCTCTTGAAACCAAAGCAATTTCATCTTTGAGCAATGACATCAACATTGATTGTTGATTTAACTTTTATCAAGTAAGTCTAATGAAATATGTCTTCAAACCTTCTTATTCATGAGATTAAGAATAATTCATTTAAGTCTCATGATGCTTTTAAGTTCAAGTTTAATAATGATCTATTTTATTTCAAAGGACACCTATATATTCCAATAGATGAAATATGACTACGTACTCTTAAAGCTTGTCACAACTTTCCTGCAATAAGACATTTTGGATATAACAAGACTTTGAAGCTAATATTAAGAGATTTTTAGTGGCTTCAAATGTGAAAGGCTGTTAAAGAATTTATACATTTATGCGATGTTTGTTCAAGATCAAAAACTCCTTGTCATTGATCTTACGGACTTCTTCAACCATTACTTGTATTGAAACAATCTTGGTCTTCTGTTTCTATAGATTTTATCATGAATCTTCTAAATTCAAGTTCATAAAATTTTATATTTGTGATTTTAAATTGTTTCACTAAAATGGTTCGTTTTATACTGTATATAAAATCTATCACAGGTGAAGAAATTGCTAAACTCTTTTTTGATAATATCTATTATTATCATAGATTATCAAGGGATATTATATCAGAGAGAAGGATGCAATTTATATCAAGATTTTAGAGGATCTTTTTCAAAATATTGAAGGTAGATATAAAACTATCCTCAACTTTCTACCCTCAAATTAATGGACAA
This sequence comes from Physcomitrellopsis africana, assembly GCA_036785485.1. NCBI lineage: Eukaryota > Viridiplantae > Streptophyta > Bryopsida > Funariales > Funariaceae > Physcomitrellopsis > Physcomitrellopsis africana. Next base: position 328,245 of record JAWRVF010000045.1, read on the forward strand.
ATAGAACATGTAAATCAAGTTTTAGAACAATATTTGAAATATACCATCAATTGTCATCAAGATGATTGGACAATTCTTTTGCCATTGGCAGAGTTTGCTTAAAATAATTTGGTACATTTGCCTATTCAACAAAATCTATTCTTTATAAATTATGGTTATTATCCACAACTTGATACTTTTGACTTTTCAAAGGTTCATAATCCTATGCTAGAAGATTTGATGAATCGGTTGTTAGAGCTATATGTAATAATGAAGGCACAATTTAAAAAAGCTCAAGAACAACAAAAGATCAATGCAGATATTTATTGTAAGGAATAGCCTCAATTCCATGTGGGCAATAAGATATGATTACTTTGTTGTAATATCAAGACTAATTATCCTTATAATAAGCTAGATTATCATAAATTTGGACTATTTTTAATTTATGAATAGATTAATCTAATTGCCTATCAATTACATCTACCAAAATCTATAAAGATCTATCATATATTCTATATATTATTACTTGAATCATATAAGATAATGGATATATGAGGAAGAAGATAAATGCTACCACCTCCTATAGAAGTAGATAATAATAAAGAATTCAAAGTGGAAGAGGTCTTAGATTTGAGACAACATCAAAATCAGCTGAAATATCTTGTATATTGATACAAATATAATATCAAAAAATGTACATGGGAGCCATCCAAGAATCTAAGAAATGCATTAACAAAAGTTAATGTGTTTTATTGACGATATCCATCAAAATCAAGATGAAAAGTCAAGAAAATCTTTTAAAGACCAGAGTATGTTACAAGCATAATTTGGTGTATCTTGGACTTCTTCAATATGTAATCACCACTCCTCATGGAACTCGTTCCTAAAAAGAAGCGTAATATCACGGACAAGAATTATTTCAATAATTATTTAATTAATATAAATAAATAGAAGTAAATAAAAATAAGTTGATTTGATAATATCTTATAGAGAAGCTTCTTAAAAGCTTCATAGACACAGATTCACCTTTATATATGTCTATAGGTGATTGATAGGCTAGAAACTTGGCCAACAAGCTAGCCATGTATCATACATGTTGGTAGCTTGTGGAACAAGCTAAATACGTGGTGTTTATATAAGAAACTTGTCTTGCAAGTTAGATACGTATTTGAGGTCTTATAGAACATTGCTACGTAGTTCTTAGATAAATAGTATATATAGAGATAAGAGTGAAGCTTCTTTCACTCTTGTCAACGTCTTTCTTGTTCCTAGTCTTGTTTCAAGAGTCTCTAATCTTCTTGCCTTTGACAATAGCTATTCTAATTTTAATATTATACCATCTTTGAATGATTTTGAATAACACAAGAGTATATTTTATTCTTTTATGATTTATATCTTTATTCTTGATATATTATCTTTTTATAGATTCTTTTTTTTTTTTTTTTAATGGTTAGAGGTCAAGATATTAGTATAACTAAATCTTTTGAGTCCAAGTTAGATGCTATTATAAGTGCTCTATAAAATATTATTCAACAAAAGAATCATGTGTTGGATTGGTTGGCACCTTGCTTATAGAGCAAGCATTATTATGGTTTGCTGCCTTGTTTGAAAAAAAATCACCAATTTTGAACAACTTTGAAGTTTTTATAGAAATATTTATGGAAGTATTTGGAGAACATAACAAGGCTTATTGGACAACAGCTAAAATCCGAGCATTGCATCAAGAGGCACACTTTGTACTAGTCTATGTATCCAATTTTAGATAACTAGTGTACAATATTAATTAGGACAAAGAAGTTTTAATGAGTCAATTCTATTAGGGATTATGAAACAATGTGAAAGATTTATTATTATCACTTTTAGATCTACAATCATACAATGAAACTATTAGCCAAGCTATAAAATATGATAATCAATTATTCCAACGTCATCAAGATCAATATTCATGGGCTTCAACAAGACAACATGTGATCTAATATATTTCTACTATATTAGCAAGCATTCTAAATTCTCATTCAAAAATAAAAGATATATAATTTTATGCAATACGTTTTAAATCTCTTAGTCTATTAAAAAAAAATGTCAGATAGAAGAAGATCTATGCTTGTATTATGGCAAAGAAAGCTATAAGATTGACAATTGTTTGAAAAAAAAATCAACACATTATCAAAATTATAAGTGCAATCATTCAAGAAAATAAAGATGTTCAGCGATTATAGGGACCATACAATTGAACAATTCAACATCACAAAATTATTCAAGTTCTTCTCTTTTTGCTCAACTTGCTTGTTGCTTTATAATTTTTTTGTATTTTGGCTCTCAAAAGCTTCAAATAATTGTATTGTTGGATTTGGGAGCGTTAACTTGTTTCTTAGATGAAGTATTTATTAAGCTTCATAAAATTATTCTAATATAAAAATCTAAACCTATTCATGTAGAAGTAATAGATAGATGATCTTATCCTCTAATAGTGTCATCCATAAAACAACACCTATAGAAGTGTCATTTGAAGATAATAGCACATAATTTATATTCAACATTATTAGAACTTGTTCAAATGTTATTATTCTTGGACTTTCTTGGTTGAAAAAGTATAATCCATCTATAGATTGGAAGTCATGAAAAATTACATTTTCAATAGAAATCCCAGCAAAAAAAACTTCGTAAAAAATTATAAATTAGTAAGCTTTTATTTGTTGAAGCAAAGGCTTTTATAAAATTAGCCAAAGAAGGTAAATCATTTGTTACTTGTATAATTCTAACTAAAAAAGATATGATTTCATCGGCAAGTATTTTAAAACAATATAACAAATTTCAAGATGTTTTCCAAAAAAAAAATGTTAATATATTATCAAAGCACCGACCATACAATTATACTATAGATCTTTAGAAAGAAATGCAACCATCTTTTGGTCCAATTTATAATCTTTCTCAAAATGAGCTTTTGGCGTTAAAAGATTATATTAATAAAAATATTGCAAAGAACTTTATCAGGTATTTAAAGTCTCCAGTAAGTGCACTTATATTCTTTATTAAGAAGAAAGATGGTTCTTTGCGTATGTGCGTTGATTATCTAGAATTGAATAAGATAACAATAAAAAATTATTATCTACTATTATTAATCTCAAGACTTTTGGAACAGCTCGGCCAAGTCAAAATCTATATTAAGATAGATTTTTGTGGAGCATATAATTTGATATAAATCAAAGAGGGAAACAAATGGAAGACCATATTTTGAACAAAGTATGGACATTTCAAATATAATATCATACCTTTCGGACTAACAAATACACCTGCTATCTTTCAGCATTTAATGAATGACATCTTTCAAGAGCACCTAAACAAGTTCATAGTGATCTATCTTAATGACATCTTAATCTATTCAAAAAATTTGGAAGAATATGAAAAGCATGTAAAGTTGATATTACAAAAGCTACAAAATGTAAGTTTGTATGCCAAGCTAGAAAAATATATATTTTATTAACTAAAGATAGAATTTTTGGAATATATTATATGTACTAAGGGTTTAATGATGGATCCCAAGAAGGTGGAGGTGATTATATAATGGCCTATTCCAAATACTACAAGAAATGTATAATATTTTCTTGAATTTGTTAATTTCTATTGAATCTTCATCAAAAATTATTCTCAAGTTGTCACCTCTCTTATTTAATTGATATATAAAGACAAGTTGGAATAGAGGCCTTAAGCAAAGAAGGCATTCTAAGACCTCAAGATGGCATTTATCACATCTCCAATCTTAATGCATCCAGACTTTATAAAAGCATTCTAAGACCTCAAGATGGCATTTATCACATCTCCAATCTTAGTGCATCCAGACTTTATAAAAGCATTCTACCTGGAGATTGATATTTTAAATTTTACACTAAGGGCTATACTTTCACAAATGTATATAGACAATAAACTCCATCTTGTTGCATTTTATTATCAAAAAAATTTTGCTACCAAAATTAATTATAAAATTCACCATAAAAAGTTTTTTATTATTATAGATTCATTTCAAGAATAGCATCATTTTTTTGAAAGAACAATGCATCGTATGATTGTATATATAAATCACAAGATTTTGGAATATTTTATATCAGCTTGGATTCTTAATTGTTGCCAAGTTTGATGGAATATATTATTATCTTAATTTAATTTTGTCATCACTTATTAATTTAGGAAGCAACAAAGGTTGTCTGATGCTTCATCAAGGAGATTATATCTTATACTAAGAGCAAGAGAGGTAGTGTTTGATCAACAATATGCAACTTTGTTGAATCTAGAGTAATCTTGTCTTTGTGCTACTATTACATTGACACCTATTGATTCTAATTTCTTTAATGAGGTGCATGCTGCAACCACTAAGGATGCTTTGGCCCTTGATATCAAGCGTTGCCTCAATAAAAATGCTGACAAGTTTAAATTTGAAAAAGACTATCTATTTTTGAAGAACATTTGTATATTTCAAAAGAACAAACACAACTGTGCAATCTTCAATCTTGCCATGATTTTCCAACTATAGCTCTTTTTGAATTTAACAAGACCTTAAAACTTATTCTTTGAGATTTTTGGTGGCTTCAAACAAGGAAGGCTGTGAAGGACTTTGTGCTTTCTTGAGACATTTGTTCAAGGTCTAAAAATCCTTAATATCGTTTTTTTGGACTCTTACAATCTTTTCTTGTTCCAAGATGGTCATGGTCTTCTATCTTGATGGATTTCATTATGGATCTACTACCATCTAATTTATTGGAAAGCATCTTTGTGGTGGTTGATTAACTCACAAAGATAATTCATTTCATTCTTTTTAAGAAGATTGCATCTAATGAAGAAACAACAAGGCTTTTTCTTTACAATATATATATATTGATATTATAGCCTATTGTATGATAATATATCCAATCAAGGATCCTAGTTCATATCTAAGTTTTGGAGATGTCTTTTTGAAATATTGAAGGTAGACATTAAACTTTCTTAGGCTTTTCATCCTCAAATTGACAATCAAACAAAATAAGTTAACCAAGTTTTGAAAGTAGTATTTACAATGCAGTATTTTGTTTATAAACTTGATTTAGGGTATATTTTGAAGTAGTATTTACAATGCAGTATTAATTATCAACAAGATGATTGGATGTTGTATCTATTGTTAACAAAGTTTGTATATAATAATATTATTTATACTTCAATTTAATAAATATTATTTTATTTCAACTATGGATATCATCCAAAGCTTAATTTATAAAATATGCCAAAGAACAACAATCCAATAGCTAAAAGATTTATAGAGAATCTATCGCAATACCAAAAAATCTTGAAGTTTCAATTGCAAGCAGTTCAAGATGTTCATAAAGCATCTATAGATAAATTCAGGAATCATTCATCTACTTTTTATGTTAGAGATAAAGTATAGCTTCTTCAACAAAACATTAAAACCAAGCGGCTATACAATAAGTTAGACTATCAGAGGCTAAGATTATTTTCCATCTATAAGTAATTTTATCTAATGATATATCACTTGAAATTACCATCTTCTATGAAGGTATATCTAATTTTCCATGTCTCTCTTTTGGAGCCTTATAGAGAGTTATATATTCCAAAAAGAATACAACAATTACCATCTAATATCAAAAATAAAAATCATAAAGAATACAAGGTTAAAAAAGTCCTGGATTCAGGGTGAAGATAGAATAAATTGGAATATCTTATTCATTGGCACGACTATGATATTAATGAGTACACATAGAAACTAGCCAAAAATCTTACCAATGCACTTCAAAAGATATAGGATTTTCATCAAGTCTATCTCCACAAATCCAAATATATTTGATGATAATTTCTTAGTGAAGATTGGATCTAAGACATATTCATAAGAATAGGAGAGTTAAATTAAAACCTTTATTAATATGTAGTCATTTATTCTAAGATAAAATAGATTTATAGAAGGAAGTTAATTATCATGTCCAACCTTCAAGTATTGAGAGATTTAGCAAAATAAGAATCAGAAGATTCATTTGCTATACAAGCTTTGAACAAACTAGTGTAGTTTTCACAGCCTTTAATTGAGCAAAATAACAACAATACATTTCAGCACCAAGTACAACCAGAGTTGGAGCTATTAGGAGCAACACCCAATTATATAAGCCTCGATTCTAATCCTCAAGCTTTAATAATATTGCTTGAACTTAGAAAGGTGAATCTTTCTAAGCCTAAGATTTTATTTGGGAGATGTTTTGAAGGTTGGAATAAAGATCAAATCCTTGAATGAGATGTTTCTACAACAAAGATACTAGCTCAAGGCCATATGCAATTTCTTCAAGGACTAATAGAATATATATTGTCTAAGAATAGAGAACAAAATTGATCCCTTTATTACTATAACATATTTTTGATTTTTTATGTATATAGAAAGATTTTTAAAGATATGAACTCCTCTTGGAACTCGTCACTACAGGAAGAGGTGATGTTAGGAAAATACACTTTAGACATTCACAGAACCTTCTAAAATATTTTTGAAGTTTTTGAGTTAATAAAAGTCAATTGAAAAGCTTCCTATTTGGTGAAAGTAGCTCAAAAAGCTCTATAGCTAGTGGAAGGAGCTTGAGAAGCTTCTAAGTTGGTAAAAAGAACTCAAGAAGTTTTATAGCTAGTAGAAAGAGCTTGAAAATCTTCTAAATTATTAGAAGGAGCTCGAGAAGCTTCCTAGTTGATAGAAGCATTCAAAAAGCTTCTTAGTTTGATAAAAGCCGCTTAAAAAGCATCCTAAATAAGGATATATATAGGAGTTGAGGCTAAAGAATTCTTCAATCTCAACAATAAATCTTTTAGAGTTATAACTCATCTTTCTTGATATTATTCATATATTCATCTAATTAATTCAAATTCTTGTTAGTTTCTTCTTAAAACCTTTTTTCTAGTTCAAGTCTTTTGCTTTGTATTTTCATGTCCTTCATACTAGGAAGCTTCTTGAATGGCTTCCTTCAACTTGGAAGCTTTTTGGGCTCTTTCTATCAATTTGGAAGCTTCTCGAGCTCCTTCTGCTAATTACAAAGCTTCTCAAGCTACTTTCACCAACTAGGAAGCTTCTCAAGCGACTTTCACTAATTAAAAAATTTCTAAATTATTTTAGAAGGTTTTGTAAACTTACAAAGTATATATCCTTAACATTTAGATTGTTTAAGATTGCCAAAAATATGTTTCTAAATATCATATGGATTATTTTTAGATTATAAATCTAATTTGAAGATAAGATCAAATTCTTCTATAATTAAATGTTCAATATATTTTTAGTCTAATCTTCACATAATATAATAATATTTGCCTTTAATTTGATCAAGTGTATAGATGTATAGTTAAGACACTACACTTTGCTTATGTTTATCCCATTTGTCAATGAATAAAATTTTTAGGTTTATAAAAAATCCAAATGCATCTTGGATTTTTCTCTTAATTCTTCAAATATATATTTATAAATGATTTAAAAATTGAGAATAGCCAATTCTAATAAAAATACATAGATACAATATTATTACTTATCGCATTTAGTCAAAGTGATATAAACTACTCTCAATAAATTATTTATATCTATACTATGCAAGAAATATATATTCTAAATAAATTAGAAAAGTGGATGGATTATTAATGAATCTATGTACATATTGTGGCATAGTAAGTAGATCATTAGAATTAGATGATAAAGGCTTTATTTGGATAGATAAGAATCAAATTAGCTTCTTATCCATCTAAACCAAATAATGTAAATTTTTTTGCAATATATACACTATCCTATGGTTTTTTCATCTTCTTTGGTCTATTATTTCTTATTTATAAAAGAATTTAATAGAAAAATGTAATTGAATTGTATGGTCCTTATGCCATAAGTATTCTTCTTTTATAGATCTTCTAACAACTTTAGAAAGGTGAAAAAATTATTAATAGTTATTACTTATCCACAACCATACAAATCCTTTATTAAATCAATAATCATTTCATAACCTATCTTTGCCTATCCTGGCTTAACCAATTATAAATTATTTTTCAAATTTATTTATATATATACTTAATAATTGTATAAATACTTAAATAAAAAATCAGCTATTATCCAAATTTTGAAACCAAACTTCATCGGCATATTTGACATGTATTGACAAATGTCCTATTAGAACCTACTTTTGTTATAAATCATTAACTCATTAATGGTTATAAATTAATAAAGATTCTAATCTAACATGTGCAAGTCTCTTAATTCTTTTACAAACCATTAAAGCTTCACCAACTTAATATAAGTGAGATGATTGGATCTAAGGATACTACCAAGTCATTTTAAATGTACAAAAACCTCTCTATTTTCTTAAACCTTGTCTTTGGCATAACCAATGCAATAATTGATAATAAAAAAAATATATCCTTCTTCCAATAAGTCCTTTGGTTTAGTAAAACCTTCATACTTATTAGCATGTATATGCCTAGCTATGCTTTTAATTCTAACACCCTCAATCTCTATTAATCATCTGAGCCTTTTATCAAATATGTATTTAAATCAATTGATGTTGCATATCAATTAGTTTTTTTAAAAAAATTTAAAATTTATTTTTATAAAAAACTAATAAAAAAAAATCCATCTACTTAGAATTGTTTAAAAATATGTATTTGACCTTCTTTAGGCCTTCTGAAATTTACATTTTTACATGCATATTTTTATATCTATTTTTTTTTTAATACTTATTTTTGTAGCTAACTTTGAATATGATTCTATTATTTCAAATTATAGCCTTGCTTCTTGTCCTAGTTCTTATTACCAAATTTGGCTCTACAAGCACCACATATTAAATCCATTATATCTCCATTGTTGTTTTTCCATCATTATTTCTAATGACACTATTATTTTCACCAAGCATATATCCTACCTTCTATTCTCTATTAAATAAATACTACCCTTGCTGCATTCTTTGATTACCACATAAAGGACAACCATGAAGTCATTCTATTCTTTCTTTCTTTTGACTTCTATCCATCCAATCCTTGTATTTGCATCCCTTCCAACTAATATTGTTATTCCTTATCAATATAGCTTCTAACAAATATGTCATCACTCTTCTAGGTAGCACTCTTATTGCCAATCCTTATATGCAATGTCATCCATATATATATTCTTGATATAGTTTGTCAATTCCTTCTAATAATACTTTGATGCATTATGGTATCTCTTGCCACAGTTACTCCTTCACCATCTCTTATAACCGGCTCTCTTTAATTATAATAGCTTCTATCCCCTTCTTCCATCCTATTATTGAAATGCTTGTAGTATTAGATGACAATATGATCTTTGAGATTTTTTTTATAAATAAGTTTATTATTATTATTTTTTTGAATATGATCCCTCATTAATAGGAACTATAATTCTCTTTACTATGAAATCTCCTACTATTAGATATATATCAATCTTTTTTTTTATCTAATTTATTATCTTTTTATTTTTATTTTTATTTGTGAGCACTCTAATTGTTTTACTATTAATCTCTATAAGATATATACATATATATATATATATATATTTTAAATATTATTAGATATTTATAGCTTTTTAAAGCTATACTTCTCATTTAGTCTTCATTTACACTATCATCTCTATCTTTTACTTTATTTACTTGAACTACTCTTCTTTATTTGAACATTCTAATCTCTACAAGTGTTGTGATGTTTTATAATAATAATTGATATGTTAGATATTTACTCTTTTATGCTTCATATTTAAAAAATTATCCTTATTTTTATTTTATCTATTAAAATACTATATTAAAGATAGTTGCTATATTTAATATTAGTATTAAAAAATAAATAAAAGAGGCTAATAAATAATCTATGCTCTCAAGAAAAAATCCCTTGTAATTGTAGATCTTTGTAGTCTTATTTTTTCTTATATTCATTTCTATTGCATCTTGCTCCAATATTACTATTAATATAATAAAAAAATCTCCTTTATGAGACTATTTTATTTTTGTCTACAAGATTCAATGGTACATTCTCCTCTCAAGTTGATGTAGTTAGATTGGGATTAAGAGCCACCAATCTTCTTCTTTTTTAAAAAAAAATAGAACTCTAATATTAGACTTTTGATCTCCACTTCTTACAACAATATTACAACCAAATGTAGATATATACCAACTAGTAGTAGCTCTTAGGTGTTGTTGTGATATAAATAGGTCTTATGTGTGGAATAGGATTGTATCTCATTTTTGCCAAAGATTTAGATTAGCTAATAATTTGAATTTTTCTCTTTCTGTTTTTTCTTTCTTTTTTTTTTTTGATCTAATATTGAGCTTTTCACTACTTTTAGATTTAGTTCCTCTATTGTTGTGTTCTACCTTATTTTTTTGGTAATTTTTCCAATTTTTTTGTGAAATTTTCTTCTTCAAATCTTCTACTTTAAAACCTAAAAAAATATATCTTTCAATTACCTTGCCTTAGGTTCTCATCTTTACTTAACCTTAATTTCAGTTTGGAATTGTATTGGGGTCTTAATGGCTCTAGTCGGTTGCTTTAATTAGTAATAATATGGAGGATTATGATTAGCACTATAAAATGGTATTTTTTTTTGCTAATCCATGAAGTCCTTTGGCTGCAACTTAATAGAGAAGTTGCAAAGAAATTCATGGGAGAGAGAGCACCGGATCCCGGAGATGAAAGCAAGGCGATTGCAATTAAAGAAGAGGCTGCTCTTGATCGAGGAGCATGGGAGAAAAGAAAAAATATGCTTTAGGGAACCAGAGGGAACTGGTGGCGAGCAACGGAACTGGGAGGGAGTAATGGAGAGCTAGATGAGGATTGAAAAATGTTTCGGAAAAATATAATCTTTTTTTGTATAGATGTGGTGAAACAGTTGGGTGTGTGTTACGCGGTAGGATCTCTTTTGTATAGATGCGGTGAAACAGTTGAGTGTGTGTGTAATGCGAGAGAATTCTGATGGTACTTGGCACTCGATTCTTTGATGACTAGTGAAGCCTCCAATATCGGAACTCATCTATGATTTTCCTTTCTAGTTTTGTTGAGGCGGGAAAGTTCTGAGGCTCGAATGTTGTCTTAAGTGCGTTGGAAGTTTTGCTCTTGAAACTTGATCTAGAATTATGCAAATTCAGTCTCAGTTTTCTTAATTTTTTTGAGCAATATATGTGTTTACCACGGCGTTAAAATGATGCACAAAACCAGCTGCAGATGGGCATATGGAGAGAACGTTAGGCTGCTGGGGTATTGCAGACTTGGAGGAAGTGCTCTCGGATCAGCTATGTTGTAAAATCATGCACGAGATGAGAGGTGTGGCTGTTACGTTTCAGGAGTGAGAAAGATCGGAGAGACAGAAGAGGAGTACCGGGACGAGAGGGAGACGATTTGAAAGAAAAATATCAGGAGCACTGGGAAGAGACATGGTGTGGATAGAGGTGCAAGCGACAGTGTGTTAACACTTGACTGGATCATTGGCGTGATAAGTGGACTAGATCAGGATTTTGGTTTGATCCTGGTTCGCTCGTCAAGGAGCCACAGGAATTGAGAAGAGCTGCATCTTCGCTGAGGAGACTAAGGTCACTTTCACATTGAAGCGACAACCGGAACCAGAGCCTCATAAATCTATACCTGCTTAACGCAAACGGACTCTAGCCACCATTTCGTTTTTCTGAATTTGCGGAAGAGGTTGGAGGTGATCCATCTGAAGTGTATGACGATGTGACTATGATGTTTAGTATATCGAGCGTATTGGTCTTCAGTGCAGTGGAGTACCTGGGACCATTCGAGTTTCAAATCTGTGAATGACTGCCGTCTACAACTCAATCTCCGGTTCTGGCCTCAGCTCATGTGGTTTTGGAGGCAGTGGATCTTTCCGAAGGACTCACAGAAGGGACGATCTGTGAATCATGTGGAGTTGCTGAAGTGTGAGAGAAATAGGATTCAACTTGAGAGATCTGCGATGATCAGGAGGAACAAACGGAGAGCAGCGGGGCAACTGGTTTCGTTGTATTTTTTTTTTTTTTTTTGATTTGGGAAGGAAGAGAAATTGATTGTTCGGGAAGTTCAGCAAGTATGATGGGAAGGGGAGGCTTGAGCTAGCAGGGATTTCTCATGACGCGTTGAGTGGAACGATATGGAAAGCAACGTCGATTGTCTATGCAGGAAGTGTTATGGAGGTTTGAAATGAGTGCATATTTCTGAGAGCTTTGTAGAGGTGTTTCTTTTTGGAGTAGGATGGATTGTGGCGGTCATTTACAATCATGAGACACAAGTGGGGGTGCAGCACGGGTGATTGCGGGTAAGGTTGCGGTACGTGATTTGGTGCGATCGTGGTGGATCCTCGCGAACGCGTGAGTGTCCTGTTAAAGGGTCAACTGACGTAGGAAAATTTAAGCTGGATTCCTAAGCTGTTTCGGTGTTTTTCTGGGGAAAAGTGTTGGAGCGTTTCTTTTCGAGGGCGGTAGGAGAGTATGGCTGCCGTTAGAAGTGCATCGGTTGTGTTACTCATTGGTGGTGCAGCATAATCCTTATGCTAATCGGTATTCAAATCGAAGTTGATACACCTTCCTCGGGGTTCTGGAAGAGGTCGATCGAGGGCAGCGGGGAGGGCCGAGCAATTTGTGATTAGCGATAGCCGTGTTACGTTGGCATTGGGTCAGCAACGATTCAGTAGAAGTTGAAGTTGTCGAGCTAGATTTGGTTTACTGCAGTCGTGTTCGAGCTGATATTAGCTGCCGGCACTCGGATTTTTTTTGAGAGTTGGTGCGAGGGTGAAAAGGGTGCGTGGAGATGTGTAGGACAGCGTGAAGATTCTTTTCCTTGTTGGAGCTGATGTGATTTGAAGGTTAGTGCAGCACCGCCGCTGCTTGTGCAAATCCGGAGTTCAGTCGAAGGCAATCTAGCCAATGTCCCTGGAATCTGGACGCTCATCTAGTTGCGAAGCCGATTGGCATGAAGACACAACTCTTGTTGGGAGGAATTGAAGAGGATCGAGCGTTTTTGCGTGAGAAAGTTTCCGAGAGAAATTGGCGATTTATCTTCTGTATGGCATCCAACTCTGGATAGCTTGTTGAGGCCTTTGAATCCTATGGTCTGTGAAGAAAAATTGTAACAATCTCAAGCAGAGTATTGTGATGTGGGGTTAATCACGCACATTCACATTTCTTAGTGAGGTAGGAGGAATTGCACTCGGAGCCTGAGACGCATCAGTCTAGCTCAAATCTGCTTAGACTTGGACTAAAGACAAAATCGATACAACACTAGTGGCCTTTGCGGCTTTTCTTTTCAATTGTCAACGATTGAATGAAATCTAAAATCTCCTAAAACCTTTTAAGATCTTCCAAAACCTTCTATTAGGAATCTATTAGGACCTACTAAGATCTTCTTAAAATCATCTAAAATCTTTTAGAATCAAATAAAATCTTTTAAAATCTTTTAAAACATGTTAAGATTAAGTAGAACTTTCTAAAATCTTCTAGAACCATCTTCCATTATATATATATCCATGATATCACTTCTCATTTTTAGCTTTGAGTTCTATAAGAAAAAATAAAATTGAAGTTGATTAAAGGCAAAGAAAGTCAAAGATGTCTTGTATGGTATCCACCACATACTTAAGCTATCTTTTGTGAGTTAGAAGATTCATTTGTCCGTACAACCAATGATAATGACCAATGCCTTCTACCATAGATCAAACTTGAACTTCTATATCTTCATTGCAAAAACATTCTACAAAAATTATTTTAAGACGCCCTTCATTGGCACGTTCTATTTTGATGATGATTGCTATAGATTAGCTATTGAATATTCTTTGGTATCTTCTTGATTTACATGGTTTTTTATCTTAAGGTCAATAATATAAAATGCTTGGTTGAGATGGCCTAATTGATATGGTATTATCCTTTTGATTATCCATATCTCACTATGCAAGCTAAATCAAAGACATGTCATAATCTTTAGGTAGAATGGAACTACTTTTGGATTTGTTAGTTTATATGTATATAAAAGTTGAGCTTTAAAAATTTTGAGACTACTTCTATTCCTCTTATAAAAAATTACAAAGTCTAAATGTATTACATTTGAATATGCTAGATAGAAGTATTATCTAACATATATTATCACTTTAAATCCAGAAGGATATTCTTGATGAAATTCATGTATCTTTTATGGTGCATTGATTAAGTTTGAAATTGGCTCCCATATACACTTATTAATATTATAATTATACTAATACAAAAAATATTTTATTTGTTCTCGTATTAGCCTTGAATCAAATACTTCTTCAACTCAAATTCTTCATGGCTATCCACTTCAATACAAGGCAATGATGGTTATATTCTTTTTGATATGCTTGATTTTTTATAAGATTTTAAAAGAGATGTATAAAAAATATAATGTATTTTTATGGATGCTAGTAGTTTCAATTGATAAGCAAAAAAGTTAATTTGTTTTTAAATAAGAAATGGTTCCAACCTTCAATAATTGAACTTGTTAGATGGTTGAGCATTCTTTATATTGCATTAAAGCAATCATACTTTATTACTAACTTAAAATGAAGGTTGTTCTTCCTCTACATGTCAATTGCCTCTTTAGAATATACTTGAGCTCCTTCCGATTGAAGTTTCAAGGTAGCTTAGATATCAATAATTTAATTTATAAAATTATTCATTATTGGATTTTTATATCTATCAATAGATAATATATCTAATTTTAGATATAATCTATGATTAGAATAAAATAGAATCTTTTAAGTAGATGTATAAATTATATTATTGTAGGCAAACTTGACTAGAGACAAATAAGATGTCCAATCATTTTATTGGCAATTGATGGTATATCATAAGTATTGCTCTAGGATTTGGTTGACTCGCCTCATTTGGCCATCAATTTGTGAGTGAAATACTAAAGAAAGTTTGATACTTATTCAAAAAATCTCAAAAAGTGACTTTCAAAACTTAGACACAAAGTGTGGTCTTTGATTTGATCTAATATCATCTGATAATCTATGGTATTGATAGACATTATCAATAAAGAATTTGGCCATTTTTTTTACTAATAATAATCTTCTTACAAAGGATTTAAGTATTTTGTACAAACTAAAAGGATTTTTGAGAGCCAAAACTTTACAAAGGTGAAAAGATGAATATATAAAGCTATAATAATATTTTTAATATAAAGATGAGTTTATAAAAGGAAATTATAGATTTTTTTAGAAGTTATTAAAAATCTAACTTATCAAAAATTAGTTAATTATGATTTGGTATACAAAAGAATGTTAAAGATTTTTTAGATGCTATAGAAAAATTTTATGTATAAACCTATTTAAATATAAGAGATTTTTATTAGTATAATATTTTTTAATACTATATTTATTTATTTATTTTATTAAGAAAAAATAATTTATTAAAATCTAACTAATAAGTTATAGATAAATTCTCTACAACTAGATATCTAGTGTATTCTTAGATTAAATACCATGCTACATGACAATGGATATCAATGGTTGAAAAAAAATGTAAAGTTGTTAATTTAGGAATACTTTTGCCACTATTAAATCCTCAAGTTAGTTGCTAACCATCAAACAAGAGTATTTATTACAAAGGCAATCCTTGCCTTTAAAGGTTTTTTTTTTTAAATAATTTTTATTCTTTTATTTCTTTTATTTCTTTTGCTTATTTTTTATTTTTATTTTTTTTCCAACTTACATGTTCAATAATCCCTTTAAATGTCCAAATACAAAAAGTTTCATTCTAAACTTATAATTATGCCTTCAAAACCAAATGATAGTCCTCATCAAATCCTTCCTAAAGACTTACAAAAATCAATGGTGTTCTAAAAATTATCCTATATTAAACTAGAGTAAAAATAAAAGTAAGTAAAAAAAAAAAAAAAAGATGAAAAATCAACCAAATGATAATATAGCAATTCAACAAAGTTTTGCCTTTTCATCTTGAATGACTAAAAATGACATTTGGTATACTTAAAGGTTATTAAATATATCTTAAACATCAACAATTGTAGATGATAAAATACAATTAAGTGGACTCAAATAATTTTGACTAAAAAAACTACTTGTATAATATAAAAAGTTTAATATAATTTGATCACTACTTTACATCTTTTTTTATAGACCATATATACTCATTTTAATTTTAAACCATATATATACATATATATTTTGTAGGATAAAAAGACATGTCCATACTTATGGTCAAAAATTTAATGACTAAAAAAACCATGAGCAACCAAATTTAAGCAAAATAATTTAAACAATCCAAAAGAAACACATTTTCTAAATGAACTAGTAATTCACAATGTACATGAGTTGTAACTAATCAATGAGGTAAGTGTATACGTTAAATCTACTTCTTTGTCTGCCTTGCTCGGAGGTGTTAAACTCCACACGCCCTTGATTCTCCTCTCTTTTGTTTTGTTCCACTAATTCTTCCAGTTTGTGTCAAATATTAAATAAATACGTCAACACAGGCACATGGCTACGACACAAAGTCAGGGCTGACCACCCCTTTGGTGCCACTCCCACACCGGTCAATGAACACTTGACAGAAAATCTGGGCTACTGCATGGGCTCCAGCACCGTTCTCGGGGCTCAGCATGTCGGAACAGACAGCCACGAAAGGTTCCCCAAGCAAGGCATGCACCGAATATCCCTTTCCGATCAGATTCTTACGCTTCTTCCGCCCAGTAGATCAGAGAGCACACCAATAAGAAGTTGCAGGATTTTCATAGGCATGATTAAGAGCTAATACTGTATCTGATGTGCAATCTGTGTTGATTACAGAACACTATTTGACGGATGGTCTGCTCTGTGCTCCAGATGAACAATGAATCGGACTTGGAAAACTGCAGAGCATATCTATGGCAGTAATGCTGGGGTTGATCTCCTTGAGTTGACAATGACCAAAACCCACTACTACGATGTACAGGTTCAGGCAGATCATGAGTGACGTATATTGGTTATATACAAAACGACAAAGAAGTTCAAAAAGCCACAGATGAACCAGCCCCAAGTGGCTCTGCCATGGTTAGCCCCATGCTGTAAACCGCTGTGACGCCCGGTAGAACGAATACGACCGAGAGACCTAATGCGGAGTGAGAAATACCTCTGCAAACCCGATCACACACAACAAAATCTACCCGGGCGTTCAAACCATGCTACACATGATACGTCGAAGTAACAGGTTATCATTTACAAAGAACTACCAGCTCTACAGTGGTTTCGAAATGATTACTGAGAAGTTGTGAGAAGGCTCGTGGGAGGTGGGCAGACTAGTGCCAGCGTTTGAGGGTTGTCCGACTATTCAAACTGGCTAGTTTGAAACATTTATGGGCTTGCGCTGTCTCGTTGTGCGTCTTATTTGAACTTCAGAACCGGCTGTAGAAGAGATGAGTTGAGAATGAAATGAAATGTAATCTAATCTGGCTAATCTTCCGGAGAGCATACACCGTTGGGGTAGAAGTAGATCTACACATTCGTCCTCAAATGCTCGCTTCTCTTCCCTGCAGTGCAATAACAAATCCCTTAGTACACTCCGAGTGCTGATGTATCCACTGCAACATAATATGTACCGCTAGGATTAGTGAGAAGCAAGTACAAACTTGGCACTTGAGAGCACTTTCTTATTCAAGGGCAAGTTGAGCTGCCAAAGAAGACACAGATGGTTCTCAAAGACAATGATTGATGGAATGCTCCAAAGCACCTGGCAGCATCTTGATCAGAAATAGATGGACCGGCTCGCCAAGTTTCAGTAAAGAGGATATTTGAAGGTGTAGCTTGGCCTAAGGCTTGATTGAGCCGCAGTTGTGCAAGCACCACCGCCGATTCTTTACACCTATCGCCACTGATATACTCGTCACAATCATCGCAGTCTGATATCCGATAACCTTTAAACGTCTGTAAATGATGCACCAAAAAAATCCGGACTCAAAATCACAAAACCCAAACCGAAGGATTTCACGGATACCACTAATAATAACTTCAGACAACTCGATTCTAATCAACTCTGCACGAGTCATGTGTTGGGAGACCTTGAAAGACTTGAACAACATGTGCTACACGATTTGATTTTCAGAGCATAGATGATGAAGATGAAGTGATTAAGATAGTGAGACGAGGCAATTCAAAACAGGAGTTAATATGGACGCTGCAATCTTTACTTCATTGCCAGGTATTTACCAGAGCGACTCTAATCAGGACTTCGTTAAAATATATAAAAGTCCAGCAGTAAAAATAATTAGGACTCAGTCAAATTGTGAAAAAAATAATTACCTTGGATGCTACAGCGGCTCGTCTTGATAAAAGATCACATGCCGACAAATCATGCAGAACGTCGTCTAACAGGGCAGTGGAGTTCAAATTATTACTTAGACATTTTTCCGGCTGCAGACTTCTCAATTCTGACCATGTCTTCTCCATCATAGAATTTGCTACGCTGAGAATAAAATGCTCGAGACTAGCGCCTTGGCTATAAGATTGTTTGCCCAAATCAGAGGGGGTTTTCAAATCGGGATGCATCGCAAGGTCCCCACCTGAATTTGAAGTCGGATCTAATGCTACATCTTCTATTGGTGTATGTACGTCGACTCCTCCAAGTCGTAAAGGAAAACTACCTTCTAAAGCCAAATTAGTGGTCTGAGAGTAAGCTTCAGCTGTAACAGCCGATATATATTCACTTTGAGGGGAAGAAACCACACCCAAATTAGTCATACTCGAGGGGCTCCTACTGGCGTGTGATGCAGGGGAGCATTTGCGTCCACGGAGGATCCATTCAGTCTTGGTTAAACTTAAAATGTTCATATTTAAGACAGGAAGAAATCTCATCCATTCGTCGTCCTCAAGATCAATGCCGTTACTGGGTTCAGATAGGTGCACATCGCACAAGTCATGGTCATACAACGAACCTGCAGATATAAAATAATCTTCACGCTCCCCTGAACTGCTGCGCTCATATCCCTGCAATAAAAACAGCATGTCCGTCATGCATTTGTTACTACAACCTCTAGAACACAATTTTCCATTTTCTTCTTTACGAGCTGCAGAGTGAAAGTTTCTCTCAGAATTGAGTACCCGGAATTCGGCCTCCGATTTGCTTTTCAGCACGTCAAATCTAATACGCGACCATTTGTTAACAAAATAGTCGATCATCGTCGTGATGTCCTGGCCAGCATCTTTCAGGCGTTTAGAAACCATGACTGTCAGCTGGCAGGACTCGGTATCCGGAAAGAGTAAAGGGAGCACACGATGTTGACAATCATGTGCATATAGCAAGTCCGAATCCAAAGATCGTCTGTCAAATCTTTTCCTTGAGACATGGTCTTGACAAATGGATTCAGTTCTTAATTTCTTTCCATGACAAACTTCTTCAGAGTCGTTACTGGTATGCTCATCAGCCAGCATGCTAGCTGCATGTATTTCTGTGGCAGGGAATTGGGGACAGCCATCCAACTGCAAGCAACTAACCAAATTAGGATTTTGCTTGTTAATATGCGAGATCCTTAAATCCTCGACGGTACTGACACCCTTCAAATGTTCAGCGTCGGAAGTAGATCTCTGACTCCAGAATTGAAGTAGCATGAGAAGTTTGCGAATGTCGCGACCACTACTTCTCACAATATGTTCGACTGTATCTGGGCTGCAAGTCAATCCTTCCGCCATAAAGACCTGCATTCAGAATGTTACATAATTTGATAACAGAAGACAGATAGGATGCGTGCTTAAGTGATACCAAAAGGAGAAAGCTAATCATACATTTAAAATGCAGCTCTCTCAATAAAGAAAGTATTCAATATCGAAAATGGCTAAGGACGAAGAATGTAGTATGCCAATGCTGTCCAAAAAATCAACGAAATGTAGTATGACAATGTATGTTCATTTCACCATGTACGCGTGTGCAACCAGTTCACCCGTCGATGGTTGCTCAAATCTGATAACTTCTGGAGTAACATGTGGCAGCACTGGATTTTGACCTGGTCACAAGCATCACATGTAGAAATCTTTTAGCAGAACTTTGGAGTCATGCATGGCGAAGTTTCCTATACAGTAACTTTTCGTTTACTTAACTTCGAATGAGAGATGACTATATGAAGGAATGATAAATATGCATTCTACAAAACGTGTCTTACTGTTGCTGCTAAATATGATTGGGCATTTGGAGGTTCTGGCCAGCAACGCCAGTGCTCCAGTAAACCCGGAATCTTCCTCAAATACAATATCCACGTCTTCAAAAAGAATTACTCTTAATTCCCGAAACGAAGGAGGAAGCAGATTGCTTCGAAAAGCACTATGGTGTTTAGACAGCTGGTTTTCGGACTCGTGATGCAGGGAAGTACTTCTCCCGCAAGCCTCTCCTTGCTTCGACAATTGATCAACATCGAACAATCCATGATTAGGATCCATTGAAGCAGTTGAGAACCTGCAAAGAGTAAGTCAAAGCGTTAGTACATTCCCTCTCTAACCCAGAATCTTGTAATCAGTGGTCTATAACAACACAAAAATGATCGTATTCAACCACATATTTGTCAGATGTTTTGAGCGGAATGAATATCAAATACCTCTTGCTCAGACCATGAGACTCCATGGCCTCTTTGAACTTGTGTTTCACCATTGCTCCGCTCCGACATTCTGATGCATTGACCTAGATCCAGAAATTCGAAGAGGTTAAACAGATTCCTCAAATTGAACTGCTCAGTAAACACCAAACCCTTCCCACTGACTGTGCATACTTAGGTTCTGATTGCAAGAATTGTATGTACCATAAGGAATGGCATCACAACATGAAGAACCAAATATCGAACAACTGCAACTGATACAAGCTCTAGAACAACCACCACTGACCTAAGAAATAATATTGTCAAAATAGTCAGCATGATCCACAAAACAAGCAAGATACCAACAATCAGAAATAACGCTCACTAGAGCCAGCCATTTGAGATCACAACCTTATCACATAATGAATATCTAAAACCTTTTTAAAAATATATAAAAGTCATGAAACGTTTCGGCTACTGAAGCCATACCTCAATGACGGTAAAGCCATGCTCCATGGCACACGCATAAATAGCTGCAGATTTACCACACTGCATCCCATGCAGGTAAACTGTATAAATTCATGCTCTGCTACGTTTGGCCTTGAGGGTTTATGACGTGAAATAGGAGATTGAAAATTCGTCTAACGACTGAACTCTAACATGCAACAAAGCATACCATCTACACAGTTCTAGCTTTAGAACCATAGTACAGAGCTCAATATTCACAACCATCTCAGCAGTCATGCTTTGAGTATACTCACCCCGACAGATCCTGTCACAAGGAGACAATTATGCAAGTCATCACTGTCATCAATTTCAGATGCTGAATCTTCATACTCACTGTCATCGTCATTGGAACTATCTTCAACTTCTTCATTTTTCACTGCATCATTATGTCGAAGAATCTTTTCTCTCCAGTTCTGAAGCCACGAGCTTAGGGTCCTGACAGGTTCCTTGTTTCCGCAAACCTGAAACACCATATATTTAAGCACATAGGTCCCTTAATGCTTTATTTGAAGGTTATCTGACTGCTCGTATCTTGGATCAGCAAAGCTTAAATCAGAGACGGGGTTGTTCTGAGCTAAGTTAAGCTATTCCACTATTTGAAGAAAATAAAATCTTGTAAATCTTATAAATCTTGGTGATAAGTAGCAAAGAGGTTTATCAAAAATACATGCTGCATAGTGTTGGAGACGGTAAAAGAATTTATATCTATTTTCCATATTTAAGAAGAACCCTGTTCAAAGAAAAAATTTCTAAATACTTTCTACGGATTGCGACAGATACCGGGAATCACGAAACACCCATCACTTCAGTTAAATAACAAAGAACGTGAAGCTCACTGAACGCACTCGCAACCCCAACGCAAGGGACAATCGGGTGCAAACATTGGAATACGGTGGCATGAGATTAATCACCTCTTGCGAGTTATGAGGTTGATACAGGTTAGTCCATAACGAATTCCGACTGCCACTGACATCTTTCACTCGGCGTTCAGTCGCGGGTCGTAGTTCTAAATTCTGTTCGAAACAATCATTATTTACACAAGGATAATAGTACGACGAGAATCTGCAAAAAGATAAGTGCTAAATTAATCCCAATTCCACACATAATACAGCTAAATATCAGGTTTAAATCCAGAACTAGAACAGCTGGTAATACTGAATAAATAACTGCATGATCTACGTAGTCACGGCTCCTGGTAGCACAATTTGTGTCAACTGCTTACATTTTTTGTCAATGAGTTTGAGGCGACAGTATGCCCACAACGTGAAAAAATGTACCGATTTCTTACAAGATACAGAGTGTTATGCTAAAAAGACAACCTGATCTAAACTTGTGATAAACGAAAACAATACTCACTTTTCCACCAGCTTTTGAGTTCTGGCAGCCACAGAATCCACTTCCTCATCAAACAAGCACTTTGTACCTGCGTTGTTATTCTGCCAGCATGGTAACAGCCTATTCAGCATAGAGAAATAAAATTCCAAATTCTAGCATTCCGGAACCCCTTTCGGCATTTTATGATGATAAAATTCTGTTCACTTTAGATATCCAAAAGACTCTTCATCCAGAATCGATTCAAATATTCAAACGCTTGAATGTTCTTCATTAATTCATGACAAACCAGCTAATGCAAAATATAATACCCATTGTAAAATAAAAAATATTCTATCACAGGACCCTCAAGGGAGCTGTTATTTCAAGTCTTGGAGTGCGGAAATAATCATCTAATTGGACCTACTGGTAAAGCATGTACTGTTAAGTAATCAATAATACGGCCAAAGGCAGCAACCCTTGCGATGGGCTGTCCACGCCTTTTTCGCTTCTTCGAAGTCGACCAACTCCATGTATAAGAAGGCTGGCAGCATGAGAATGACCACTTGTCTTCAATTTTCTCACCAACTTTAACAGGCATACCAGAACATTTCCAGTTCCAATTCCATGTTGGCAGTGTCTCTTCCTCCTTCAAATTCCTCAAACCACAACTCATTTGTAAGCGAATATTTATTTTGCACGGAGTATCCACAAATCAGTGTGATTTCACAGATTCGGCAAATTACTGCAAACAACAAAGCAGAAGCTATGGATCTTACGGGCAAGTTCTGGGTTATGTGTAAAGGCGGACAGGGAAGCTGACCGTGCCTTTCACAATTGTGCGGGGCTTCATCAGCTACCATACCTTTTGCACCTCTCAGATTTTGGGGAGCAAAAAAGGGGTGCAGGGGTATACGGGGGCTCGCTTGAAGATTCTTCTGCAGATCACAACAAAAACTGAAACTAGTATAGTAGGAAACAAAAAGTCTCTATGCGCCTAAGTCTGTACATCTATCCTAGGAATTTTTCAATGCAGAAAACATGTACTACCATACAATACCCCGCATCAATGACTAATTAGATAAAAGTTTGAAATTTCGTATTGGACAATTACTTAGCATGTATTAGGCGACTGCTTCACTCACAAGTTAATCATTGCATCGCATGTGTCGCTGAACAAATATTATATCACATTCCCAATTCAGATTGACGAATGCCAATAACTTCAAACTAAAGCACTATGTTAACAACGGCTAAGTTCTCGTCACGAAGCCGAACTACTCCCGGAACGATACCTAGAGTCTAAGAACAAACCTTCACCAAGCAAAATCCGGCAGAGCCATAGTCCATACCTCAGCATGATCTGGTGCTGAATTAAGACTTCGACATCTTATGGTCTGCGCTGGCTCTTTTATCACAGGAGATCTTGCACCACCCTCGTTTGGGCGAGCAAAGAAGGGGTGTGTTGCTTTGCCTGCACTTAACCTTGTATTCTCCTGCAGATAAGATCAGAAAGAAACAAAATTTAACACAATAGAACAAATTTAAGTATTTCCACATATCAAAGAAGGCTCCGTCGCACACTTGCAATACATACGCAGTTTGTAGTAGCCAAAGTAGCTAGATTTTGCCAACGTCACAAACAACACACACACATTACTTAATTATTTTTATGAAAAATAAATGAAATTTAATGAAGAAATCGAGATCATACTCCGACGCTTTACCTCAGCTGCGAGCCTAGCTTGAAGAAAGAGGTCAGAACCATGAACTTCAGCAGCAGACCTGCTATCAGTGACATTCTGTTGTGACTTCCGTTTCTTCGTCGCAGCTGACGACCTAGTTTGTCTCTTAGTAGGTGAATGCTCCCGTGAGGCATTAGATTGTCTTGCAGTGGATGAGGGAGCCGCTTTCTGTTTTGTCACTAAGAACAAATTAACCGTCTTTAGATGATATGTTCGGATCAGATGCCATGCAAATATGAAACATGTTAAAGGTCGAGCTGAATCTCCGAGGTTGAAAAAGAAAATATCACGAGGGCAATCCTTAGTAGCAGAAATCACATGAGCTTTACGAAAGCTCTATATACTCAAAATTTAAGAGAGTTCAAATGACTAACAAATTGAATAAATACGCAGGGATATGGGTCTAATGAGCTTGCTAACAAGAGAGAAATTAGTACCTGACTCCTGAGATGGTGTATCCAGCGCAAGAGATGAATTATCAAACTCCCTTTTCTGACCTTGCCCCACTTTCGCGTTCTTTCTAGATGATCTCCTCAGGAAAACCGTTGCCAATTTGGACGGCATTGTGGATTCCTGTAACAATTCAGGATTCCAAAAACAAGCAGAATTCATTTATATTCTAGTCCCAGTTTAAAGAGGCACGGAAGCAGAGGTGTATGCACACACATTTCACCTGTAGCATCTATCCTCAAAATAGTCGAAATTTAAAAGTGGCACACTTCTCGACGCATACACTGTACCTTCTACAACCCTACATGTAATGCGAATTGATATATGCATCTCCATGAAGTACCTATCTTCTGACTTCATTCAAATGCCATTACACAAGCGTTTGGTCCAACCGGGGTGGTCGATATCAAACACCTCCTTCACTTTGGAAATCAGTTGAGATGTAGGTGCACACCCGTGCGAAGCTAACATTGCAATTTAATGCGGCAGAGCGTTCATAAGCACCACAAACAATTATAGTGAATTGAAATAGAGCGGGTGGCGAATTTTCAACACAAGCGATACCTGCTCACGATCATCCTTTCTCTTCTCCTCGGCGTCTACACCCTTGCCCACTTCCACGGTGGTGCCGACCTTCGTCTTATTCACCATAGTGGTGAAAGATTTTGAAGCAACCTTCGAGTTCTTTCTTGACTTCAGGTCCCCTGAACTCAACTCAAGTGCCGCAATTACGCAAAATTGATCATGTCCATTATCGTCACCCTCACCAGCATCCATCTCACGAACAGAGATCTCCCAAGCGTCTTCATAAAACCTCAAGATTCAATTCAATTACCTCTACCTCGCAATAGACGTGGGATGTGATTCACATCAGCAACAAGACGTAAAAACTCTCAACACCTCAACAATGCCTATTGTCCGTATGAACACGACCTCGAATCCAACCCTCGATCCCTTCTCGCTCGACAAACTTCGCTAACCACTAATGCAGCAACAATCAACGACGAAGCCGTCTGTGACCGAAAAGAAAGTCTCGCGCGCCCGATTCTGAAAGAGACAAACAAGAGAAAACTCCACGGATCGCTCCAAATGTCGACGATCGAAGCTCCAAATTCAAAGCAAACCCCAGACGACAGTGCTCTGGAAATGCAGCATCTTAGAACTGGAAGCATCTAGCAACGGGAAGAAGACGTCTCAAAATCTAGCGGGAAGATGGTTCGCGCCAAAGCTGAGTCAGCATCTTTTTTTCCCCTCGGAACTTTTTCGCGCTGCGGGTTTAGGACTTCTTTTAAATTCCAGATATTGTAGCATTTCCAGGTTTAAAGGATTTTTTGAAATATCAATATTAATTTATAAACGCATTGGTACAATATTTTTTGAAACATTCACAAAAAATGTGGATTTGATATTCCACGTGATGTGCATGATGAATGTGGTGTTTGTATATAATTCCGTTTCTATTGAGAATGAATCAAACAACATGAAGTCAATATGTTTAGAAAATTAGGATAAGTAATCATGAAATCAATTCTACCTTCAAGTATTAGATTTTCTTTTTTTATTTTTTTATAAATACTCTTGTTAGATATAATAAAGGAATCATATTTTTTTATTTTCTTGATATATAGTTATGTGTGTGCGATTATTGAATTTAAATATACATTTATGTATGTACATTATTCTTGAAAATGTATAGATTTGAAATATGGTATTATTTATGTTATTCAACACATAAAAATAAACAAGTAAATTTATTCTAACTTTTATTTGTGGATCATAGGATACATTTAGTTCTGAAAACACATGATTTAGAATTACATTCTGGAAAATCTTGCCCTGTTAAATATATACCCAGAAATTATATACCTCTCAGAAAGAAAGAAAGAAAAAATTTAAAAAAAAAAAAAAAAAAAAAAAAAAACTCATTAATTTTAAACAACAAAAATCTTTAAAAGCACATATAACTTGGTACCCTGTTTTAAATTAAAAAATAAAAAATCATTAGTAATTTCATGATTCAAAAAATACCTACTGTTTTAATATGATAATACGTGAAGTTAAAAATTAGATTTGAATCACCACCGTAATAAACTTATATTTGGTATTTTTTTATAAGATTTTATTTTTATAATTACCATTATTAATGTAAAAGTAAAACCATCCAAAATAAAGTTGTTAGATAATTACCTAAAATTGAACAGAAGAAACACTTTAAAGCATACTTTTCAACATGAAATTTTTTGCATCAAAATATATATACATGTATATATATATATATATATATATAATGACACCTAATTTACTTGTCTAATGATTGTGGAAGAAACTGCTTAATTTCAGTACAAAAAATAAAAAATAAAAACCCTTAATAAAACACAGATGTTGTGTATAGTATCCTATGAGCAAGAGGCATTCCAAATGAATGTATTCTTTTATTACTCCAATAGAAATAATAATGCATTTGTTCCATTTGTTAACAAAATTTAATATAAATCACGTTTTATCTATATCTTACAATAAAGAAATATTTATTTGTAACAAATGGTAAAACGTAGTATTCTCTAATGGAAGGATTTGTATACCAATTATATTATAAAAATATTGCACAAGTAAAAGCAAACGTTATCATTACATTTGTTTTATTTTTTTAATAAAAGTGCACAGAATTAGAAACATTCAAAAGTAATATACGCATCCAAAGATATTCTAATTATGTTACTTTGTAAATGTAATGTATTTAGAAAATAAAAAATAAAAAAAAATCAATCAGTAACTTTCAACTCATCAATGTAAAGACAAATAATTGTAGTATCATCACTATTTGAATGGAGACATATAATGTATGGTAGGATTTGTCAGTTTCATCTATATTTATATTTAAAATAAAACCTGGGTTTTTTAAGCACTGAATTTTCCTTGACTTATTAAGGAATATTTTATAATTTTATTCATATTTAAAAATATTGTATTAATTGTTTTTGCTTATACATACACATAACAAATAATATAATGCAAGTTATTTATAATGCTTCAAAGGTTTTTTGTTTTTTTTATCTTTTTAAAAAGTTTTCTTTCAAAAGAACAACTTATTAAAATACACATATACAAAGAAAAGATTTTTTTTTAAACATTACTTAATATTTATTTTTTTATTTAATCTTTTAATTGATCTTGCAAATAATGTCTTAGAAAAAATCAATTTAGATTGAAAATTTTGTTGCTATCAAAATAGAAATGATGTAATTATAATATATTAAGAATTTAATTTTTTATATGTTAAAATACATAGAAAAATATATATAATTTTCTTCCAACTTATGTTCATTAAATGTTTTTATTAGAAGTTCTTTTAAGAACATAATGTATAATATACACCTCAAATGTGTTTCAAGACTACTATATGTCATTTTTAGGCACCAATTAATTATAAACATAATATAGAAATTTTTAATATTAACTTTTATATCAAATTTTGTGAATTTATATTATATAACTTTAAATCATATTTATTCTTAAATACCTAGTATTTTATTAATAAACACTAACAACTATCTTTTATTACAAACCATAGAATCAAACTTTGAATATCTTCACACACTAATGTAACAAAACAATTAGAATTTGTCAAAAATCCAACATGGTTGTTATTTATAAATATATACTCTATTTTTTGTTTTTAGATAGTTATAATAAATATCTATTTATAACTTAAAGTAGACCATGTAAGTCATAATAGAATTAAAAATATAATTATGTGTAATATTGTACTTTTAAAATATCATATATAAAAATAAGTAATTAAATTTAAATCAACTTTAAAAGTCATATTACGTATAATTTGTAGTGAATCTAAGTTTACAAAACTCTATAATCATAAGATTTTTTTACAAAATCTCATAAAAATATTTATTTTTATATTATATCAAAGAATCAATCAATAATATTAAAGAGTATACAATAGGACTTTATAATTATATAATTTTAGAAACTTTATTATATAAAATACAATTTTATTATATTTCAATAACTTATTTTATTTTATAAAACTATGTAACAAATTATAGATTTATTTTTATTATAAATTTTAAAATAAAATATTTTTTATAATTATTGAATTAGTTTTACTTATTTTTTGGACTTTCCTACTTACACTACAGCTTAAATTTCAAAATAAAAATAAATAAATAAATAAAAATACCTAAAACTCTTGAACATAGCAAAATATGCTACTATTTTGCTAACCAAATAAAAATAGATACAACAGCATATAAATCCATCTTTATTAACATCATTTGTTAATAAAGATAATTTAAATAAACAAATAAATAAAAATAGGTTCTTGCTTAGAATATTATATTTTCAGTGTTGATGATAATGCATGTATCATACAATGCTTTTCTAATGAAAATATTGGAAATGGAACTTTAAAATACCACACTCTGGTTTGATAATACACAAAAGCATAAGTAAGTAAGTAAAACTCCACTCAAATGGGTATTATGAGTTAAGGTATCTTTTGTACCTTGAACTACCTCATTAATGCATAGGATATATTCTATTTTTGTATTAATGTATATATATATATATATATATATAGTTTCTTTAATAACAATCTTTCTATAAAAAAATTGCTTTGATGATTCTACTACTACGCTAATAAGGTTCTCAAATTTAATGTTCCTATGACAATAGAAAGCTACTTTGTAATTACACTTTATTCTTTGATTCTATCTTTCTAATGACAAAATGAGGCTATAATTCAAATATGTTTTATTCTTCAATTTCATCACTTGAATGACAAGAAGAATTCATATTGTAACCAAGTTTAATCCTTTAACTTTTCTTTCTAAGTTCAACCTTTGCCTTTTGGATACAAAATTTGATTATTAAAATGATTTACTCTTTTACATAAAAAGAATGAGATATTCAACTAAGCTTTGATTTAAAATTGGTCTGCTCAATGGACAATCAGTTCTACAAAGTCAAGCTATGATGTATTAACATGAATTGGTTTTTGTATGTATTTGTATATATATATATATATATATATATATATATATATTTCATGTCCATTAAATATATTATATGACTCTCAAGCAAATCAATTTACCAATAATTTATTTTTATTTTTTATTTTTTTGTATATTTTTAAGCTTGAATTAATATTTTAATAATATATATCTAATTATTAAAGAAATTCCCTTATGGATGTTGTACCTTATCTTTACAAATCACGTGTAAGTTTTTAAAGAAAATTAAGTTTTTTAAGTTTCAAAACTTATCTAAAAGTTGTTTTTTTTTTTTTTTTTTTTTTTTTGATATAATAACAAGGTATATTTGATGCCCTTTTTTGTCAGGTGTGGTTAGGCTTTTACAATTGGGATTCAAATTGCCAAACCCTTTGGAACTATTTTGAACACTTGGATCAAATCCAACTATCATCCAATAGTTTAGGTTCATTGTGGATCAAAACTTGCCTTGCTTTGGCTTTTTACTTAGATACAAACTCAAAGCACATGACATCCAAGATCCATAGATTTTATAATTTTCTTATTTTATATATTTAAAAAATGATAAATAATAAAAAAAATATAATAAAGCAATATGGTAAGCATGAAAAATTATAAAGACTTTATTATGGCACCCTTATCACTTTTAAGTAACATAAACAAGATTGCAAGCATATAAAATATATTACAAGTAAAAGATGATAATGAAGGAAAAAAGAATGGAATCCAACCTACAAAGTAAACCAAGGATTTGCAAATAAGAGTTTAGATTCTTTTAACATGACACATAAGAAACTTGTACTAAATTTTATGTCAAATTATGTTACCTTGTGGATAATCATCCATGAGAGGCATTTAGACAAGATTCTAATTTGTATTTATTTCTTTAAAAAAATTATTGGATAATACAGGCAGCAAGTTATGATTTAAGTAGAGAATGAATTTATTATGGTTTCAAAGATTTCAAATTTAAATCCTACCATAAACAATGATTTTAATATTTATTCTTATTTGATGCAGAATAAGTATATTCTAGTTTTATTAGACTAATAAACACACATCCAAAATGATTACTTAAATAAAAACTACAAATTATTGTGGTAATAAATCTTAGCTAAATTTATCACCTATAGGTTAACATGGCCAGAAGGGAAACCAAATGGTTTTAGATCTGCTAATGTCCTCAAATTGGATGAATATCCACTAAGGATGTCCATCCGCATGACCCTCCCTAATTTTGTTTTAGGTGTTCTATCTCACTCAACTTGGGCCAAGCTACCACAAAATTTGGTGACTCACCATCCTTATCCGGTCATCTCACATCTGGGCTTTGCCACATGTGGGTTGTAAAGGCTTCTCATGAAGTGCAACGAATGATGGACTCACAGCTGTCCGTTTCTCTTCTTCATTCCTTACTCCCATGCACATATTATATGCATTATAATTTTTGTACTGTTTATCTTTGATATGTCTTTAGAATATTCTACTGAAAAACCATCATTTTTTCTCTCAATTTCATATGAATATATACATATTCACACACACTAATTTCGTTTTGTTGACCACAAGCCTTTGTCAAAGTCCACAGCTTGCAACAGTCAATCTCTCTAGCAATGATTGGAATTTGAGAACTCACCCTTGCTGCAATTTCTCCAAGTGGACCTAAATCAGGGCCTAAATCTTGAGAGCATTGTGGCCACTTGGCAATTCTCGACAAACTAAAAAAATCTCACACCACTTCAAGAATGTGCAGAATACACCATCCACCTTCACTTCAACAATGGAATTCCACCATTTCCACTCTGTTGACATGGACGGCTGGTCTGAATATATATACCAGAAACTGTGGGAGCCAACTTGGCCACCAGCCACAGTGTGTCAAGTGAGGAGCAAACATTTATGCAGCTCCACTCCACACCCGAAATCCTGGACCCCTTAATTTAATTAAACAAATATATATTTTAAAAATTAGTTCTTATTCCCTTGCTTGCACCCCTGACCTGCGGTAAAGGCGTGAAATGAGTTCACACAATCATGGGTAATCCTAAAACTCCCATCTTTAGAAAGGTGCATGGGGATGGGTGCCAAGTGGGAGATAGGATGCACAGCTGATGGCTATGGCTGCCAAGTGTTTAACAGACGGCTTGCCCTAATGATGTTCGCTATCGTTAGTCTTAGTGTTGTTCTTCTTTTATTTTTCCCGTGTCAAATTTCACTATGTGAAAAATTCATCATCTTGAGCTGTAATTTTACTGAGTTCAGATTCCTTCGTGGAGCGTTTGCAACAGAAAAGTCAAGAGCTCGAAACCCTAAGTTGGTTATAATCGGTTAGCCGTTGAAGGTACACGGTGGCTGGGAAAGGGTGATGGAGTGGGTGAGTTGTCGGGTACCTTCCGACGCTGAAGCTAATCATCACTTGATTCCCGGTGGGGACAGGTCATGCGGCTCCAATCCAGCTCCAGCACAAGAAGGATAGACACTCTACTTGCAAATTTAGAATTCTACCACGAAGCTGCGTCGGATCGTGGATTGTCTCGATTTACTTGTTTCTCAGCAACAGTTGCTTGCGTAGTGGGAAGCCCAAGTTGACTGGACGTCGATTTGACCCTTTTCCCCTTGGCTCGCAGGTACTAATCTGAAGCCTTCGACAGCAGGTGGATCTGCGTTTTGAGTTCGAAGTGTAGCATTGAGAGTGTGAGCGGAGAGCTTTACGGAGTTGCTCGGTTTTTGGTATAGGAATTGAAGTTGAAGATATCAAGGTTGCCCATGGATGCATTGTGCAGTTCACCTTTGCAAGTGCTCTCTTCGTCCTCTAGCCTCGGTTCATCGACTCCCCGTACTTTTGCACAGGGTGGGCAGGATTTCGTGAGCTTTTCTTCTAGCCGGAGTGGAGCTTTCGGGAGTAGCGTGCGCTCGATTCCAGTATGGACACCTAAGCGAAGAGAGGGGCATGGCACTTGCAAATGTGTTGCGGCACCAGCTGCTGAAGAGGCCGTAGCGAGGGGCTCTTCGAGCACGCTTTACAGCGTTTTGGGCGTGGAATCTGGTGGGAGTTTGTCTGATATTAAGTCTGCTTACAAGCAGATGGCGCTGAGGTACCATCCCGATGTATGCCCCATCGATGATCGGGATGCGTGTACGCAGAAATTTTTAGAGGTTCGTCACGCGTACGAGGTTCTTTCCGACCCGGAGAAGCGGGCAGAGTACGATTTCGCTTTGATGCATCCCTCGTTTGCGCAAGCATTGGGGAACAGCTCGACGTCCGCGTGGGGGCGATCTCGGCGGACACAAGGGAGTGAGGGTGTCTCTGATGCTTGGCGGTTTCAATGGGAGGCCCAGCTTTCAAGGCTTCGTCGTGACGGCGATGGGGCTACCTCCCGAAGCAATTTGGACTCGTGGGGCGCGCGGATGCGGCGGGAGAATGGCGGGCTTTAGAGCATTCAAAACCCAGTTTGGGTGTTGCAAGCAAGAAATTTCTCTAGTATGCAGCTCGAATGTGGACTTGTTTTTCAGAGTTGTACGAGGCACTTGTACATATCGAAGACGATAGCCTGCGGAAACCAGAATGTCTCATGTGAGAATTAGCAGGGATGGAGGATGTAGCAATTGCGAAAGACGAATGCTAAAGTTCCAAATCCTTCCCAGGTTTAATCTTTACGTCCGACACAAGCAAAAACGATGGAGTTCGTGGATCTTGTACATTAGATAAGGCAGGTGCATTCGTACATCCACGTCACCAGGGAGTTTTTAGGAGTTAGTTCTGTACATTATCATTCATTTTAGATCTGCTGAATTTGAGTGGGACAAGCCACTTGTGAGATGTATTATATTTACAAAGTAAGTTATGCATCGGCAATTGATCTGCCGTCCCGCGATATGGTATCACATACCTCATTTTGTGCAACGTATTTCTGTTGCACTCACTGTACTAAATAAGAATTCAGTTATCGAATTCAAAGCACCAAGCATGGTTCATGTGTTGGTGATAATACTGAGATTTATTGCACATATAATGGAAGCTTTGGAGGGTATGAAACAGATAAGTCTTCTTATTGAAAACTCAATCTATCCTCAGCATCCTGCCGAAGGCCAGATTCCCTTGTCCAGGTGCTGAGAGTTTCACTGTGCCTAAAACTGTTGAACCAGTCAACATTGTCCGCCCTTCAACAAATGTTGCGTCTGTGGTAATCACTTGCAGCAACAATTTATGATCCTGCTCTGTCTTTTCCATTGTCTCACTTGTCGCCAGGGATTGAGAACAGTTTGACAATCAGGACCTAAACTCGTGCCGGAGATCCATCCGACAAATGAACTACCGGCAGCAGTCATACCTTGGGTAGGCAGCCCCCCCACCTCCCTCGAGCTGGCCCCCATCAGGCCGATGGAACTGCCCCTGGATTTGATATTGTTTCAGATTCTGTATGTTATTCTGACAATCGAACAGCCTTTTCTCGTGACGTGCAGATGCTGTTCAGCTGTGTCCTGTCATAATGCCCAGCTGTCTTTGTCATCGTTGTTATTGTTGTTTATTTATTTGAAGCACAAGACGGTTAACCTACTTGCTATTGATTATAATAATAATAGATACAAGTCCCAAGAGCCAGGTAAAACGGACCTTGGGAGGTATTGATGGTTGTTATTGTTCGCAAATTGGTCAACAATTATGCTGGTTGTCTAATTCACGTTGTAGAACTTGGACATGGTGGCAAGCCACCGTTGCGACGCCGGGCAGTTCATTTTCACACAGTAACCGTGAGGACGCCCTGCTCTTTTGCTCGCGGAATTCTTTCATATTTTGGGTGCGCTACCATGTGGTTCGAGATTAATGTGGTCTGGGTACGTGCTTCAATTTTTGAAGGCATATCTAGACACATTTGGAGTCGTCCGTCCGCGGCACATGTATTCTCATGGTGCTGTGAAGGCGGGGTTGACCACTAATTGATTCTCAAAGTATTTGAAAGAAAATATTCTGAATCGTCAACTGATGCCTGATCGATCAAAGCGTCGCATCCTAGTTAGTTGTATGGTCCAGCAACCATTTACAATGATCTGACATGAATACACTTTCCGGCATTCAAACTGATGGATTTTGTATTCAGATTATGAAGCAACGGGATAATTCGCGAATCATGAATTTGTCAAAAACCTCAGAAGCTCTCTAGATTCTCTTCACCAGAAAGTGTAATCGTAATTGCCAGGCCAGATGGAACAAAAGTCTTGTGGCATCTAGCCACAAATTCCTAATCCACTGCTGCAATGTCACATTACAGCTTGAAAACGGGCAAATATTATCGATGAGTGAAACGTCTCAAACAACCTCGCAACACTGTACCAGCGTTGTGGTCGCATTGTGGTCCTTATCCCCATGGTTCTTATAATCGTTGTTCTTATCACTGCGGATCTTATAACCGTGGATCTTATCGTTATCGATCCTATAGCCGTGGTTCTTATCATCATGGATATTATAACTGTGGTTTTTATAACCGTGATCCTTGTCAATGCGGTTCTGGAACATTCCAGTTACTTACCAGAAGGGTTTTTAGGGCAAACTGTAAGTTTGTTTCATGAGTTAGATCTTAGAAGTGTTATTTGTAAAACCGTATAAATGTTTATGATGTTAGAATATGTTATTTCTGAACTTACATCAATGTTTGTTGTGTAATTTTCAACCATAAGATAAATCTTTATAAATGTATAAAGTTTGAAATTTGTACCTCAAACCAAATTTTATTCTGCATTTATCATTTTAATATTGATCTATTCAATTATGATATAATATGGATGAATTGCAATCAAATGATTTAATGACAACAAAAACTTGTAGAATGTTTTGCACAAAATGAAGTAGGAGTTTTAAGAATTCTAGTTTCAAAAAGGAAGACAAATTTTAATAATGAAGTGCCGAAACTATCAAAAAACAAAGATACTTTATCAATAACAAAATTCTTATACAAAATTTGTAGAAAAATAATATTAATGTATATATATATATATATATATATATATGTATATATTTATTTATTTTATTAAAGAAGGTTAATATGTTCTATATTATATACAATAATAAAAAGTTAAATGTCTTTTTTATTTTTAGAATAAAGAGCTGATTAATATACTAAGAATTACAAAAAAAATATGAAGTATTGTTTTAGCTAGTTTCATATTGTTTTCTAGACTTATATTTATTTTAATAATATATTTATTTATTTATCTCTATATATATGTGAGTATATATATATATATATATATATATATATATACATTTATAATTGTGTCATAAGTTTGAATTGAATTGGACTAGATTTTAGCTTAGAATAAAATTTTAATAATTTTACTTTAAGTTTGTGCTTGCAATTATCTTCCACAAGTTAATATAATTTTTTGAAGAGAGTCTAAAATTATTAAAATATTAAGAATTATTAATAAGACTATATATATATATATATATATATATATATTTTATTAAGATTTTTTAATAACTTATGATAGTATGCTTAAAACTTACTATACATGTAGAAATAAATATATTCTTTTTCAAAACCTCTTCTATAGAGTTTAGCATTTTTAATGTATGTTATATTATTGATTAATTTTTGAGGTATATTTAAGTATTTATTTTTTATAAGAATATCTAATTTTTGATAAAAAAGCCTTTTGAATTTATTTTGATAAAATCTTATATAATATAATCTTGATTGGTAAAACTAAGGAATCTTTAATTACAAGATTGCACTTTATTATTCCATTCATATAGTGGAAGATTAATATTAAAGTCATCTATTGTAAGTGAGTGATTAAAGATATTATTATCTTTAGTATACATCATTATAAAGCTGTATAATACACAACAAGATAAAATCATTTAAATTACATAAAAAACAAAATATAGTAGACATCTTAAAATTTGCTATCTATTTTTTAATTGTGCAATAGCATTCTCAATTCTAACATGACTACTATATCATGTAGATATTTGTATCAATGTCTACATAATATCTTATTGCACAAATATTCTAACATAATATCTTATTGTAGATATTTGTATCAATGTCATTGGATATACATAGTGTGAAAGCTTTTTAGACATTTATAAGATGTGGATTAATTTAATCATCTACAATAAATGGTCTCAATATTATATCTTTTAAATAAACTATTAATTTTTGCAAGATTTCTCTTTGCATCAATAATCAATACAAGAATGATGATCTAAAATGCATTATATCATGTGTACCACTTGATGCTAAAACAACAATATTCTAAAAGAACAAATTAGAATTACAAATAAACTACAAAAGGATATTATAATAGTCATGTCAATTCCAATAATTTGCTAGAATGAGAGCCAACTTAGGTATTCCTTAAAGCCTAATATAGGTGCCATCTATTATACTACACATTTTATCAAAAAAAATTATCTCTTTGAAATTATTAAATATGTCTAGTAATCTTTAACTTTGAAGGCAATTAATAAACTTTGAAAATAATTTATCTTCCAATGATAATACATTTATAATAAATTATATGTAGATACTCAATATAGCTTTCTTAATACCATACATCATAACACTCATACCACATGTTAGTCTTTTTAATACTACAATTATATCTAATTCTACTTCAATTTGTTCTTTTTAATTTGTTGTCTATGCTTGTATGTAAGATCTAAGTAGATCAAAAAGCAATAAAAATTCAACAATATTCATACAATATTCTTATTTTTATATAGTACTTTTTTTTGTTTGAGTGGCTTGCTAAAGAATTTTGTTCACAACATTCCAATAATGAGTAGATTTAAATAAATCTAAAAATTTGGACCTTGTTTCTCCTTTACAAATTTCTCACATAAAACATTACAAAAAAGTAAAAAAATAAAAAAATAAAAAAAAATAAAAAAAGAGACTTGAACAATATCTATACTATTACCCAAAAAAATAGATAAAGCAAAAATTAAATCAAGAGAATCCATTGATCACTGACAAGATACATGAAAACAACACAAAACTTTGAATGTAGCTTTGAATGTAGCTTATATCCTAAAAACTAATCACACATCAAATCCAATAACAGCTTAGTAATTTTTAGACACATAATAATACACAGATACTGTGTATGGTGAATTTTTAGTGCTATAAATCAAACTACACCCCTATAAATCAAACACAATTTTTTATACCATGGCAACTCCTAACCTAACTGCAAACCAAGGCCCTGTCGGGCCCACATCACACTTAGAGCGTCTCGTGCAGTTCAACACAATCGAAATTCTTGGGCACCTCCACAGCTAGGCCCTCATCGATGCTTGTTCACATCCATTCACTTAGTAGACCCCTGAAAGTCAGTTGCCGGTCGTGGAAAGTAATGGTAGCGTGACGTACCAAAGTTGACCAACACGCATCATCACCTTGACCAGTGCATTCTAAATTTCTACAGAGATTGATAATTTCCTGTAAGCCTGCCATTCAAACTTGGATTTCTGCTATGAATTTGAGATGCTATGGAGCATGACTGGAATTTATTACCATGAGCAGAATTTGGTCATTTAGCACTGTAGCTGCCAGGGATGCGAGTTGAACTAGATCATCGTGTGAAGCAAGCTCTGCAACCTTTCGACCTACTCCGTTGTCTTCGAAAGCGAATAGAATTCTGTTTTCTATTCTTTGGAAAGAAATTTCGTGTTAAATTATGAACCAGATATGGAAAAGTGCATGGAAAACGTTGTGAGGTCCACAGGTCACTCTAGACGATGGCGCACCCTTTATTAATGGAACCAGAAGATACACCTGAAGATTTTCCCCTTTTTAAATGTGAAGGTATTCTCTTCACTAAACAAATCACTCGTTACTCAAAAAAATAAAAAGAATTATAGATAATCCTACTATTTCCAAGGAGGGGTTCAAACAAATGATGCTTTTCATTAATTCATCCGCGTATGAATCTGATTAGAATGGATCAATTTTTTTGGGTAACATTTTAAGAAAAAATGTATTCATAATGGTTCTGTTCAACAAGGTTCTGACTGTTAGCATTCAGTAGTACTTGAAAATTGTCTCAAGGACAAATTGGATGCTGTCTTGTAGGCCGTTGAAAGTGGACATGTTTTTACGTCTTCCCCTCAATAAACTCTCGCCATTGTCCAATTGTCCTTTAGGAAGGTCCGAATCATCCTATGCAAACCTTCTGAATGTTGTCTAAATGAATTTTTATGGCACAGAGAGTGGTTAGAAAAAGTAAATGCGCTTGCGAGTGAGCATTGAGGCTTGATATTGTAGCAGAGTTGACAATGGTATGTCGTTGCATACATGTAGAAGTTGCAGGGTAGCACTGCCAGAGACAAACTTGTGGAGGCCGCAGCGATGGACTCAGGGGAGAACAGATTACGTGAGCTGGGATACAACCAAGAGCTCAAACGCACCCTCTCGTATGCACATCTTCTAATCATCCCCTAAACCATTGTCTTCATCTGTGGTCCCTGCGAAATGCTTTTGATCCGAGAGTCTTTCTTGAATGAAAACGTGCAGCTTCGATGTATCGTGTCAGGCATGTTCAGAGACAGCTGAGTAGTTTTGATTGTGTACACTTGTGTTTGCAGGGGTATCTCCAACTTCGCAGTAGGTTTCTCGGTCTTGTCCGTTCTCCTGGGCGTCACAGCGGTTTATAATACCGGGCTGACCTATGGCGGAACAATCTCTTTCACTTGGGGCTGGTTCATCTCCGCCTTTTTCAACTTGTTTGTCGCATTGGGCATGGCAGAGGTAAGTCATACATGATACGACTCAACCTCTAAATCTTAGCAATGTATTCAGTTGTATCACTAACACAAAGATCTCAAGCCGAGAATTCACTGACGCAGATATGCTCTGCGTTTCCCACCTCCGGCGGACTGTATTTCTGGAGCGCCCAACTGGCAACCCCCAAATGGAAACCCTTCGCGTCATGGATTACTGGCTGGTAGGTGATTCTCCTCTCTTCCAGCACAGGAGTAAATAGTCTCTAGTCTTTGAATGAAGGCTCTAGGTGCAAGTGACATGAGTATTGTCGTATGGTTTAAAGATTCATTTTACAGAAGCTTTGAAACAACGGGTGTTGACACATTTAACTTTGATGCTCAGGTTCAATTTGGCCGGCCAGTGGGCGTGCACATGCAGCGCCAGCTTCGCCCTCTCGCAAATCCTGCAAGTGATGGTGTTGTTGGCAACAGGTGGAGCAAACGGTGGAGGCTACCTACTGGACAAAAATGAGGTGGTGGCCGTGAATGCGGGCATCTTGTTTACAACCGGCCTGCTCAATTGCATGCCCATCAAATATCTCGATTATCTCGTGCTTTTCTCTGCTGCTTGGCAGTTCTTTGGTAATTCCTTTGCTCAATCGCTTCAGATGAAATGGTATTATCTACAAATCTCCTGCTTGCGCTTCATCGAATTCCTCAGGTGTGATGTTTTTCTGACTTGACGATTGGATTGAAGGGGCAATCTTCTTGATCATCATCCTCCCGGCGGTTGCTTTGGAGCGACAGTCAGCATCCTTTGTCTTCACATCCTTTCATGTGCCCCAAGACCTGAACCTTCCTAGTGAGCCTTACGTCTTCCTCCTCGGCCTCCTTATGAGCCAATACGCTATCTGCGGATATGACGCATCTGCTCACATGGTAAACTTCTCCTCGTTCATTTTAAACAACCTGGTCTGTTTCCTTACTAATATCACAATGCAGTGTGAGCTTCCGATGTGAAAACGAATGTTGCAAATTGCTCACCAGTTGCTTTCTGGCTTGCAAGACGGAAGAAACGAAGGCTTCTGATTGGAACGGGGCATTTGGAATCTTGGGCTCTGTAATTGTCACAGTCATTGTGGGATATGCATACGTCATGGGAATAACCTTCGTGGTGATGGACCCTAACATGCTGTTGGACCCTGCCAACGATGCTGGAGGCTACGCAGTCGGCCAGCTTTTCTACCAGTTGTTCATGGACAGGTATGGAAGCGGCACTGGAGGAGTGGTCTGCATCGGCGTTGTGGCCGTAGCCATGTACTTGTGTTGTATGAGCTGCATCACGAGCAACTCAAGGTTAGTTTACTCCTTACACGCACTAATTAATAGAGTTCTCACGGCTCGACATTTCCTCAACATTATAGTACTGGAAATATTATGGGGGACTCTAATGTTAGGAATACTCATATTTTCACGAAAGCCCACGAAGACGACTAAGTATGTCTTGGTCGCTGTTGTCTTCTTCCCAACCATGTTGTCAGGATGGTGTATGCATTCTCAAGGGATGGAGCACTGCCTTTGTACAAAACGTGGTACAGCGTGAATCGCCATGTGGTTCCAGTGAATGCAGTATGGCTCTCCGCTTTCATGGCTTTTGTGATGACGCTTCCGGTATGTGTTCTGTTCTCTCCTTGTTGCCCAGTCCATGTGTAATTTCTGGAAAATAAGGCACTCAAGTCTAGGGTTTAGAGTTTGGGGGGACAATTGCCATAGTTTCGGGAGAGTTAATCCAGGTTATTGCCAAAGTTGTCACCTAGGGCAGGAAAGAGTACACAAGAAAGCAATTACACATTCAAACAGTTACAAAATTTGACTCACTTGATCATAACCCTTTTGCGTTGCATTGTGGCAGTCCTTGGGCAGCCTGGTGGCATTCCAAGCCATGGTATCGATTGCCACAGTGGGGTCATATCTCGCCTACGTCCTCCCGATCTTCTTCCGGGTCACTCTGGGCCGTTGCACATTCGAGCCAGGACCTGTAAACTTAGGCCCTCGGTGGTGTAGTCTCTTTGTTGGCTGGATAGCTGTGTTGTGGGTGGCCACCATCACCATCCTCTTCTGCTTACCAGTGCGTTACCCTCTAAACTCCCAATCGTTGAATTACACTCCCATAGCTATTGGGGGTCTGTTTCTTCTCGTTGTCTCATTCTGGGTTGTGAGCGCTCACAAGTGGTTCAAGGGCCCTCAAAGCAACTTCATTCATATGTCAAATGTGAGTGATGAGAAGAAGGTGTATTCTTAAGCTGTCTTGCATACTTAACATGACGTAGAACTTGCTGTCTGTAAAGAAGGACGGCCTGGTTTAAAGTAAACAATGTAGTCATGTAACTAAAGACGAGACATGTACATGTACAATATGTAATTAAAGACGAGACCGGCTTTACATGGCCATCTCTCTCATGATTTTTGATAGCTTCAAGGCACACTGCAATATCTTTTGGGTTCTATCCACAACAGCAAAGTTTTTCTGTCCAAGCCATGGTTGTAAATCTGAATAGTCTGTATCATAGCAATGTGAGATGCAGGTGAGTAATGCAACTGAATTTTTGTCACATCTCTAGGATTTGAGTTTGAATATTAGCTTCGTAAGAGGAGAGAAAAAGAGAGAATACTTGACCTCTGGTGCAGTTGGAGAGAATAATTCCGGTATTTTTAGTAAGTTTCATTGAGTTTTTCAAAGTTAGTGCTTGCATGAAATGAGAGTTTGGTCTAGAATTTTACATAATTTGGTAGGTACACTTCTCAAGCATGATATTGAAAAGTGAGTGAATATGATCATGATGTACATTTATTATGTGGAATGAGTTTTATTGCTTAATAGTAGCATTAATATTATTAACAACTAAGGAAACAGGAAACTATATATAGTATTTATTTATTTATTTACTTAGTTAATATTTTTTCTAAAGAGTATTTACAATCCACCAAGAAACAAGAGTCTTTTGGAAGGTATGTTTAAGTCTTGCAATACTTTAGTTGAATTAAATGCAAAAATTCATTTAATTTATCATGTTCCAAAAACTATAATGTTTAAGATTACTTCAACTATGAATCAAAGTTGTAAAGATATGTGTTACTAGGAAAAAGAATAATTAGGAAAAAAAGTAATAATTTATTTATTAACAAGCAATCTATTTAGAACAATATATATTCTTTAGAAATCATTAGAACAAAATAAATAGATTCTTTAACTAACATTTATGCATTGTATAGATAGTATTAAAATATTCACTTGATTTTAACTTAGAGATAAAAAAAATAAATTGCTAATTTTTTTAAGATTGAAAAATGTTATTTAAAAAAAAGAAAAGAAAAGAAAAAACAAAACATATCTTCAAAGAATTTTATTTCAGTCAAAAGGACTTGTAGAATCCTAAAAATAGTGTTCTAAGAAATGAATATTATTTTTCTACTTGTATGAAATGTTGTATAAGTATCTAAGGGATCCTTGTAATATCAATTTGAAATGGATTTTTTT
Organism: Physcomitrellopsis africana; assembly: GCA_036785485.1. NCBI lineage: Eukaryota > Viridiplantae > Streptophyta > Bryopsida > Funariales > Funariaceae > Physcomitrellopsis > Physcomitrellopsis africana. The sequence continues at coordinate 371,037 of JAWRVF010000045.1, forward strand.
ATTATCAGTATTAAAGAATATGTTACTTAATATAAAAATATAAATCTAAAAATATCTTAATTGAGTTGCATAAATATAATGTGATAAAATAAGGTCTTAACAAACTTGTATAAGATTAGATTGAAGGCAAAAATTATAATTTAAGAAAATTTTATATATTTAAAAGATTTTAATGAAAATATGACATGCATTTTAAAAGTAAAGGTCCCTATTTTATAACAATTAGATCGTGATTAGGTAGATTTGTAGATTTGTTCAAACTGATGTCCTGTAAAGTTGAGATTCTACCAAGAACAAGTACACTACAGCAGAATAGTTGTTATATACAAATTAAAAATTAAATTGCATATAAATATATATGTATATTATATATAAATATATATATATATATATATATATATAGTTCATTTTATTTTATTTTTTAAAATATTATTAACAAGAATTGGATATAAATATATATGAAATTAAGAAGAGAAGAAGGATTTTATTAAACTTTTGAGATATTATATATAACTGATTCATTAAAATTATATTATATTATATAATAAATTTGACTATCTTAATGTATAAGATGTTTTTGAAATTATTTATTTATTAACATACTAACTATTTTATATAAATAAATAATATTATATTACAAAAAAATCAATACTTTTATTCTATTATGACTCAAAATACTAATGCTTGTATAGTAGGTAAAATTTAAAAGACTAATAATGTATATGGTTAATGATGGAACCACAAAGAAGGTTGTATTAAGATCATTATTTGGATTTAATCACAATGACCAAATTATAGTTTTTGTAAAAATATTCAAACCACAAAATTAGATTTGATTACAACAATCATGAATTGAAATTATTAAAGTGAGTCAAACTTTTCTTGTATGTAAAGGAAATATATATATATATATATATATATATATGTGTATATATTGCATAGAAAGAAATCAAGCTCACATGTTTTTTTATCTTATGCATAAAAGATACCAAGAAACTCATGTATTTGGTAGATTTTGACTGTTAATGTTTTAATTTTTAATTACCTTTTTTATTTATTCTATTTTTGTAACTTACAACCTATTATGTTTTAGAGAATATTGTTTGTTAGATGATTAAAGATTGAAACAACTAATATAGGGACCAACTTCATTAACATGACAATTTACAAGGTGACACTAAACTATAAAGAATATATTATTCAAATTGGAACACAACCAAACTATATCATATGATTGGATTTTATTATTATTATTATTGTTATTATTGATGTACCAAGCACTCAACTTTTAAAACTTTAATTAATTATTTAATTTTTAATTTCATATAAATACATAAAATATTTTAAAATATTTAAATAAACTAAAGTAGTTGTGTTAAAAGTCATTCAATTTAATGTCTTTTTAAATTTTTTAAAATTAGAATTTATAAAGTTGAATAAAATCTATTGAAGTTTATATAATTAATTTTTATGTAAGTCTATTAATTTTTATAGAAGTCTAAGTCTAGATTTAAGTCTAAGTTATATAGAATTCTATAAAAATAAGAAATCTAAGGTATTTATGACCAAAGACATATAAATTATTATATTATAGTATTCATTTTAGTCTTGTTATGCTTTAATTGAAGATTCTAAAATCTCTTCAATATTGACTATATAACAAAATATTTAAAATAATATAGCTTCTTTTAATAAAACTTTAGTACACAATATATCAATGTTTATGGTTTAAAATTATAGCTATAAATTATAAAATTATAAATAATATTATATTTGTATGAAAATAAAATAAATAGAAAAATAAGGTAACAAGTAGATGCCTTTATTTATTAATAATATATAAATTTATATATTATTAATAATTAACATTCTTAAATTACTTGCAATTGCACAAATATTATAAAGAGACAAAGTTGAAGTCTATCATGACATTATGTCTATTATAGGTCCAAGTAACAGTAGCTTGAGAGAAACAACCTCAAGTGGGTTGCCCACCTTGGGCATGTAAATGTAGATGAGTACATTTTTGTACCAATTTGGACCTTCTTTTGTCATAGAACAATAAAAGGAAGTTACAAAGTTACAACTCAAAAAAGTATTGAAATTTTGTATGTCTTTTCAATTATATTTTTCAAGAAGAATTATTTTAATTAACACACAATTCCTTGATGGAACAAATGAAGATGTAGATATGTATATATACATAAACATCTACTCATGCATATATATACATACAAATGAATTGCAAGTGCTATTTTTGAGAGGATTTTTGGATTCATGAGAGATGAATCACAGAGGTCTGGACATTCTGATGTATGAACAGAGATCTATCAGTTTAGCAATGCAGAATATTGGTTTGTCATGGGAGCCCTGATGTAGTACACACATCCATCTTCCAATCTCCATATTTACTACAAGTATGCTCTTGCAAAGCATCAGCCACTTGTGTATACATGGTAAAAAAACACAAACACACTGATAGTGATACAACCTTGTTTTACAGCATCCAAAGTTCCACCTCTGAGCAGGAAACACAGCTAGACTAAATGCTGCTGGAAAAATAATTACTTTACAGATTAGTTTAGTGAAACGTTAACTCCACAGACAAGATATTAGATGGTACATCGATAGAGCCAGTTTCATTTTTTTTCTTTTTGTGTTTTTTTTGTTCTTCCTACCTTACGCAGATTGAGAATATATACTATTCTTGCATAACAAACCAACGGCCATGACGCATGTGTACTTGCCCTACTTCAAGCTCCTGGATAACCACACCCTTTGAAACTTGAATGCTGAGACGTCGTGGTCAAGGGTCGCCGTAGCATCAAAAAAGTAGGGGTGCGGCGCTAGAGCTTAGCATGAACATCGTGTTTGCATAGAACTCATGTATTTCACTTGTCAGGAACAGTGTCAGAGCCAAGGAAGGTTTTTCGAAAGAGCTACTGATTTAATAGACCTTTGACCTCAATCCACCTAATGAAGCTGCTCTACACATATGGATGGTAATTAATACAACCTCAACTTAAGCTCATTCTTCCGTTCTCTGCAACTGTGGAGCAGTGCTCTGGTTGGTGTACAGGCGTGATCTAATGAGAGGATTTGAGTTCTGGTGTACAATGCACAACTTGATATTAAGCCGTATGTTGGGGTGTGTCATGTTTGTGATGTGGGGGGCGTGACTCAGATCTGAACATGGTTATATCTGCTGAATGCAGATCTTGAAGGACAGGTTGTTGCATGTACATTGCTCGTTGGACATTCGGAAGATGGGAAATGCTTCAGTAGCGGCTAAACAGCTTGCGGTGAATGCCCTCAAAAATGCTAAACGCCTGGGCAGGCAAAAATTAGATGTTTCGCGCAGCGTCATTAGGGTGATAATCGTGTGGACGGTATGCAAGTCGTTCTTCATTGTACTTAGGAATACATAGATCAGATACAACGAAACTGTACAAGACTCAATCGACACTCTTCACAAAAGACCTGGCAAAGGAAAATGAGCAGTCTGCAGAGATGCATATCGAAGATTGATCCTGCAGTCCCCGCGGCTCAGCGCTCAGGAGATGAATAAGATAGGGAGAGGCGCTCGCACGATAACTCTCTGCGTGGTAAGCAGTATTCCCATTCCTGGCAAAAGGTTTTAAGAGCACGAGAAGAACAATCTCCGTATACTATCAACAGATCTGCGACTGATAAAAATTGAGCTGTGAAGAGTGCAGCCATTCAACTCCTTTATCTAGGATATTGGACCACGGACGAAATGAGCACTTGAGATTCAATCGGACAATCGAACTTAAAATCGATGGATGAGGAGTACCAACCCATTATTCATTTCATAGCTCCTTAGCCTCAAAAATTAAAGAAAGAAGGCAATTACATATATGATGCAACTGTACCACAAAGACTGACGACAACCAGTCGACCAGTGCGACTGCTGCATAGAAAACTGTACTTACACAAGAAATGGAAGCTGGACTTCTGTCGCCGATCGAATCTAGCAAAGCAGTGAGGACGTATGTACCTGATCAATTACCTCTTTACCGTGTAGACGAGAATCTAATCAGGCAACTTCACACGCAACATCTACGATCCGTTCGGGTTTCACTGACGGCTGACGATCCACATGAGGAATGCAAATCTATATTTTGAGCCGGTGCAGCTCCCGAGAGCCGCCAAATGGTAAACCAAGGTCGTTACTCCCAATCTCAGTGGCTCATCCACTTGGCGGCAACTCCCCTTAGTCGCCCTTCTTCAACCCCAATTACACGATCCCCTCCTCTTCCAATGCGCAGGCTCCAATCTTCCGGTCTGAAATCTAGTCAAGTTTTTTAAATTATTTGCTCCCAAACACCGCAGTTATGCGTGTGAGATTATTCCATTAATACACCATTCCGGCTGTGACCACATTCTGCGAAACTCAATTCAACTCGTGTTGCAAGAGCAATGACTTTCTCCTCCCCCCAAAACCATGACGTGATACTAAAAATGGCAACTGACGAGCATGTTTTTTCCTGAATGATTCTCGCTTGTCAGCGATTGACGCGAAGAATTTGGATGCGTGGGGGAAGATTGCATCTGTCCCCCCGCCAGTCTTGACGTCACTGCAAGCCCACCGAAACGTGTTCATTGTGGACCTGCGGTACCGAAAGATACCTCTGCTTACTGTCCAAGGATCTTCTCCATTCTCCGCTTCCTCATTCTCTCTCAATCTCTCTTTTACCTCCCTGTTGCCACCAATGAGCGTCCAGCAGTTGGATCAATCCACAATGACCGCAACGTCCAGTTTTTAAGACCATGCTGGAGCAATATCCGATTGGCCTGATCCAGACATGGCGAATCATTCGCACGCCTCATATTTGGAGCAGGGACAAGATCCCCGCTGCTGCCTGCACTTCAACCGAGAGTCATCCATTCTGGCTTACGAGGCTGCTCTGGGATCTCTCTCTCTCTCTCTCTCTCTCTCTCTCTCTCTCAATCCTTCGCAGGCTGAGCGTTGGCGCCGCCACAAAAATCTCAACCTACTACCCACTGCAACTCTTTTGGGAAGTCATGACGACTTGACAGTTGAATTACAATCTTAGATTTGATAGACTGGTCTGAAGCAGCTCATCAACATTCCAGTGTATACTTGTTCAGTTCGAACAAGTAATAAACGACATATGATTTGTTGCAATGCTTGAAGAGAATCAACCTACAACTGTTTTCCACATTCTTCAGCAGTGGTTAACTTGTGTCGAGTTCATTTCATTCTAACATCAGATAAGAGCATGTTCAAACAATGGCCTAATTCAGAAAGCGTTATGTAGTTCTTACTTCATGCATTGTTCATGTTGATAGATGTTGATGTAAGTGGGTTTGAGGACAAGATAAAAAGCAGCTGCTACAAAACAACAACTCAACACACTCTCAATCTCTTTATATAGTCGTAAAGCTGGGTACCCTTCCTTCCGGCTTCGGCGTTTTCTGCAGTGTAAGAAGGAGGAAGGTGTTGTGTGCAAAGCCACGAAGAAATCTTCAACTAGACGAGCTCCCGCAGCCATTTGGCATGCAATTGCGGCAGTTTTTTTTTTTTTTTTTCGGGGGGGGGGAGGGGAAATGGAACTGTGTTTGCTTCTCTCTCTGGGTCTGAGTGTGTCTGTGACTGTGCCTGTGTGTGTGTATCTGATATGCGCGCAGGATCTGACAGAAAGTGGGGAGAAGCAGTCCCTGGTGGAAAGGCAGAGAGACAGACAGCCAGCGCAAGCACTGCTGCATTGCCGGGGAGGGGAGGGATCTCTGTGAGTGAGCCGCAGCGGCGTTGGGATTTGCTCATTCCCACTGCACCGCGTGAGCTTGTGGGTGGACACCCTCTCGCTCTTCTGCTCTCACATTCTCCCTACTCTCACCTTAGCTGTGTGTGTATGTATGTGTGTATGTGAATGTGTATGTATGTATATGTATGTGTGCTTATGTATGTATATACATACGCGTGCTTATGTATGTATTATGACATTGATTACATTGAACTGTGTAAAATACTATCATTTGTAGAGTCTTCTTTCTATTTTTTTGTTTGTTTATGAAAGATAATGCACAAACTGTATTAAGGTGTATGACTTGGTTAGTTTTTATTTGTAGTGTGATTCTTTTCTTATTTGCATGATTTGATGTTGTGTGCATATTTGATATCTAAAATGCTGTTTGTATTGTGTGCATTGATAATAGGGGAATTGAAAAGAAAAAAAATCATGATTTTAGATAAACAAGACATTCATGTTTTAGAATGTGAAATTTTTTCAGTAGCATCCAATTTAATACTGTTTGTGCACAAGATAGTTTTGGCATTTATTTGTGCTCAATTATATGGATGAGAACATTGATAGACTTTTAATTTCGTATCTTTCATGGTTAAAGGCTATAATCACAATATTGTTGCATTACAATCTTTGTTCCATTGTTTGAACAAGTTTTTTTTCTTTTTTCCTTGGGAACAACTTTGAGATTCACTCAAATTACTGAATTGTGCCCAATATTGAAAACCAATGAACTTTGACAACAATAAACTATCAAGTATAATAACCTCATTAAACTTATTAAAAAATATATTTTAATGGTGGTACATCAATAATATCATTGTTTAATAAGCATCATCACTTCTAAACTAATGAAGAACTTTTACACTCCAAAAATTCTCCCATTATCTTGATTCTCAAATACTCTTTAAAACTCCAACAAAAAAACTGCAAAACTGAGGAACCTATGATTGTGCATTTGAAGATATGAGAGATTTCAAATCAATTCATCAATTGATTTGAAATATATATATATGTATATATATACACACATATATGCACACACATCCACACACATGCATGAGGAAAAAACAAAGTATGCATATTAACAGAATATCAAAGTAATGGTATAATGACAAATGCAACAATTAATCCATTTTTGTTGCAACAAAATCGAGGCTAACCACCCTATTCATAGATAACTTTTCTCCCTTCAGGGATGAAATTATGACTGCTATTCACATTGTGCACAGATATAGCACTAGCTCCCTGCATAATTAGGGCAAGTTTAATGGCTATAACAATGATCAGATTATGGGGGGAGTGGGTGAGCCAATGACTAATTCTGCTAACTGTTTGAGAAAGGATATATGACACCAACTTTGGAATTGGAGAATCAGTTGGCCATTGAATGAGCCCATCCACATATTATTTTCATCCATCCAAACATTCATCTGTTTACGAAATGAAAAAGGCTGCTCAAATGCATCATTGTCCATGCCCCTTGCTTCCTCTCTTCACTCCAACATGGCACCATTACTTTTCCTTTTTTCTTTTTTCATAATAAATGCAAAAAAACTTATTCATATTACACAAGCTATGTATTAGTACAAGCAAGGGCCAAATATAAGAACAAGACATGTCCTTTCAACCTGATTCCATCCTTCATGCAAAGAAGAACATGTCACATCATGGCAAAGACTAGGGTTGAACAAAATGTGGCAAGTAAAGGGAATTGATACTTACCTTGGATCCTTAAGCCTTGCCCTTTACTTTTTATACTTGCCATATCCCCAAACCATAAAAACCAATAGATTCATATTTTCCTCTAATGTGGAATAGGATAAGAACCATTTATGCTACATATTTAATATCCAAAAAAAGATATAAAAATATATTTTATCTTTTACAAATCATAAGAAATGATTGTACATATGTTTTTAAAAAGTCAAAAGTTTTATCTTTTATAAATTATAAGAAAATTTAAGGCATGAATAAAAATATATTATTATTATTATTATTATGGATTTTATTTTTTGTAAAAGGGACACTAACTAACTAACTAACTAACTAACTATATATATATATATATATATATATATATTTTACACACACAAAGAAGTATCCAAATTATAAAAGAAACAAATGACAAAGAAATAAATAATGAATTTTAATTGGTTCTTAAATTAGACCATTCTTAAATGATTCTTAAATTTATATTTATTCTATCAACTAAAAATTAAGATTTATTTATTAATAAACAAAATAAAAATATATTAATAATATTTTATTAAAATTTTAGATTAAAAGAGTATCAAATATAGTTTATAAAAAAAAAATCTAAAATTGGACTGAATTCTATAGTAAGAAGATATTTCCTAGAGTTTAAATCAAGTTCAATCAAAAAAAAATTTGGTTAAGTTATTAACTGAAGTTCACAAGAACTAGTTTCATATTTAACACTAAATGTTTTAAATAATACAAGCATGTATTCATATATTGGAATATATTATATCATAAATTTTTAAATTGTTATGTTTAATTTTTTAGAATTTTAAAATTTAAATAAATAAATAAATAAATAAATAAATATTTGTTTTAGTATGAAAAAGTTTATTGTTATTTTTAAACACATAGGATGTAATTTTCATACATCAAATTTATAATAAGAAGTTACTCATGATTCAAGTTATACTCATTAACTATATATTATAGCAATATATGTGATCTTATATGCACTAATATAGTAAGAATTGAAATACCTTCTTAAGTAATCATTTTTTTTTTTAACTATCAAGGAATGTAGTTTAGTTTGTTTTTTTTCCTTTTTCTTTCTTTTTACCTAAACTTTGTTCCATATAATTTGACCACTTCCAAGCAAACCACTTGTTAGAATTCAAACTCATGTCATTTTTTTTTGCACATGCAACACTCATATATAAGACCACTTCCAAAACTTATATAAAATTAATTTTTCCACAATAAGATAACATAACACACAACTGCATTAAACTCCCATTTATACATACTAGAATTACTTGTTTCTCCAATCAATATTTGACTAAAGTTATTTTCTCTAACTACCTAGAAAATAGTTGTATTTCATGTTAAGAGTATCCACTATTTTATCTATCTCTATTTCACTCCCCATTCCCTAGTTGTAGAAGATTTCTTACCAACTTACTCATTCTAGAGCAAGGATTAAATAAGCACACTAACTTGCCATGGTTTAGTTGGACTCAACTTTAAAATCCTCAAGGTCCCTCAACACAATTTCAGACCACAATTCCCTGAATCACCCACAATACATGATTTGCAAGGCAGAGGAATATTTTAGTAAGGGAATCAAAAGAGGGCATATGCTTTGGACCTCCAATTAATACAAGGAAGTTGGGTTCCTAATACAACAGATTGCAAAGAAGAACAGAGAGAGAGAGAAAGATCCTCATATGATACTCCAGTTGTAACCTCCATCCACAGTAGCTTAACCCTTCGCCATGGCTCATGCAAACATAATAACGACAGTAGCTGCTCCCCTTTGAATGGCCTCGGAAGTCGCTCCCCCCCCCTCGCGCCGGTCGTCGGCGCCCAATCCCGCTCGTACGCCACGGCGAGAACGGTCGGCGCCCGCATCCGCGCTACCCTACTGCTGGACGAACTCCGCCGCTATCAGTCTATATATTACGCCACCGCCCGCTACCAACTAAGCTTTAGTTCCTCATCGCCCTCTTGCAGGATTCGCGCTCTCTTGTGGCGGATTTCTGTTCCAGAGTGCTACGTGTTTGTTTCTTTCAGCTGGATCTGCATCACAGGGTGATATTTTTTGCGCTAGAGGTGTGTGTGTGTGTGTGTGTGTGTGTGTAGGATTCGTTCGCAGGGGTTGAGAATTTGGTAGGATTTGGGGACGTTCTTGCATTGGAGAAGGCGGCAAACTGTGTTCTTCGGTTTGAATCCGGGGCTGTTCTGGGAGAGAACTTGGGGATTCTGTGTGAGTGTTGGAGGAGTAGCGACATGGGTGCCATCCAGGATCAGGAGATGGTCATACCTATGGTGGTTCATTACGCGGAGAAAATATTGTTTCCTTCTAAGCGGTTCAAGAAGATCTGTGTCTTCTGCGGTAGTAGCAGTGGTAAGAAGGGCGTGTTCAGCAACGAGGCTCTTAACCTTGGCCGCGAACTGGTATGCTGTGACTAACGCTGCAGTGGGTTTCGTACTTCGTATGTTGGTAAATTCATGAGTTGAAGTTTTGTTCAGCACTGTTTGGGCGCTGGCCAGGAGGTTGTTTATCTTTCGTCTTGTGTGTTTTGCTCACTCTGTATTAAGCTCAGGTTTCTGAGAAAGTGGCAAGAGTTTCATTGCTTTTACATTTATGGGTGGAATCGTCTTGTTTAATACGTTTGATCGGCAATTTAATACCGAAAACTGATTGGGCAGGTGAATCGGAAGATTGATTTGGTTTATGGCGGAGGTAGTATTGGACTGATGGGCCAAGTCGCACAAACCGTAAAAGCCGGTGGTGGTCAAGTGTGTGGGTAAGCACATGCTTCTGGCATTCAGGGAATTGCCAGGGATATACTTTCGCAATGCTGGTTTTAGACATGGGTAATTCAAGCTGTAGTCTTTCTTTGTCACTCAAAAAACGTTTAATTGATGAAAATTGGTGCCCTGCCAAATGTCTCCAATGCTATTATTTTTTGGTTGTGGCGGGTCGTAAATCTTTGACTTAAATCCTGTTCCATCAATGAGTAGATGATGGCCGTATCATGTCAGCTTGCATGGGTTAATTTCGTTACCCTTCGCCTTCGTTAACTTTCCTCCGTTACTTCCCTCTTCATGGGTGTTAAGTTTAGAACTCTGTTGTACACATGAATGCAGTGTAATTCCTAAAGCATTGATTGGAAAAGAGCTTACCGGAAATACTGTGGGAGAACTTATAGCGGTTCCGGATATGCATTCAAGGAAAGCCGAGATGGCTCGTCAAGCGGATGCTTTCATTGCCCTTCCAGGTGATTGATTTTTTGCGAATATTCTATAGAATGAGTATTTTCAAATTGCGTGGGCAAGAAGTTTCAGCTCTAATAAAAAAATGATAACCGAATGACTGATTAATGGTTATGATTTGCAGGTGGTTATGGGACTTTGGAAGAGCTCGTCGAGGTTATAACATGGAATCAGTTGGGCATTCACAAGAAGCCGGTATAGTGCCCTTCTATGCCACGACTTGACTGGTTTGTTCATAAAATGGAGGTTACAGGGGGTTGTCTGGGGCCTGACATCGTAGAGTATTTGGTGCAAGATAATCTGAGAATATAATATTTATAATGCAGGTGGGACTTCTCAACGTGGACGGCTTCTATGACACACTGCTTACTTTTTTCGACAAGCAAATGGAGGAGGAGTTCTTTGACAGTTCATCCCGAAGCATAGTTGTGTCTGCACCAACTGCAAGTGAGTTGCTCGATAAGTTAGAAGCTTACACTCCGACTTTGGCAAAAGGTCCGAAACTATGCTGGGAGGTTGAGCAGCTGTGCAAATTGGGTCACACCACCACCCCCATTGCAGGTGTGGGTCAGTGAGCTCCAGATGCTGTCGGCATTGACGTTCGATGGTACAGGATGAGTCTCTAAATGTACATATTGAGGAATCATTTCAAACTGAGCGCATTTCATTTCCAGTCCTACAGCTTGACCAATTTTGACACACCACGCACGGGCCGTACGATCATCACCGTCTGCCTGCAATTAATCCACCAAGTTTTGATCTACAAGTATTGACAGTGGAGCTTGCTCTGCCCAGCCCACGCAACGGTAAGCCACCGTGCATTGGAAGGATGACTTATGTAGCGTTTCCACTTGGTAGAACTAATTAAACCGTAAGACTAGTTTGCAGTGCTCCCAATTCATGCACTAACGATAGTAATCGAATTTTGCAGGTTTGTGTGGAAAGGGTTGTCGGGTGTTAACCACCGGGTTTCGTCTTTGATTCATCCCACGACAATGACGGCCGTTAGTTTTGTGCAGCTAGCTGCTATCAACATGAACATGTCATTCCATAGCATTTTTTTCTTTTTCTGCACTCCAGTATATAGCCCCACGGCATGGGTGTAAATTTCAATCAACACTTGCATTTGAGTAAAGTCCAAATTTCGTTTACTTGTACATAGAAGTTCCTCTTTCTGTTTGACTCGAGTGCCCAAACCAGTTAGTTCTACGATTGTCTGCTGCATATTAATTGGCCTTCTGAGGCAGCTATTTTAATTCAAACAATCCAACCACCATCTTTTAATGTTGGTATTGTGATCTAGAAAATATCTACCACAACTCCTACCTCAGCTGTGAAGCAGTAAACCCCAATTTCACTTTCTTCAACAATTGGTGTGGTCAAATCTGACTGCCTACTCTTAAATTACAATGCAATGTGTTTGACATTGTGACACAAACACGGTCCATCCAGAGTCAAATATGTTTCTATTCAATGCGTGTATTACTTTTATGAGTACTCTAGTTCACCCTTAAATGAGTAATTTAGATACTTCTCATACTCTACAATACATCTATTTGTACTTTTGCGGGTTTATCTCTGAATCCACTCCGCCCCATGACAATTCAAGTCTGAATATTTCGCTTTGACAACGTTTTTACGGAATTTATTGTGCTGACGCCTTGGTATCATATTGTATGGCTGTGGATCTTGGCAAATTTTAATGATATTCTTAAAGCATTTACTGTACATACGGCTTGGGATATAATCGCACGACAGTAAATCTTGGCAAATTTCGATGACGTTCTTGAAGAGTTTACTGTGCATATGACGTCGAATAAAATTGCACGACGTTCACCCCCATATGTTTCAACAAAAATTATATAAAATAATAAAATAATAAAATAAAATTGCACGACTGTAGATCTTGGCAAATTTTGCCCGCTTAAGGCAAATACCCATCATAACTAATCGTTGAGGCCAGTGATGAAGATTAATACTATTCGCCTGCCGTAATTTGGAACAACACGAATGTTGGAGTAATCTAGCCACCAGTGCAACCACGACGACTACATCCGGGTCACCATGAAGAATCTTGACAAACTCAGATATTTGGGATAGTGCAGATGCCCGTAAACATTTTCAGAAAGGTTCCATAATTCTACCTAGTCATAAAGGGTTTGCAGCTTTGATTGCAAGTGGCGGGTGTCAAATTTTGACGACTGGCCAAGTGAAGGTGCCGTTACATCACACTTTATCCAGCAAGCTCCTGGTTGAGAACTTGCAAGAATTACATGAAATTGGAACCTTTCAGGAAAGTGAGTCCTTGAGGCCACGCTCTCCATCTCTCCGGGAAGATCATTTGCGGCTCGGAATGCTCTGTGTAACGCTTGACAACAAAAAGAGAAGATGCTCAAAAGCTCGTCGCTGACTGTTCACATTGTGCCTACTCTCAGTTGGAGAGAAGTTTGCACCCCAACTTAGAACACTCCATCTAACCAAGTCCGAACACAGGTGACGAAAGTTGTGAGAGTATATTAATTCTTTAAAGACTTAGTATACAGTGCTGGTCCAACAGCAGATAATTGACAGTTACGATTCTACGAAATTTTAAGCTATGATTCCAACTCGAGACTTCTGAAGGTGATGCACCTAAGACTCGCTGAGACTAGTGGCCTGTAAAATGTTCGGTCCCAATCGGTGACGCTTTTCTCTAAGTATCCCCCAACTGCCAATCCCTCTAAACTGTAACATGATTTCCTGAATGGAACGCTACCATAATTTGTCCAAGAATCGGCTTAGGATGGAGTTGACCTTAAATATTATGATGAGCACTTGCAGTAGGTGGCAGCATCAAGGCTACTTTTGACGAAGCTTGTATGGAAATCAATCTAGACTAGATTAGTGGCCGTTTTGAACGCCATTCTTGTCTCCTTGGTAGACATGGAGGGGCAAGCGCGGAACAACAGTAACGATAAGGTCGGACTTTCGAGGAGTCACGAGCCCAGGCTTCTCCCGCATGTCGATCTCTTCCGGCTTCTGGTTGTACGTGCTCCAATCGAATCCATGAAGAAGACTTGCAACTGCAAGCTGGACCACTGCCAGGCCAAGGCCGGCACCCGGGCACTGCCGCCGTCCAACGGAGAACGGGATTAACTGGAAATCACGCCCCATCAATGTAATGTCTTTGTTGAGGAACCTTTCTGGTTTAAATTCTAGAGCGTTATCCCAGTGCGCAGGATCTCGGCCAATGGCCCAAAGGTTCATCATCACGGTGGTCTTGGCGGGGATGTCATAGCCTGCAAGCTTCGTTTCTTCCATGTTGCAGTGGGGAATGCCCAATGGCGCGGCAGGGTGGAGCCGGAAGAGCTCCTTCACCACGGCTTGCAGGAAGGGCATGTTCTTAATATCTTGTTCACTAACGAGCCTGTCTTTGCCCACAACTTGGTCGATCTCCTCCTGAGCTCGTTTCAAGTAGTGAGGGTAGTGCAGAAGCTCCGCAATTGCCCACTCGATGGAAACGGAGGTTGTGTCGCTGCCGGCGATGATGAAATCCTGCCAACGATGAGAACATCAACGTTAATCCTTCAATCCTAAAACATTTAGCTCTATTCTGAACAGTTCCAAACGCCTGCAAAAATTAGAGTGCATTGAGGGTGGGTCTCTGGACAACTTACAAAGAGAATGCCAGCCATCGCATGGGGAGGCAATTGATCTTCTCCTTTCTGGGACAATAGAATGTCCACCAGGTTTAGTTTATCGTTATCAACTCCAGCTCCTGCGTCAGATTTGTGCTTCTCAATCAATTGGGTTGCGATGTCGAGCATCTGTGCCGCTAGCTTCTTGGTTTTCTTTTTGTAGCCCGTGAAGTCGTAAATGTCAAGCAAGGGAATGAAATCGCCCGCGTAGATGACGCCGGCTAAGTTGACAGCCTCTTTCACCACATTTTTCAATGTTGCCATCTCCTCCCTGGTGAGACACTCCGTGGCGCCCAAGTGTGGCTTTGCGAATATCATCCTCACCAGATTGTCAATGCCCATCTCCTGTAAAATGGAGGTCATGTTCACACGCCCTTCGGCTTGGTTTTCGGCTAGCACGCTGTTCATCACGTGCTTTATCTCATGCTGCCTCAGTACCTGCAAGATGATATTTAAGGGGAAAAAGGAATCTTAGGCTTAGACGTTCTGAACCTCAAGCAAGAACTTAATCAAAACTCTAATTGATAGATCCAAGAGAGAATATAATTAGCCCATAGAGGAGGAGCACCGAGTCTGTAGAGAGAATCGCAAGGAGAGAAACCTGCACTGTGAACACCATTTTGCAATGAGATAGATGAATTTCTTAAGCAAGTAGCGTTGGAACAGAGTATTACTTTCACCGATGAAACTGAAAGGGACCCCTCGCTGATGTAAATTTAGTATCTAGACTGATGTCAATTTATGCAAGTTCCGCACGAATTTGTACCTGAGAGAGAGCCACACGCTTCGGAGAAAGCAGCTCTACGGTGTAGATGCGACGGAGGCGCCTGTAGTAGTTTCCGAATGGGGCGAAGACGATGCTCTTGAAGTCGAAGCCCAGGGTCTTACCAGCGGTGATGAAGGGGCGAGACGCGAAGGCCTGGTCGTTATGCTTGAGCACCTGCTCGGCCATCGCCGCGGTGCTGACCAGAAGGGTGGGCTTACTACCCATGTAAATCATCGTCAGAGGACCATTCTGCTCGCTAATCCTCGCAAACGTCCGGTGCGCGGCCTCGTTGTCGTCCATCAGGTGCAGATGACCAATTATGGGCATCCTCCCTTTCGGACTGGGCGGCAGGTTCAGCTTCTTCTTCGTCAACAACCTCAGAAACACAAGCGACGCCCCGAGGACAACAACCACCGCAGCGACCGAAACCAACTGATTGAACTCCATCCTGCCTCTCCACAAAATCCTACACTGAAGAAAAACACCCGATCGCCACTCCTCTTAGCTCCCGCGAACCCGACCGCGATCCTCGACAGAAACGATAAATCTTAGTGTTGGGAAATCCTCATCCCCTGCACACTCCACCATAGTATAAAGCTCAAGTGAGTGCAACGAGTGTTGAGCACCCCGATCATACAATTTGTGCACTCATCCAGAAGCTTTTATCACACTTTGCTCCGCAGATTATAAGCCACTTTTGCAGTGGTCAACTCAGATGTAGACATGGTTGGGGACCACGAGGCCGTAAGTATGTGGGCCAGCAGAGTTTGGCTTCTTTCGACCGGAGTGAGTCAAAGTGAGTGACTGCAGGATTGACAATCGATGCCTTTAATTGTTGAAAGCGGAACAGGGAGTCGCGTGTTGAGCTTCTCGACCAGGAAGACCTTTGACACTCCATCCCGCTTGACTCGCGCGCCGCGCCGCGGGGAAGCCTCCCGCTCTCGACGGCCCTGACGCGACGCTGCCGATGCCAGGTCCTGGCCGGGCCTGTGTTCACGACGGCAACCCCTTCACCCGCGCTCATCAAATGCCGGGTCCGGCCCGGGTCCAGTTCCACGGTCTTTCGCCGTGGACCCGCTTTCCCAGATTTTCAAAGAATGATGCTCTCTGTTTTAGGACTTTCAGGGGCATTGTTTGTTTCGCTCTCTCATGTGTCCAAAGCACCGCGCAAGTAATCTTTCCAAATGAATCCATTAAAAAATGGGAAAATCTTAATTACAATAAGAAAGGAGGCATGGATTTGTTGGCCGTTGTTTGGAATTTCGTTATTCTCGTGTATAGTTCTTTGATTGTCTGTTAGATGAGTGAAGTCAAAGTGTTCATATATAGAAGTCTTGGGTTTTTGTATTTTTTCTATGTGGAAAGTCAATTTACAGCTTTTTACTTTATTTTACAATTTTTGTATAAAGTCAATTATTTTTAAAATTTGTTTGGAAAAAGCCATTGATTTATTCCTTCTTTCAAAGGTCATAGTCTAACTTAAGCCGATGCCAGTTTAGTTTGTGTAATGTATTTTCAAGGTTAACAAAAAAAAAACTTTTTGTCAGATTAGTTTTTGAGATTGATTCATTTGTTGCTTTGCTGAGTAGGAAGTGGTGGTGGATAGTTATTCACATCCGGAAGCTCGATTGATGTGCACAAATGAAGACAGTGCCGTACATATTGGATGTATGAAGTATAGATGAATATAGGGCGGATGGATTTTGGATGAAATCAGCACTTTTATTGAGAATTGGACCATGACGCACCCTGTGAAGCTTTCCCTACTTCCGTGCTTGTCCCTCTTTTGTCTTTTCCTCATTCTGTTCATCCACAGGGTCACTCACTCACTCACTTACTCACCCACCATTCCCTTTGTGTTTGCCTCTGTGTACCATAAGCTTTGGTCCTATATGGAGAAGGAGATAAAATTCAAATAGAAGACGGTGTCAAACCAATGTTGTGCAATGTCAAGTCAATGTCTGTTAGATGAGTGAAGTCAACACAGTACAATGCCACACAGAATCACACCAGAAGCTAGAGCTGCATGAAGAACATGGAATTGCAGACACTCTCTTTATACACATGGCTAGCCATGTTTTTGTAGCTTGTGTAGGGTTATAGAGGAGAAATCCTATTTAGAATAGCTTTCACATTGTTTGATTCAACTAAGTTGATCCGGGCAAGGTGCAATATTCCAAGACAAGAATGTCAAAAAATAAATGTTCTGTTTGAAATTGAGTACACAACAAGAAAATTGTTGGTACTCTTACCATATTGCAAGTATCCAAGTAAACTTTGATACTTTGATACTTGCAGTATGGTAAACTTTGATACATATGCTATATATGATTAGGTCAATAATGATTGTAGGAAATTATGCACAAGAACTACATGACCTGATTATTTTAATACACATAGACACAGATTATGAAAAAGAATAAAAATAATTGGTATTCCTTGATTGCTCCTAATTTAGAAAGTTTTAAAGAAATTTGTACTATAATAAATTAGCTAAAAATACATGATTTTGAAAGACATGGAGATTCCTTTAAAATATAGATATATATATATATACAAAATTTAAAAAATAATATCAATCTTAGTATCTTTCAATAGTAAATAATTAAACCATTTAAAGAAATACTTAAATTGCATGAATATCTTAATAGTCTTTAACATTAATGTAGTATATTAATGACACAAGAATACAATACTATATATACTTATTTAATTGTATATACTACATATAGAGTGTATTATATGATGATGTAATTTCAATGTTTTAACAGTAATCGATATTACATAGACCCAGAATTTGTACATTCTTTTATTAATTACAGCAACTGTAGCCAATTCAACCTAGCTCAATTATTAACTTTATTATTTATACACACATTTGTTATTAAAGAAATACAAAAAAATGAAACCACTCAAACTAATGAATGCATGCTTGTTTGTACATAAATAAATATATATATATATATATATATATATATATGTATGACTTAATTGTAATAAAAATTAAAAATCAGATTCATATTTTTAAATCATGCACCAAATTAGTTATACTGTTTTAGAAACATCTTTATCCCATGTAATATACATGTGTGATAACATATTTCATTGGTGACAAGAGATATTATATAGGATTTATTAGAAAGTAGGTACCAAGCACATTCAAATCGTTTAATTATTTTTGTACTAATACTTTTAATAATTTGCAAGGGCATGCTGATGATAATTACTACTTCTCTATTTTGTTTAAAGACAGTATGTAATAGACATAGTATGATTAAACATAAACTGCATTGTTAAGTAATTAACAGCTTTATTCACAAAAAAAATTAATTATGTATTCCAATCAATGCAACAAAAGTTAATAAAACATAAAAACAAAAACTACATTTTGTCTCAATGTAACATTGTCATAATTAGTCTGTTATCCAATATTTTTTCATTCAAAAACTTAATGCAATAGGAATAAATAAAAGTTGTGTACATAATATTAAAAAAAACAAACAAACAAATCAAAGAAGAGCAATTGTAATGATGTATTTGATGCACATGTATGTGCTATTTTATTTATCAAATATAGGAAATAAAATATTAATACAAATTTTTTGTTCTATTGATTGGCCTATGCATCATCTTACTTTTCTCTTTTCTATCTAAAAATTAAACAAAAAATAGGAAAAATGATTATAGATAGTGTGGCTACTGATCTATTGCATTATATACACATATTTATATAAATTTATTTTGTTGAGGATTTTATATTCATTTTACATGTTACAATTTATATATCTTATATATTAAAGACAATGGTGTTTGTGTATAATCCATTTAAAAGGACAATACATCTATTCATGAGTTTGTACATGCATTTATTTGACAACCCTTCTAGAATAGTAACCAAGCTAGGTGCTAACAAAGCTAAGATGCACCATTGGAAGACTTTTTAAACCATAAGTACAAAATAGTAGGTGACTAGCTAATGAATGGCCCTTCAATAAGGAGAGTTGTCTTTGTGGAGTTGCTAACCCTCCACCACCTACTCAAAATCAAGATATATTAATAAACATTTATTATTATAAAATAATTTCAAATAAGTTCATAATACTACCAAAAATATACAAAGTTAAGCTTTGAATAAAAATTTATAGAAAAAAATGTATTGAAACTATAAAAAGGAATTGATAAAACACTCACTCATAAATGAAATCTACACAAAATAACTCAGGTACAATTTGTTTTATACTGAATAAGTAATGTAGTGCATACATAATGATACTTTAGGGAGTGAATATATAGATATTATTTGTTTTTAAATTTGAAATTAATAAAAATGATAAAAATTTAAAATCAAACTGTTTACAATAAAAAATATTAATTCTAAAAATAACATAAATGTATTTTTAAAAATAAAAATGTGTATTTAAAAATAAAGATGTGTATTTAAATTAAAATTATACATTAAAAAAATACATAAAAGTGACATATGTAAGGAGGTAAATATTTGTGTGTTTTGACACACACACACACACATATATGTATATATATATATATTCATCCATTCATCCATTCATCCAAAAAAACATTGCTCTTTATTACACTTTTGATGGATAACTATAAAATGTTACTCCTTAAGTAAAGCAAGAGGTTCAAATGCTAGTATATCATATCTACTCTGAATTACAAACAGAGAAAATAATACTTTCTTTGTTAAATAATTAGACTTTGGTGAGGTATGAGTGAATATATCACCACAAATTATCACATGTCATTTGTAACAATACATATTGTTACACATGCATTTTCATATGTGTTTATGTGTCAATGTATTTATCATTGCAGATTATCAATTACTGACATGGCATAATGTGATATATTCCTATCATGCAGTTCTATTTGCATGAATTTGACATTGTGTTGATGTTATTTTGATTATTATGATATTTGATAACTTTATTATGATTATTATTATTATTATTATTTTGAATCCAAAAGGTGCTTCCCAAACAACCACAAAACATAGAAAGTATGTTATGCACAATGACATTTGGATACAAGTCCAGCTTGGAGACCATAATAGTATGTAATTTGAATGAGAAGATGGACTCACACATGGCATGTTGCTAATTACACACACTTCACAGGCCCACTCAGAGCTTCTAGAACCCCCCCCCCCTCATTGACAATCATGGTCATAGGGCACAGTCTGGCTTTAAACAAGTATGTCCTATCACCGTGGGTCTAATTCATTGGCCAAATGATAGCAACTATCACACTGAACCAAATTGATAGAAGCACATGGTGTTATGAAGGTGAGGATGAATTTGTATAATGTTGGTGTAATTGAGATGTACAGGGAGAGAGAGATGTTGTAAGATATAGTAGTATTTGACTCCATATATGTTTGTGGGTTGTGATAATAATGGTGTTGTTATTATAATATTGTGAAACTGTTGATCTTTGGATTTTGTTTTGGTCATGTACCTTTGCCAATTATGATTGTACTGCTTTGCACATGTTTTGAGTCCATTTGTTGTACAGTTTTTTTCTTTTGTAATTATTTTTGGCAATAACTTTATGTTTTTCAAAAATCCACAATTGTATTTTAGACTATGTGAATATATATTTTTTTAGAGATATTTAGGATGATGGATATTTTCGTTTCTTTATTTCATCATGAAAGTTTAGTTTTTTAAAGAAAAATATATCTTTCATTTTGAATATTTGTAAAATATGGGGTTTTCTTTTCTTTTCTTTTTTCTTTTATTTTATTATTTTATTAAATTTGTATTGAGTATATTTCAATAAATAATATATAAAATTTTGAACCAGAATTGCTAAAGTTACTAACTTTATTAAAGATAAGTCTTTCATAATTTTAAATTGGTATTTGATAAGTATTTAGTGATCATGTACATTGTTTTTATTATTATTTTTTGAACTTTTCAATACATCAATATATGATTTTTCTATTTCAAGACTTCATACATAAAAAACATAAGTAAAAAAAATATCATGAAAGATTTTATTAGTATATATATAGTTTTGAATTAAAAAGTTCCAAATGAACAATAATTGACATGTTGATAAATCCAAATCATTCAAAATTTTAAAAAATACACATTAAAAGACCATTAGTTAATTACTTCAATACAAAAATTCCTTAAGTCTATCAAAATGTTGAATGATTTCAATGAAACACTTTAAAACGCGATTCACTCAACATGAAAAGGACATCCACAAACAAAAGAAATGCAAGAAAGAAGAATTGGGATTGGGATGCGGTGTGAGTGTCTTCTCTCACTCTCACTCACCATTTGCCTTGGAAACCCTAATCTGGCCCTGCCCATTGCAGCTCCCCTTGGAGCTCTTACTCCTCCTCTGTCTACTTCGTCTTTGTTTTCCTTTCGTGTATTCCCTCTCGTCGTTGTTTCCTTCACGGCGCAGGTTCTGAGATTGCGCACTGCACCTACGATTGCTGAGTTTGAGGCCGCGTTTGCGCAATGGCAGATCCCGAAGCGGTGCGCGTGGAGTACAGGCGCAAGCTTCTGCAGCACAAGGAGCTCGATGCACGGCTAAGGAATTGTTAGTACCTGTGATTGGGGTTTTGTTGTTTTTGTTGTTGTTGTTGTTGTTGTTGTTTCAGATTTGATTTAGGGTTTTTTGTTATGAGAGTCGGGAGGGTGTGTGGGGTTGAATGTGTGTGTGATGGGTTTTGGGTGATCCGATTGAGGGTCGGGTGTGGATGATGAATTTTTGGGGGTTTGGCAGTGCGAGAAAACGTGAAGGCTGCGAGGAAGGAGTTTGATAAGACAGAGGATGACCTCAAGGCGTTGCAAAGTGTGGGGCAAATCATCGGAGAGGTCTTGAGACAGCTTGATTCTGAACGCTGTGAGTTTTTATTATTTTGTTTTTGGGCTCCCTTTCGCGTTGCTGTTGACCTGGACTGAACGCCTTTGGACCACTGGGATCGTGAGGCTGGCAGTGTTTGTTTGATTGTTTCTGTGGAAGTCGATTCTTGTGGTAATTGAATGTTGGATCCCGAAAGTAGTATATCAATTAGGCCTGATTGATTAGGTCAAAGCGTCGTTGGTTTCTTATTTCGTCTGTTATTGGGGTACGGGCAGTGATTGTCAAGGCAAGCAGTGGTCCGCGATATGTGGTTGGATGCCGCAATAAGGTTGACAAAGAGAAGTTGGTGGCTGGTACTCGAGTTGCATTGGATATGACTACTCTCACGATTATGCGAGCACTTCCCAGAGAGGTGGGTTTATTTGTTTGATTCCTACATCCCGAAGTGTAGGGTTAATTGGACGATTTGGTTCTGATCTTGAAGTACTGCCAGTCTTGGGAGTCTTCCTCGTGCTTTGAGTTACTGTCGTCGTAGTTAGGTTTTCTTGTAGTATTTTGAACTAATACTTGTTCGTACAGTGTCTGTGCTTACTTTGCCGATTGTGTGCCTTCATATGAAAAATGTAAATGTGTGGGCGATTGTATTAGGTTGATCCCGTTGTGTACAATATGCTGCACGAGGACCCTGGAAATATTAGCTACTCAGCCGTTGGAGGACTAAGTGATCAAATCCGAGAGCTCCGTGAGTCAATTGAGTTGCCGCTTATGAATCCTGAGCTCTTCCTGCGAGTTGGCATTAAGCCTCCAAAGGTGTGTTTTACCATCTGTCACTGATTTAGACTCAGTTTATGTAGTTATCTACTGCTATTGACATGCATTCCTGGCGACTGTTACCTCCACGATATCACATTGAACCACGGTCTTCATGTGTGTGCGTGTATCGGATGGATTAAGGAGATCAAGTTTTGCAACATTGATCCAATCCTCTTCCAGCCGATCTTGAAATGCAGAACAGTTGATTAGGTCTCCTCTTTGGGCAGGTCAAAATCAGGACAACGTTTTATTCCTCCACCTAACCTTATTTTCTTCAAGCTCGTGCAGGTTTTGATTACTGAATATGTTAGAGAGTGTGCATAATGCTGGTTATAACAAGTGTTCTTTTACAGGGTGTATTGTTGTATGGCCCCCCAGGAACTGGCAAAACCCTTCTGGCACGAGCAATTGCCAGCAACATTGATGCTAATTTCTTAAAGGTACGAGGGACCTTAACTCATGGACAGGACTCCATCAAATCTGATTGAAGCAGACTTTTAGCTGAACTTGTTCGACCTTCCAGTAATTGAAGCTATCACAACATATCTTGTGTAAATGTAGAGTATTCTGCAACTTTAGTAATATTAGTGAAGTTGTGCAAGGGTTTTATAAGTTTGTTCGACATGTCTATATTCTGTTGATTCTGTCATTCTTGTAATTTGTCAATACTCATATGTGTGAAATTAAATATTTCTATTACGATGCTTTCAAAATTCTGATTGGAGTTAACTCCAATTTTTTTGTTATATGCTTTTGTACCTGACGTATGGTTGCGTTTCTGTCCAGGTGGTTTCTAGTGCGATTGTGGACAAGTACATAGGAGAAAGTGCAAGGCTCATTAGGGAGATGTTTAGTTATGCCCGCGACCATCAAGTAACGTCTCTCTCCATCTGAACTTAGTTCATTCCTTTTAGACTAGATGGTTACATGGACTAAGCTTGTTTTCGTGTTTTTGAACGTCCATGTGTGCAAACATCGTTGTAGTCTGCTAATGTGCCAATCTTTGCAGCCTTGCATCATATTTATGGATGAAATTGATGCAATCGGAGGTCGTCGGTTTAGCGAGGGTACAAGCGCTGATCGAGAAATTCAGCGGACGCTAATGGAGTTGTTGAATCAACTTGATGGATTTGATCAGCTTGGAAAGGTATGTTGAGATTCTGAATCTATCCTGGTAAAAGTAATAGACACTATGGCTACTCTGGAAATTTTTGTCATGTGCATGGTGGCCAATGTCTTGTCTCATTTTTCACATGTACCGAGGATACAGGTAAAGATGATCATGGCAACCAATCGACCAGATGTTCTTGACCCTGCATTGCTCCGACCCGGCCGTTTAGATCGAAAGATTGAAATTCCACTACCGAATGAACAATCTCGGACAGAGATTCTGAAAATTCATGCATCTGGGATCACAAAACATGGAGAGATTGATTACGAGGCTATTGTTAAACTCGCTGAGGTACAGTCCTTCTGTTTTCATAATCATGATGTCTTGATTTACTTTCCATTGTTTGATATATATGAATACTAGAATACATAGAAATTGGATTATACTATTCGTGCTTTATTCGACATGTGCTGCTGCTGCTCCTTCTCCTCTGCTGTGAGGTTTGAGTTGGATGAACGCTGTAATCCAAGGGTTGTTGCCATTTTTGAGATTGAGAATGCTATTTGTTGGCGCATTTTTATGAACTTAATGTGTAGAGGATTTTGTTTGGTGTCTATCTTTTGTGTACTTCAGGGCTTCAATGGAGCCGATCTTCGTAATGTCTGCACTGAAGCGGGCATGTTCGCCATCCGGGCTGATCGTGACTATGTTGTGCAAGAGGATTTCATGAAGGTATGTCCCTGGGTTATTTTTAAGGAGAGTGAAGGTTGTTTTGATGGATTAGTTAGGTCCTTTTTAAAACTGTGCTAATTTGAACAAACATAATACCTGAGCATGTGGTGAAGGTTTCATCTTTTATATGTACAGGATCAGAGATTCATGCATCAAGACTGAATCTGTTTCTTTAAGATTATGTGTATTGATACAGACATTTGAAATAGTTCTTAACAACATCTATTTGTGAAACTTCTTAAATATTTTATGAATGAAAGCAGGGCAGAGAAAGCTATGAAAACTGTGTTTATTTCAAACCTTAGCTCTTTATCGCATTTTTAGTACCACTTGTCAATGTTAATTTTGATTACACTTTCTCGTGTTGGCTTATCACGATCTAACTTGTGGCCTTTTTCAGGCTGTTCGGAAGCTTACGGACGCAAAAAAACTGGAATCAAGTGCACACTACAGCACCGATTTTGGCAAGGAGTAGAATGTTCAATAATCTTTTGTATGTCTTGATTTTCTTTCTGAGACAACTCTGGACATTTTTGCAGAGAGCCTGGACTCTCAAGAGAGCTTTCTCAGGCGTAGATAAAGTAAAATTTTATTGTTAATGTTCAGCTGCTTAAGGGAAATAAATCCTCTTTGTATTAATCAGTTTTAATACCTTCCTACCTTTGAATTCTCTATACATCTGTGTCAATTATCTAATTGCCCATGTACACTTAAGGTGGGTCCACACGTTGTTCTGTGAGTCATGGGAAAAGAACAAATTTAGCTCAAGGTGTGAGCATTCCATAATCGAGCGTCAAGTTGGGTTCCGAACAGGTGTCTAGAAGTATCTACATTTACCTGGAATTCTGTAAGGAGGCAGCTTATCTAGGGTTGGCGGGTATACAGCAATTCCTGACGGGAAGATGGGCTTGTGCTAGCCGATGGTGAGCAGCTGGGATACCTTCTAGCAAAACATCAAACAATGAGACAACATTTTTAAGTGACTGGTTTACATTATCAGTTTTCTTATTAGGAAACTAACTTCTGGTTTTAACTCTCTATCTCCCTTGGTACTGTGTTCGTTCTACTGTAGTAATGGTGTACAGCTGATGCTAACGTTGTCTCATTGTGTTGAGATTATGCATCCCTCATTGAAAGTACTATGTGCTTTTTCGGGTGTAGTTTTCTCTCAAGAGGATTAAGTTTCATCATATTTTCATGTATTTATTTGTTTTTGGATATTTATTTACACCGTAGAATTAATGCATTATCCTTCGGTGGCAGTAATATCTTTATGGTACCTTAATCTGGTTCTCTTGATGCTCAGGTCCTATTGCGCCAGTTGTCTCTGATAATATGCTTTTGTTGTTTTAATATTAGTTGACCTCAGGCAATAAGGCTCTTCAAAAGTACCTCTCTTTTTTTAGAAGGTTGGGCCATAGCACTCTGAAAGGGTGATTTTTTGCGAACTTCAACTTTGCCTTGGTGAGTGGTTGTCTAGAAATGCCTCCTTTGATAACCGAAAAATCACAATCAATAAACACACCTTTTGATTCCTGGAGTTTATCAATAACCTAAACCGATTATCTTTGGAATCCTTTCTCCTTAAGGGATGATTTTCCTTCTAAGGACACACATATATGGTACTCACTCAGATCTGGCAATGTACTTCTCAAAGCTGTGATTGTGAGGATTTTATTTACTTGTACCATAGACAGGTCATACAGGGTAGGTTACATCTGTACTCCACCGTCTCCACATAATTGACGTGCACAGGTTGACTAATTTCAAGTTTTGCAAACCCACCGATAGCAGCAAGAAGGCTAATACCTGACGGCTACAAAGTGTGTCAACGAAGTCAGAAAATGTGCTGCCTGGAAAACGTTAAAAGGCTCGTCCATATGAGGAGTTACCTTGCAGTGAATCAGTTTAGTGGGTAACTTGCTCTATCGCTTTTCAAACACGGAAAAACTCAGAACATAGCAGCAGAGAAATGTGTCTACCAAGTTTGAATACATTAGAGACGTGTGTTTAACAGTGGTTTTCCACTTCATATCAGCTTTAATGCACATGTACAATCATGCTACGTATAAATCACGGATCGCCTCATAACTGAGCATGGAGCTACATTTATTGTCTTGTCAGGCATCCGTGGACCTTGAAGACCAGTCGAGGTCATCAGATTCATCGAACGCGGATGAATCCAGCATCAGAACTCTTCAAGGTCCATGTTGTATTTCCCGTCAGACTGATTGTGTGTATCTGGTCATGAGCGAGAAGTGTAGAGGTTATTCGTTTGT
Source organism: Physcomitrellopsis africana (assembly GCA_036785485.1). Lineage (NCBI taxonomy): Eukaryota > Viridiplantae > Streptophyta > Bryopsida > Funariales > Funariaceae > Physcomitrellopsis > Physcomitrellopsis africana. Next base: position 398,030 of record JAWRVF010000045.1, read on the forward strand.
CCTCAAGCAGCAGCTGCCCCACACCTGCTATCAAAACGAATCGGGCGTTTACTTTCATCGCTTCGATGTCCTCTTGAACTTTGTCAGTCTCTGATTGGATCTTGCCGCATTATTGTCACTTGGCGATCACTGCTCTTTATAAAGAATACTCCGCAGAGTTGCAACGTTATTGTGACGATGGGTGTGGAGACCCCGCTGCAGCCCTAACCCAGGTGTCTAAGTCAAGAACTGCATTTACCGTCTATCGACATTTTGAAGATAGAGATTTTCAGCAGTGGAGTGGGGAATGTGTGACAGCGAAGAGATGTTGCGGTGGCCATGAGGCGGAGGAAAACTTGCTCTGGCGGTTGCTCTCCGATATAGGGCATGAAGTCTAGACTACAGGCAGAGGAAGTAAAGTAGAGGTGGAGTGGTTGATTGGGGAGCTGTCAGTTATTTAGGAAGTTACGGCGACAGGGGCATCAGTTCTTGCTGGCAGCATATGATTATATTGGGATGGCTTCGAAGAGAGATAATGCTTCGCCAGTCCAGGACTCCTCGACGCAAGGCGTCCCTACAATCAGCCAGCAGGATTCCAATCTGGAGCACCATGACAGCGGCATTAACCACAACCATGAGTCTCCGGTGAAACCTACAGGTGAGTTCTCAAGAAACTTCTCACTCAACCTCTCTCTGTGTGTTCCCAAGAAAAACTCCAGTGGCCGACTACGGAAAACTTCCCACTTTTTCGCTGCAATTTGATGGATTATTTTAACCATTTAGACATGCAGTAGCTTATTCCTGTAATTACTTCTATTTAAGTCTTAGGACGTGGGTAGAGGTTTTCGAGGGTCGTGAAAATTGAACTTATGTCTTAACATTGGCATAAAAACTGCATCCTGTTTATATCTAAACTGTCATAAGTCGAAGACTCTGTCGAATATTAATTTGGGCTCTGTTAGGCTTGTCGAACCTTGGTTTGGATCATTCAAAAAGATATTTGGCTGGTGATGTAGGAAAGTCAGAGAGTGTGTTTGATGAGCACAATTTGAAGGGCCTTGATGGAGAAGAAGTTGTTCCGGATCAATCTCCTGTTGAGGAGGTGGCCATCACGGTGTCTACTCTTGATGACCCATCTACCCCAGTGTATACGTTCCGAATGTGGACATTAGGAATTTTATCATGCGCTGTCCTTGCGTTTCTCAACCAATTTTTTGCTTACCGTGCTGAGCCCCTTATCATCAGTGCAACCTCTGCTCAAATTGCAGCTCTGCCACTGGGTCGTTTCATGGCGGCAACTTTACCAACAACAAAATATAAAGTTCCTTTCACTAATCTGAAGTGGACCATGAATCCTGGACCTTTTAACATGAAGGAACATGTGCTCATAACCATATTTGCAAACTCGGGTGCTGGGGGCGCTTATGCTATTTCAATTGTTACCATTGTGAAGGCTTATTACAAGAAAAAAATCACATTCTTTGTAGGATTGTTGATCACCATAACGACTCAGGTATGACCCTGCATCATGTTGTGCAGCTTCTTTCTCTGATGCCCATCCTTCTGTGGTTCTTGACTATTCATATTTGGATATTCAAATGTGAACTTTGGCTTTATATCTATTCAATTCGTAACTTAACTCCGACTAAGATTTCAGCTATCTGTACAACATTGCTCGTACTTATCTGAAGTCACCAGGATGAGCGTTGTAAGTTCAAAAGAACTAATGGACCACTTGCTTCACACGTTAGCATAAATGTGCTTGAATCATGGCTTTGCAGATGATAGGATATGGGTGGGCGGGGATATTTCGGGATTATCTGGTGAAACCTGCTCAAATGTGGTGGCCTCAAAATCTTGTACAAGTCTCTCTTTTCAGGTAGGAATTGTGCTCGATCTTGAACAAAAATGTTTGTACGAATATTCTAACAACTGAAGTACAGAATTTGACGGACGTAAGGTTGGTGCTTTGTTCTTCAGAGGAGGTGGCTGCTTCGAGACTAGCCTTCTGTCTTCGTCATTGAATCCAAGAACGTAGACCATCCTTTTGTATCCAAGCCAGAAACAAAAAGATCATGCATGTATCTTCAGTCGTTGAGCCAAAGTCAGAGTTTGATGTATAACCATACAATGGTGATTACTTTTGATGAGAGGTTTATCATTTCCTCATTATTTTTTTTGGTATGCAGAACTTTGCACGAAAAGGATCTTCGACCAAAAGGGGGTGTAACCCGCATCCAATTCTTCCTCATAGCGTTGACCTGCAGCTTCGGTTACTATGCCCTTCCCGGCTATATGTTTGCCATGTTGTCATCACTATCATGGGTCTGCTGGGTATGGCTCCATTCTGTAAGGGCTCAACAAATCGGATCAGGATTGACAGGGCTAGGCGTTGGTGCAATTGCGTTTGATTGGGCGACCGTTTCATCTTTTCTTTTGAGCCCACTTTCTACACCTTTCTTTGCTGTAGCAAACGTATTTGCTGGTTTCTTAATCATTACGTATGTGATTACTCCCATCGCTTACTACAACAATGTATACAGTGCGAAGAAGTTTCCTATCTTTTCAGGCAGTTTCTTTAGAAGTGATGGCCAGCGATATGACATCAACAAGGTTATTGATGAAAATTTCTCACTAAATGAGGCTGCCTACGATGAGTATGGGCAACTGCATCTGAGCGTATTCTTCGCTTTTACTTATGGAGTTGGATTTGCTGCTCTTACGGCCACTCTGTCGCATGTTATCCTTTTTCATGGCTGGTACAATTTTTCCCAATTCCCTCTCATGTCGGTTTGGTATTATTATTATGGATTGAATAAGAGAATCTACAATACTGTCCTGCTCATACGGATTAACTGGCACCCTCAATGTAAGACTTTGATGTGGCTTCGGATTGAGGATCAGACCAATTTTTCCTATAGCAGTTTTTTTCGACAGTTCATTTGATTCTGGGATTTGTCTGTTGGAGTCGCGAAGTTTTAGACATTCTCTTGTTTCACTGCTATTTATTCAGAACAAATATTAAGCATGAGTGTGCGAGGAACGTATGTAATGCAGGATTTCGAAGCGAATTAAATTGATGAGTTTGGTGATGTATGTGTGCCAGGGAAATATGGCAAAGGAGCAAGTCGAGCTTAAACGAAAAGCCTGATGTACACACTCGGTTAATGAAAAATTATAAAGAAGTTCCTCAAGCGTGGTTCCTTGGGATTCTGGGTGTGATGATTCTCATCTCCATTGTAGCATGCGAAGTGTATAATGAGCAGCTACAATTACGATGGTGGGGAGTGCTTCTTGCATGTGGGCTGGCGTTTTTTTTCACACTTCCTATTGGTGTGATCACTGCTGTTACTAATCAGGTACATGGCTATGAATGTGCCTTCTTGCAAACAGTTGTTACATCTATTTCTGATGGTTTAGGAGTACATGATTGGTACATAAATAGTGAGTGCATCCAATCCTAAAAGGAAAGATGGGAGCTCCTATTTCCTCGGTTTGCCTGTGACATTTTATACATGCCTTCCTTGATCGAATGTCAGAAGCATTTCGTTATGATTTTAATCTCCCAGTTGCTTACACTAGTACAAGTACTCTATGATTGCATACCGAACATTTAATCTTCTTTTGGAGGACAAACGATTAATGTTTTTAAGCGTGGAATGTGATTACAGACACCTGGGCTCAACATTATTACTGAGTACATGATCGGGTACATATACCCTGGTAGGCCTGTCGCGAATGTGTGCTTCAAGACGTATGGATATATCAGTATGGTTCAAGCTGTCTCTTTCCTCGCTGATTTTAAGCTGGGCCACTACATGAAAATTCCTCCACGTGCTATGTTTCACGCTCAGGTACTAAGTCTTTATATTCTCCATCTTCCAGGAATACCGTATTTTCTTGCACCCTGTTCTTTTTTATAACTTGTAGAAGTTGAATTCCACGCGGGATGAGGTCGAAAATCTTTCTTTTTATTTCTGAGATGATCGATTGACGTTCTGCATCACTCAAAGGCATGTTCAGAACTGTCATCTTGGTTGGAATTATCCCTCAATTGAATAGGCTTTTCAATTGAAATTGCCTTGATTCCTGATACAGCCAATTAGAACAAGGGAAGACCTCTTAGTTCGCCCATCCGAATGTGAAGTTTGTCATAATTCCTCCGTAAGTGTGAGTCTTTTGTGTCATTCCTGTGAAGTGGTGTTGTAAGATTTTTGTGTGAGATCGATACTGAAAATGCTACTTTCGTCATTTATGCAGTTGCTTGGAACAGTGATCGCTGCAGTCTTGAACCTTAGCACTGCATGGTGGTTATTGACATCCATCCCAGACATATGTCAAAAAGATCTTCTTCCTGCCAATAGTCCTTGGACGTGTCCTGGTGACACCATCTTCTATGACGCATCAGTGATATGGGGTCTCATAGGGCCCAAGCGTATGTTCGGTAGTCTTGGACTCTACAATGCTATAAACTGGTTCTTCTTGTTTGGAGCTCTGGCACCAGTTCCATTCTGGGTATTGCACAAGATCTTTCCAGACAAAAAGTGGATCACTTACATTTACACTCCTGTTCTTATAGGAGCAACTGGGATGATGCCCCCTGCCACAGCAGTGAACTACACATCCTGGTTCTTGGTTGGTTTTATCTTCAACCATTTAGTGTTTAAATACCGAAAGGGATGGTGGCAACGGTACAATTATATTCTCTCCGCTGCTCTTGACGCAGGACTCGCATTTATGGGAGTGCTTCTATATTTTGTGCTCCAGCTAGAAGATAAAAATATGTCTTGGTGGGGTGATAACCTTGATAATTGTCCACTTGCAACCTGCCCTACCGCTCCCGGAGTGACAAGAAATGGTTGCCCTGTTTTCTAAGATGAGTCGGTGTAAATACTCGCTGGGTTCTATATCCTGGAGTCGGTTCGTATGATGACTCCATCTGTATCCATCGCCTTAAGAGGCACCATTCAGTTGAGCTTGCGACGACAGCCCCTGTACCATTGCATGAAGTGAGCATGAGTCTTACAACTTATCAGCACAAATATTCAAATTTGAACGTCTCATTCTTTTTCCAGCCACACTTGTACTGTTATTGTGTAAATAATTCCCTATTTCAAATAATTTGGTTTTTTAAAAAAAAAGTCTTTCAATATCACGATAGGAGTATTGTCTTTTAAAATCACAATATTGTACAGAATGATGTATATTACTTGTACCTAAATTTATCCAATATTAGATTTTAATCAGCAAAAACTGTCTTAAGACTTATTTCAAAGATTAATTAAACTCTCTGAAACTTTGCTACACATTTAAATATAAAAATCTGAATTATAAAGAGAAGAGTAACTTTTGAATATCAATAACAAATACAGGTTACACCTATATTGTACCTAGATTACTTCATGTGTCTGCAATGTGTCTATCTCAAAACTACAGTAGATTCAGAGAAGAATATGGTCTCATGTAAAGAAGCTCAACTGTGACAAGTTGAATCCATCAAAGCTTTTAGTAATCTGGTGGACGTGATAGTTAGTGTATAGTTTTATTCAGCTATAAATGAGGTCTCTTGTAAAATGCGAATTCTATAGAACTACCTCAACTTAGTGTACCGGCATGCCTTAAGGTACACCAACGTTTGGTTAAATCAAAATGAGGAAAATAAAATCCTCAAACCATCCAATTTGCTCTATGTAGATTATTCTGTTCAGGTACAAGGATACTCTAGTTACAAGATGTATCACTAAAGATAAAGAAAAGATTAATCTGATGTGCACTTAATTTTACCAAAAAAAAAAAAAAAAAAAAAAAAAAAACTCATAATTTTGATTATAGATTATTAACCCATGAAATCATTTATCACTTTTTGAGTTCATTTAAATTATGATTATGAACTTTGATTTATAGGATGGTAGGATTTTCTCATTGCAATGAGACATGAAGCATATGACATCTTCTAATCAATCCTTTGTGGAAAATTTATATAAGAAAATTGTATGGGTCTATGCCATGCCATATTTTAACACATTCAAAGAAGAGTCAAGAAAATTTTGTATACCTAAAAAGTATTTATCTACAAGAGATAACAAAAAGTATACTTGATGAAACTATATGTATGCATGATGTATCTAGTATTAGAACAAAACCGTGATTATTTAATGGTAAATATATTTTTAACATTACATTGAAACCACAAATTTTTTTAAAAAAACTTTCATTCTAGTTTTCTTATTTACTCATTTTTGGAATTGTGCCTGAATCTTATTAATTAAAATCGTGAATGATAAAATGAAAGAATTATGAAAAACTCATTTGAGTGATAATGACGAAGCCAGGATTTTCAAATCATTCTATGCTGTGAGCTTACAATTGAAGTAAAATCTTTGTTGAGTGTGTTTGCGAGCTTCCTAAAGTCTTTACTTATGAACCCTTCGAAATCCTTACGCATGTTCAGAACATGATTACACACAGATTGAACATGATTACAAGTGCTTCACAATTTCAAAACTGGTAGTAAATTATTCTTCACTTCCCAAGGGTATTTAGATTTATAAACTTAAAACATGCATCAAAACCGAATACATGCAGAAAATGAATACATACATACATTCAATATTCACAAGATGTAACAAACATTGAACTATAAGGCATGTTGAGTGATACTATTCCAAAACCAACAAAACTTAAAGAAAAAGTGTATGCATTATCATTATTATTCACTTGTTACAAGCCTCATACTACTTTGCTGACCTTAAAAAACTCATTTCATTCTGTTTAGACCACTAACCTCAGACCGCTCCTTCTAAAGCTCAACTTCATGACCCAAAAATGAACTCCTTACAAAACAACAGAATAAAATTTGAACCGACAGTTACGGATGATAGACTTGCCCAATGCAATTTGATACGTCGCTTCACAACACCTGGAGATACGCCACAGTTTTCAGCAAAGATTCGTTTGCTGATTCTACCATGTGACGAAAGTAAGATTTTTAAGTGTATTTTTTAAATGATCATAGTTAAACCGACCTTTTTGTAGCATAAAAAAATGTATCGAATTATGGAAGTACATGTTGTGAAGTGTCATATTATGGAGGTTTGACTCTACTCGCATTACCTACAAAAAATCCTACAACCATTTCATGCAAAATCTTCGCGACTAAAGCCTCGAAGGTAGCCGTCTCTGCCACATATACTAAAAAAGTGTAGAAGGCGGAATTAACTACAAAATCAAAATCAGGCAGATGCAATAAAATCTCGGTAACTCATGAGGATGATAGTCGACTTCAGATCTCATCTGCGTCCTTCTCCTCCGCGAGCTCTGGTTTTTCGTCAATTACAGGAGGCGGGGGTGGTTGTTCATCCTACATATTCACAACAAACACATAAAAAATTTGAACAAGCTGGGGTTCTCCCACTGACAATGAGGAGCAAAAGATTATATGAAACATGGGAGCATTAACAACTGGCTTTAGGTCTTACCTCAGGCAAAGGTTCTTCGGCATAGTCATTTTCAAAAGCATCTGCCGGAACAGAGTACAACCTAAAGAAACGGAATGTCAGTCACACTAGCATAGGATGGTAAAGTAACAAAGCATAGCGCTGATCCATCACTTAATTCCATATCTACCAATACTAACAATATCCTACGCAGTAGCTGGAGGGCACTTGATCGCCATATAGTATTCTCTACTAAAACGACAATTCGACAGATTCCTATCCTCTTTTTAGGATTCTCAATTTCACCATACAAAGTTTTTCAGATAATATAGCAAGATATTTTGAGTAACATGTTTTACCGAGCCTAAGCTCCAGCAATAATATGAAGAAAGATTTCCTGTAAGGAGATGTACCTGACGATAGGTTTGTTGGGGTCTTTCACCAACAAATACTTTCCCTCGTCCAATTTCATACACATATCCACAACAGTCTGCACAGATTTTCATGTTCCAAAGAAGAAACTTCAATATCTAAATCCTCGATACATTTAAATAAAGTACCATGTACAACTTCATAAGAATGCCTAATGTCCCTAAGGTATCCACCAAAATATCAAATTGCGACAGGACAGAATAAAGAGCTTAAGTAACAGAAACAAACCTTCAAAATGCCCCACATATTGTTAACATTAAGATTGATTTGGCCAGAAAACTCTTTGGGCTTGTAACCTTGCATGGTGAGCACCGCATGGTTGTAGTTGTCTTTAGGATGCACCCTTGATACATACCCTAGCTTCATCTGTGTTATAAACCATAATGTGTTATTTCACAAACCAGCGAGCAGATATGAAGTTGCTAAAATAGGGAGACATATATATATAATGGAATACAAACTATACCGTGTCCAGCACACATATACAGGAAAATCTACAATGGAAAAGTCAAAATAAATCCCAGGGTATTGTATCAAAAAAAGCACCCGAGGTTCAGTTCCCACTCGGAGTTATCATGCTGCTTCTAGCTACCTTTCCCAGACTTTCACAAAACACCCCCAGGATCATTTTGGGTTTTCCGTCAGACCTCCCGATGATAATCAATGATTTAATCAATTTGCTCCCCAGTGGATCCCAGCTAAGCCAGTCAAATCTAAGGTCAATAGTTCAATGTACTTCTTTAATTGAAATACAAATACACACCTGGTCAGCTCCTGACAAGAGAGCTTGAGCTGTCCACTTGGCCAGCTTGTTAGCATTGTTCTTAAGCTCAGTAGCGAGTACCTGCGTACATATGCCAGCTGCTCATCAAACACTAATAAAATCGTAGCTGAATTAACACTCAACCTAAAAACTAAAATGTCCCATACCGTTAGGCACATAAAATTATCCATCTTGGTCAGCAATTATAATTTGAAACCGATTTAGATGGAGAAGACAGAATGAAACCACTCACTGCTCCACGCTGATTTTCAATCTTTTGACGCCAATCAACACCCGTGATCCTGGAGTCGAACTCATTCAATGCATTAATTGTCAACAGGATCTCTGAACCCTTCACGTCTGCCACACCGTGAAGCTCACACCTGGCCACCAAGGTGGTTTCCTACACACCCATAATCATCACCAAAGTTTCAATTCACATGACAAATGATTGCCTTGGAAAAGTTTCAGAGACAACTAATCAGGTATATTTATAACATTGTTCATAATTTCTAGATAATAGTAAGCATGAGCATCAACTAAACGACAGTGAACATTTGTGGTTTACCTCATCCAATTTCCACTTCCGATATCTGTACGCAACAGATGCCACTTCTTCATTCTCCGAAGCGAAGGGGTTTGGCTCCTTGAATTCGAACTTCTTCCCTTCCTGTTTTGAAAAAAAATAAAACGATGAACGCAGCAACATAAACAGGAGAACCATACTCATCAACAAGTAGAACTTTCAAATGTGTTGAATTCAACCCAATTTTCACATGAAAATCTGGATCATCAGAAATAATATTTGAAAATGAACACAACACTCACCTTTTGCAAAACTTGCTGAGAGAAGTTCTGATTAACGAATGTGGCCTCCTGGCTCAACAAGTGGACGGAATTTATACTATCTTTCTCTTCAGGAATAGGCTCCTGTGCAGTCTCATAAACCTGTAAGAACATACACCATTCAATTGTCAGATCGTGATTCTGTAAATATCTTACACAATGCTCGACAATAAAATGCAAGCACAATAATCACATTTTTCAAATATATACATCCCAAGGTACTAAAACAAAAACGTTCTCCAGCCCTATTTCGATAATCGTGTTGATAGTGCGACTTACGGTGAGGAGATCGAAGGAAGCATCACGCTTGTCAAGAAAGAGTTTATTGCCCACTTTCTGAATAACGATATCCCATGAGTACATTGAGCGAGGTGAACACATAAGTGTGGCCAGAATAGCATCGGTAGCAAATACGGTACCCACATTTTCGTTCTCCAACAGCAACCGCCTGAAGTGATCCACAGATTTAAACTACTAAACAACAATAATGAAGTAATAGGACTAGGAACGATATTTTAAAACTAAGTTTCTAGAGTAACAGGAAAATGCAGGGAATAAGATGGGCGCGTTACCAACGTAACAAGGAACTGAATCAAGAAAAATGGAAGGGAATTCCTTACGTATGACCTCTACGAAGGTATAATGCTAAAATGAAATATGGACAGACCTGATGACAGGATCGTCGGTAGTTGTAACCTTGTAAAACGTTCGGTTTTCGAACCTCTCCAATGCTTTTTCCGTCTGTGCGGTCCAAACAACAGTCTCAGGCATAACCAATACTACTTGGTACTACTTAAATATTAAAAACCTCACATAGTTAGAGCGCGCAGTTTACAAAGTCTTGGTTTCTACATGATAAACCAAGAAAATAAGTGGGTACAGACCTTTGGTGTTACACGATCAAATGTTTTGTCATAATATTCCAAGGATCCGCACGTTGTACTGCATAAACATTCAAATCAAAATCTCAACAACTTTGGAAGCGCAAGACACAAATCAATACACAGGTGGAGTAAAATGGTATGATAGAGAATTTACATGTCCTCCGGCTCTCCCACTTCATAGCTCAACTTGGAAAGAGCTGTAAGAGGAATCTGTTCCAGAACTGCCCATTCTGGTCGAATATCCACCTGAACCAACAAGTAGATTCCAGATTAGTAAGAAAGTCTAGATAGAAAAGCCAAATTGATACAAGTAGAACTGCAAAAAGGGAATAAATGTCGGGCATCTGGATAATTGAGAATGCAAATATCCGTGACCTTCTATCGGTGCATTTGAATAAATGCGAAGGGTCGAGAAATGTGAGGCGATAAATTGGGATGGGCGAATACCGAGCTATTGTAAACAATACGAGGGGCATTCTTGTCCTGCCAGTAAGCATTCCACTGTCCTCTCTTTTGCTGCTGCAATCTTTCTCTGCGTTGTCTTTCCCTGTCAGCACCAGCACCACTATCGCGACCACCATCACGCCTGCCTTCATCCCTATCTCTCCTCTGGAATCGCTGCAAACCCGCACATTTCACACATTGCAAGAATCAGAACCCGGTGAATTTCATCACGCGGATATCCGCAAACTTTAACTCAGGACTAGTATCCTATTATGTGCAGATTCGTTTTAGAGAAAGTGAGTCCAACTCATTCAACTACATTTCAAATTTTAAAACGACAGAGATTAACTCGAAGCCACACGCACATATTACTTTAAATGCATAAAGATACTTGCGGGGAAATGAAAATGCAAATTAAAATACTCACCATGCTGGAAATTGATGCTTACATTTTCACAAAAATTGCATCACTTTTGGACTACGAACTTGTCTGATATATGTGAGTGCATTGAAATTGGAAATACCTGCTGAAATCTGCGTCCACCGTACTTGGGTCGAGGAGGCGGTCGTGTGTCAACCAAATGAAAAGAATCCTAGAGATCAAAACCAATTATCACTAATGAGAAGGGAATTTCAAGAAGAGAAAGCATCGAATTGCAGCGGGTAAGATTGCACAAACCATTGACAATATCGCCGATCACATCAAACATACGAATCACACAGCCACAACCTAAACAATTTAGGTCACAGATTTGAAAGATGTCAATCATACCTCGTCTTCATTATGAAAGAAGTTGAAAACGGAGGCTCCGCCGGTATTGTTGCGATCATTGAACCGCCCTGACAAGATATATCACTAAATGTCAACGATCTTTGCCCTTTTCATGACATTGTGCCAGTTCACTCCAACACCACAAACTTCCAAACTTGCCCATCCAACCTCGCCGCTGACAATAGTATACCGCAGAATAGAGCTGTATGATCGCCCTCGAGGACCTTACGTTACTCAACGTAGGAGCAGAAGACCATTCTGAGAATCCACAACCGACAACACCTACCATTGTTATACTTGAAAGTTTGCCCCGTCCAATCCGACGCTCGACCCACGCGGTCACCCTTACTGAAAGGCGCATACGGCACATGCTCCAGCTGCAATGGCACGCAGCCCGCATCAGGCCCCCATCCTTCAAGGTTCTCGGTGACCTGCGGCACTGCAAATGCCACCGCCATAGCTGTGAAAACTATGAGCCCCCTCTGCTTCCCTCAGCAGTTGCGCTGACGGTAACCACCACCCACAAATGAAATGAGTAAGAAAGAAATCAGGATTTAGGGTAATGCATCAATTCGAACCACATGGCTAGGGCTACAGATGCAGAGTCGTGGTCATGTCAGCGGTAACTGCCACGGGCTTGGGTGTGTTTCAGACACCGACTAGGTCACGGTGTCGAGATCGTAGTCTTTGATCTATTGCCGTAGACTTGCGAATTCCTTTGTTTTCTCTACGTCTCTGTTGCAGGTCTATTGAATCCAAGTGCAAACATTCACCCTCCAATTTGGTTACAATCTCAGCATGCAACCAATTTTCGATGGAGTGGGGTCAATGCTTTTATTGAGACATTCTGATCTTAATGAGAACTGGAAGAAGACGTTCGGAAGCAGTAGGCAGGACGCTGTGAGTGAATGTAGATGTGGTTCTCGCTCTGATCATTGGCAGGTGCTCGTAGAAGCAGAAGTTTTCTTGGGTCTGAATGCTGCATGAGATTCTCAGAAAGGGCGACTGTTCTGATCTCGCGAAGTGAGGCTGCGGTTGGAGGAGGAATGGGGTGCCGAAGTGGTCACTGTCATTGATTCGCGACTGCTGTTCCGTTTCTTTACTCAAACGGCAGCTGCAAAAGAGGGCGACCGCCGTTGTTGTTCTGCGATCCTCACTCTCGTTGCATTCGTGGTGTCTACAATGTGGGTCTATTTGCCTGAGCCCTGACTTCACACCATGGATCTAACCTCGCTTTAAGGTCCGCATTCTTCCTCTCGACAAGAAAAAGGTAGGCTGGTTCATGTCCCACGTTCAGACGTGCTTTTAAAACAGCGACGCCTGAAGTCTCTGTGTATTTGAGAGCAATGTCCAAGCCAGACTGTGAAAATTGTTAGGTTGACTTATTAGGGCAGCACTTGCACATCACGGGGCTCATGGAGCTTTATCTCAGAGACAAGGTGCACGGCTTTCTTCGCAAATGTGAGAGTCCTTAAGAAGACCATGAAGCTTCAGCAGCAAGTCCATCCTCATTTGTAGTCTCTACAGCCGAGTTCGTGGAATCCCTGCAGGAAATGTTCAGCTCTGCTGCAGTGCCATCACCAACCGCAAATTCTGACAAACACGAGACAAAAGAGTTGCAATAAACGAGTGTGTTCCTTGAAGAATGTTAGATCGAAGAAGATTGTACTCGGTATCAAGCAATCCAGGTTGGAAGAGAACCTATGCGTCCTGTCGCCTTTGTTTTGTTTTGTTTTATTTTGTAAAATTGTTTGTTTGTCTGTTTGTTTAGATTGTAGACCATGCTCTGATCTGCTTTGTTGACTGTATAGCAATGTTGAAACTGGCAAGCACGATCCAAGGAGATGCTACCCACAAAGCGAATGTTTTCTCATTAATTTAAGGATTGAAATGTCTGTGTTATTATCTAGAAGTGCCATGGCCTGGGAACCTGTTCTTATTGCTCTGCTCACTTGTCCAAAGGATTAGAGACAGCAGTAACACTGTACACAGCAGTAATGTGTGTGTGTATATATATATTTATATATATATATTAATTAGGGGGAGATTATGTTGTTGAGCATAGAGACAAGCTATTCGCAAGATACCACCCGTGCATCACATATCTCCGGACGAGGAGAAACTTCGGGAGAATGCGAGAACACAACACCTTCAATATTGAGATCCCTACCCTTATCTCGCTTTCTTTCATGCAATTTTGATTCCGGGGTTACGTCCTCACATTTTCGGTTGATAACTGTGCAATCAAATCGCTATTACTTGTACCACAGATTTTCTGATTCCTGTGTATGAAGGAAAGAGGAAGCTGTCGTAAGCTGGCGTTTTTATATGGGAGGTTCGAGTAACGTGGCGCTCAAGATAAACACGCCTTAAAACAGATTTCCCTCATGCGGATCAGCATTGCTACTTGAATTGTTTCACCGAATACTCAATTCGGCGAGGAAAACCTGTTAAAATCTGGTAATTACGAACTCATGAACTGCCGTGTGGAGCGACAATGTGGGAGCTCAGCGACGCCCCACCGGGTGTAGCATCTATTGCGAATTAATACGACGCTGTCGATCATTTGAATCCTTCGGTAGAGCATACTATAACCTGTGCATTGTATACAGGATGGTTTCTTCTCGCTTGCCACCATGCCCAGTACGAAATAAACAACTGCAGTGTACCCGGAATTGAGGGCCGAGACGACACTGGAACTGTTGATCAAAACCGCATCGATGTCTAATTACTTCACAGTTTGTGCATACATCTGATTTGCACATGTTGAAGTTTGTGTACGTGCGTGCGCATATTTAGTTCATCTTTGACGCAAACCTCTTTCACAGAAGCAGGGAACGAGTGAGCTCAGTGAAGCATCAGGAATAGGAGATCAGGACCTGGGTAGCACAGAGTCATCAGAAGTCACACCAAATGTCGAAATGAATACTCCACTCTGGTTTTTCCAGCAACAAATCCTTCGCATGGACACATACAACTCCTTGTTTCGTCTCTTCCGGACAACCTAAGCTCCTGTAGCGATTATCGGTTCCAGATTCTTCCATTTGACAGTACAAGGCGATCACAACGTCGTCACCCAGTGAACAGGCCCAGAGCCATTGCGATTTTCTCCGACGTGATGGATATTGTTTGGTGCTCCAGAACAACCCCGCAGGACTTCAATGGCCGTCACCTTCTCGGTTGCCTCTTGATTCCTGAACACGTGTAAATCTCTGTTCTGCATTATTTGTGGCCGCCACCTTCTGTATTCAATTCTTCATTTAGAACCTTCCCCTAAACTGTTCTTTTGAATTAGCAGGTTTGGATCCAGAAATGAGGACGTTTACGATAACCTTGCCATCGGTAGGTGTCTTTGTCTTCGGCGTTGCAATATGCTGTTTTTGCTGCTTCAAGTATGGCCTGCAACGATGGTATGACCGAATCACCACGAAAACACGAACGAAATCCAAACAGGGTATCACCTACGTGGTGAGTAAGAATTGTGTCAGATGCACCATCCTCAAAATACCGTCATCAATCCTTAGAATTCCACGACAGCAACGGGATTGACAAGAAAACTATGTGATTCTTGACTTGCAATTGATCCAGGCATCACTTCAGCGAAAAAAACAGCAGATAGAGAAAGCTCTGAACAAGGTGACGAAGCTGCGACAAGTTGAACCAAGTCGTAGAGACCTTAAATACGAAGCTGTAGCATTAAAAGAAGCCATGAAGATGATCAATGAACACCTACGACACAGCGATCGTTATTCGGATTTCTGTGAGAGAATGAAGCGACCCGGCATCGATTCCGCCACGAACAGGAGGGTCTCATTCGACACACGTGAGAGCACATTCGTGAACCCAATCTTCAACGCCCATCAGGCAATCGATAGTGGCTACATGATTGACCTTATGAAACAGGAGGAGAATGATGGCAAAAGCTTGAGAAGCCCAGCCATCTCTGACGATGAATGTCGTAACCCTAAGCATAAGGAGTTGGAGCTTTACTTGCTGACAACTGGAGGGTCAATACGTCCATCCATGTTGCGGTATCCAGGGTCAGTTGATGCAAGCCCCACCGCATACTTTCCTCCCTCTTCAACCCTGTCATCACCAGGATCACGAGCTTCTCCGCTTGGAAGTACAGA
Organism: Physcomitrellopsis africana; assembly: GCA_036785485.1. Taxonomy (NCBI): domain Eukaryota; kingdom Viridiplantae; phylum Streptophyta; class Bryopsida; order Funariales; family Funariaceae; genus Physcomitrellopsis; species Physcomitrellopsis africana. Next base: position 413,716 of record JAWRVF010000045.1, read on the forward strand.
AAGTGATCACGAAGTCGGATCGGCCAGTCTTTCTACCCTTCATCACGGTGCAACAGGGGAGATCACCACATTGCCCCAGAACGTGCAAATGCAAAACGTTGCATGGCCCATGATGCCGCAAACTTGGCAATTACCAGCTCCCTACGTAGTTCAAAACTTTGACCCCTCATCGAGCAGTGGTTCGAAATTCGATCCTGGTCCTGCTCAAGGATCAACTATCGGTGATATATTTCCAGGATCACAGCCTAGAGCGAGTCCTTAGCAGGAGGAAGACCTTTGTTCCCCCTAGCCTTGTTAGGAACAAAGTTGAGTCTAAGAGTTCATTTGTCGAGATCATCTCTGCGACGATGACCACGAAGAAAGTGTATCCTCGGCAGGTGAGTGATGTAACTATCTCGGAAGTGAGAAAAGCATCTTACCAGAGCATACTTGAGTGTCAGAACTGTGGCCACATCGGTGGCAAAAATACGGGGACTCATCTTCACAAGATATTCCCAATTTGAAAGGTTTTAACACTGCAAAAACTGTGTTACCCTTCATTAGACCGCAGATTATTAAAGAATTCAATACTAGAAAATGATCCACCAACACTAAGCTAAACCACGCTCGGTGTTAACGACAAATGTATCTTGAACAGGACTCTCCCACTTCTATGTTGTGATATATCAAGACACCAGTCTAGCACACTGAAAAATTAAAAAAAAAAAAAAAAAAAAAACAGGATGAGAATCATGGCACGGTTGCCTTCAGTTTCCTGCTTGAGGAATACTTTTTTGAGAAAAAACATTATTCTTCGTTCTAGAACTCTTCTTCTACTTTAAGAGCTTCTTCAGTTATCTTCTTTTATGTACATCATAATATTCATATCCATGACTGGATGAAAGCCCAGAGTTATGATCCTTGAGAGATTTACACTGAATAACTGCTCATTTACCACCAACTGGACATGGCATAGTTAGAACATTCACCCATGACACATATAAGGAAAATCAATTCACTGTCTAAGATGCTACAAAAATTCTCCTAGTGATGAGGTTAACAAAGTCACGATGCAGAAATAGGGCAGAAATTTGTCTTAAAAAGTCTGTACAATGGAAGTCGATGACAATGAGATAACAGACCGCATCCTCACAGGGTGCTAATGAAATCCTTGAAGCTATTGTACTTTGGTTGCCACCCAAGTCTTTCCCTAGTTTGACTGTTATTCATCTTTTTTCCGAGAGGGCCATCACTTTCTGTACAAGGTCGCACAAACCAGGACAAGTTTAGAGTCGCTTCTCACATCTTAGCACATCGCATAGTACTTGATACAACCATTCCACATAGATAATGATTATCTGCGATTCCTAAAACAGGCAACACTTAAAACGTTGAGTTTATCTTCACATCCATTTTTGTTTATAAAATGGACAATGGAACAGTGCTGCTTACTAGTGAATCCATGAAAATCCCCTGCAAATTTACCACTGTGCAACATGATGTCCATAATGTCCTGCCTGCAATTCACAAACAGTAAGGTATTACTATGCATTGTGAAAATTTTCGATCTATTACTCCAGTAAATGACTCTTTCACGTAATGAGAGTTACGAGGGCCTACAAAATTGTTGCAACGACTCATCAGTACCGACCAGATAATCATCCTAACAAGAGTAAAAAGAAGGGATTTGGCATACTCTCTTCACTAACCTAGAAACAGGTGTGTTATCACAACCCATGAAGATTTGACCACGTAACTTTTTCCGCAAAATTTCGATGCATAAATCAGCCGCGTCCTGCTAGATACACGAAAAAATCAGAACCATGATACGTGCGCTCAAAAAAGTTTACTTTGATCACCAGAACTTGTTGCCTGAAATATATGTCAGTCCAAGGCTCCAGCTATTCACGAGCAATTACTGATGTTTTCAAAAGCTAGAAACATTTAGCTTGAAATGCACGTGCAGAGCATGTCACAAACGCTATGACATTAAGGTAATGCTCACAGAAAACCAAAGATGATGCCAATTGTTTTCAAAAGGTTCACCTCATAATGAATAAGATTCAAAAAATGGTCAGGCCTGGCATCTACTGTTCCTTTTTGAAGCCAGTATATGTGCGCTCCACGATCCCGAGAGTGCACATTGAATCAAGAATAATACACTTGTATGTTTGAATATTAACGGATCGAGGCAACTCCAAGGTCTCAGCATTAATGATAACGTTGCGAGAACTTTCCGCAGCGATAAAAACAGATGGAGCACACGAGAAAACAGTTCATTATTCCAACTACAGCTAAACTGAGTGATAATCTGTGCAATGACTACTTCTCCCACCTCAAGAGTGACGTGCACATGGAAGGTAGAAATACTAAATCAAATCCTAGACACCCTTCAGGCATTCAGAAGGACAAAAAATAAAGTACAACAGTTGCACGCAAATGTCACTTCAAATACATGAACAATAACTTACTCTACCAACTGAAATGGTACAGCATACCCACAGAATATAAAATTTTATGCGTGGAGGATATATATAGGCCTGCCAATCGTACAACGTTCCCACCGACCTTCAAAATCTCCTCCGCATTCAGCAATCTATCCACACGAGGGCTCGTTCCTTTCTCAGTTATTGGCGCACTCTATTTTAACAAATCATTTTCGCACCACAAAATAACCGTTAAACTTCCCATCTATTTGCAAATGCAAAAAAATTGCACTCTATATGCAGAGACTTAAAACGTCCAGAGCTACTTTAAAACGTCGTACGTATAAAAACATATAAAAATTTGGTAATTTTCCGAAGTCGAGGTAACAAATGAATAAATGTCTCCATCTGAGCAGAATATGACTTAAGCATTAACTGCACGGGCGTAGGCTGTGACCAATTAACAAAGAAGCAAGCACATGCGTGAGAGACGCACGGTCATGAACATATGGACGAGGCCTACCTCATCACAATGGCCATTGTCATGAACGTCATAAACAAAACTGCTAGATGTGAATAACAATGAACCCTCCCCATTCCACCTCTGAGCTGCTGCCCTGCACAATCGATATACCGACATTGCGTAGCTGGTAAGTTGGTTTGTCGCAAATTCTTCTTACACCACAAATTGAACTTAAGTGAATTAAACAAATTCGCATGCCACAATTATCTTGGTTAAGAAGATTGCAATCCATTCTTAGAGCAGAAAATTTTACAACCTGACTTCTGCTGCGTAATCTTCACTACTAGACGGTGGAGCGCAGAATATCACATAAGGAAACTTGTCTCCAGAATGAGCATCCTTTGTGACTGGAAAAATTCCGAGCGACCGCAATTCTTCATGTCGGTTGTTAGTATTGGTTTGTCCCACAACTCTACACTCTTCATGCAGCTGAACACCACACCATACCACACCAATGTCAACTTCTTTGGAGACACGCACCAGAATTATATCGTCTTTCTTAAACTACCTAGAGTTCATGGACAGTTTAATGTGTCATAAAGCTATACGCTCATGTCACACTGCGACTAAATGGACCAAGCTACATAGCTTCGTAATCGATACGGAACACAAGAAAAGGGCTTAGTGATGAAGAGTGACTCCAAACGCAGATCTCCTACCTCTAGCCAACGTCGGCCTACAAGACTGCCAAGCACTCCAGGTCCAACAACCAGCAAATCAGCATGGGAGCTGGTCGTAATTTCACTCCTTCCTTCGTTACACTTCAACTCCGATACTTTCTCCGACATTTTCGCTTCGCACCTGACGCGTCTGAATGCAGCCTAGCAAACGCTGCCAATTCTTTGAGCATGAAGAACACTGAATCGGTTTGCCGCACCAGCAAACCTTAGAGCAGCGAATTCCGAGAGTATGCAGAAACAACGTCCTTGTGTAACAAATAGCAGCATCGGGCGAGATGATCCAAGAGGCCAAAGCCGCAACTCCTCTACTCAAACTTTACAATGCAGAATAATCATATTCTCTCTAATCAAACAGATTCAAAAGGCACGCACAAAAACTCACCGAAATAACAGTATATGCAGCAGCAGCAGCAGAAATCACATAATCTCGGCAACGCAATCACGATCGATTGAACGAGCTGCGACGCCGCTGCAGATAGTGAAAAAATCTTGGTAGGAAACTCCGACGCTCTGCGCAGCACTTGCTTCCTTAAGAGAGGTCGGTTGGGGCTCGGGGCATTACCACAAATACCCCAATCCTCGAAAAATCAAGTTCGTCCCAACAGACGGTCCCACCACCGCCATGGTCCTCCCAGGCTGTGAGCCTCCCGCTCCTCCTCGCAAGCGTTATTTTTAAATTTATTTTTGACACACCAGGAGTTCACTGGATACATTGATTAGTATACATGTAATAGAAAATAAATAAATAAAATCGAATGCAAGGTATTAACATCTTGCTAATTGGATGGACTTTTACATCTATAATAGTTAGTTTGTCAGTATTAGTTGATGAATTATCAATTCATGAATTGATGAATTGATGTATTTTGTGATTTTATTTTATTGGTTAGTCTAGTTTAACTTCAAATATCTTATGCGTCATTTAGGGTTTATCTAAGCTATGTAGAAAAGTTTTTCTTCTATTTGTGTGTTTATCTAATTTTGTATGAGTGATTTTCTCCAACATGTAATCATAGTTTAAAAGATTAGTCCAAATTGTGCTTCAAACTAGTTTGTCACTTCACATATTTCTATTGAAAAAAAATGTTCATTTGTATCCAAATCTTGATAATTTCTAAGCCATTTAGAAGATTGGGATTCTAAATTGCTTTTGCATCAAAGTCAGAATTCTATTTTTGAAGGTACAAAGTCCTACTACAATCTAATATGGTAATAGAAGTAGAATATTTCAATTTTTTTCTTATGAATTTACATACAAATAAAAATAATCTATTTTTAAAAACTTTTGATAACAATTAGTATCTTCTAGGTATTTCCTTTGTTGAGCTAAGTATATAAAAAAACCAATAGGAGATATTTTACCTTGTACAAAGTATGCATATTTTAATAAAAAATTAATCTAATCACATACCATAGAATCATTGACCTCTACAATCTTTGATTTAATATATAGTAGATAAAATAATTTATTATTATTATTATTATTATTATTATTTTAACACAAAAACATGGTACATTCAATGCATTAATGGAATAGAAAAAGTACAATAGACTACTTAGCTCCTTATACATAAAGGTGGAGCTAAGAATATTGAGAATGTGGAGCAACTATTAAGGCAGGCTCATTTACACTTTTGTATATGATCACACCATACTAAGGTATTATAGAGTTCCAGTTAGTTACATTATTACTTCTAAAACCAAGTATGTGTTTAGCCATTTAAAAGTTATCCCATCTCTTGAGTAGGAAAGACTCATGTTGATGGTATTTTACTAATTTTTTTTGACAAATTTCCAACAAATTTGTCCATATTCAATAAGATCTTTTCAAACTATGCTTCTAGTATGGAGTGTACTCTATACTTCATTTTCAAAGACAAACTTGTTTCTTTGAATCTAAATAGTCAATAAACAAAGTTTTTTTTAACAAAGACCAGATCTTGTAAAAATATTTGAATCTAAAAGGAAGAATTTTTACAAAAATAGCTTGTTGTTAAGTGAAGGATTTTCAAAGATCTCAATTGAAGGGATTGGATGTTAATGTATAAAAGAGAAGTAGCCCAATTTCAAATGTAATGGACTTGCTAACAATCCAAAAGCCAATAGAAAATAGATTTAGGTATTCGGAATTGATACATAGCATAGTGAATATCAATATTAGGATTGATTTTTCTTCTCCAAGTATTAACTATACATTTGTACCATATAAGCCAAATGAACATAACCTCTTTGTAAAAATGGAGGTTTGACCAAGTGTCTTTTCAATTAAATAAGAAGTCTTGGTCAAAGAAAATATTCTATTTTTATACCACTAAATTAGTAATAGAGCTATTATTTTGAAATAAATTTCTACTAAATTTAATAAAATATGTCATGCATTTTTTTACTAATAATTTAAAAATATGATAGAAGATCAAAGATCAATTCATTAATTGGAACATAGAAGAAATCAACTCCAAAAGCATCTTTTCTTATTGGTTTTTTTTTTTGGAACAACTCTAACAATTTACAAAAAATCTTCTATTTGATTCTTATTATCTTCTAAGACTCATTCAAGCAAAAGTTTTTCTTTATGAAAGTGGAGAATTTTAAATCAAACGCCTATTCAAAAAAACAAAAAATAAATAAAATTGTGGGATAAGGTAGGATAAACCATTTATTTTATTCTACTCCAATATATTTCAAAGGAAGTTGGAAAACCACATTAAGATGATGATTATTGGATTTTGGAAGGGCATTATCATATTGAAGTATATTTTTTCAAGAGATTAAAAAATATATGTAGAAAAAATCTTGAATAGAGCTATAAAATAGTGGAATGTAGTGTGTATATATTGCTTCTTCCATAAAGAGCAGAAATATTAGCCCTTTAAAGAGGTTTTTGATACAATAAAGATTGTTTGAATGGAAAATTGCAACTTGATGGAATTTTAGGTGAATGTCAATTAAAGAATATCAATGATCCTATTATAAAAAAATAATTCCACACATTATGAAATGAAGAAGGGAGATTGAGTGGAAGGAACTTATATATATATATATATATATATGTATCCAAAATTTTCTAATTTTATTCCATATTTTAGACCTAATATTCTATTTATAATTTGAATGAGTGATTAAATCAGATCTCATATCTAAGTTCTATAAGCCATAGGTTTGGAGATTATTAAATATTTTCTTGGCCCAATTGAAGAACCACAAATATCCATTTAGATTAAAGAGCTTTGGTGACTTTTTCTAGGTCAATAATACCAAAGCCTCCTTCTTCACAAGCTTTACAAGAAATAGACTATGCTACTTTGGATCAAGTTAAGGAAGTAATATTTTTCTACAAAAAAATTTTAATCATTAATTTGATTTTTTAAATAACCTTTATATAATCAGCCCACAAGACTAAATATATATATATATATATATATATATAATGAAGAAAATAACATGTTATTTGCAATGATGGTTGAACTTGCTATGATGATTATAATAGAGTACTAATAGTCTAATTATTGTATCATTTTATTAATAAAAAATTAATCAACATCTTATATGTTTAAGGAAATACCAAAAGGATTCTTAAAAAATTTATTAATACAAGTATTAAATATCCATGTCTATCCAAATTGATTTGTCTATATTAATATTATATGGTGTGATTTTCTATTTGAGAATATACTAGATATCTAATTATAAAGAATTTATTTATAACTTATTGGTAAGATTCTAATAAGTGATTTTTCTTTGCTAAAAATTATATATATATATATATATATATATATATATATATATATAAAATACTATTAGATATCTCTTATATTTAAATAGATTTATACATAAAGTTTTTTTATGATATATAAAAAATCTTTAACATCCTTTTCTATATAAAACCATAACAAATCAATTATTAATAAGATAGATTTTCAATAACTTCTAAGAAAATCTATAATCTCCTTTTAGAATCTCATCTTCATATTAAAATTTTATTATTGCTCTATATATCCATTTTTTCACCTCCATGAAGTCTTGACTCCTAAAAATCCCTTTAATTTTTACAAAATGCTCAAATTATAATAAAATACTTTAATACCTTATTCACTTGCAAAAGATTGATTTCTTCTTAAACTTTAGAATCCAATAACTCTTGATCTAGATGTTTAGTTTTTGTCAAATTTTTCCAAAGTATAGCTTATATCTTTAAACTTTACTATAAGAAAATTCAACCATAGATTTGCTTTTGATCGTTTAATATCTCAAAAATCCTAGCAAGTACTTGAAATCCTAATTTATAGACATCTAAGCACTATTTTCTTCATATCTCAAAAATCCCAAATCCTAATATCATAATGTTTTTGCATATAATTTTTTAATATAAAAATATATACTTTTGAAAATTTTGAGCCAAAATCTAATCAAAATTTTAAAAATGTAACTCAAAATACAACCACTAATTAAGCAGGTCACTTATTATCCTTTGATTGCAAGTATTGACTTCAATTCCCAATATCTCTTTCATCCCAACTTAGAATTTATTAAACTATATATGTAAAGTATAGCTAAAAAAGTTTTTTTCTAATTCTAATTGCTAATCCTTTATTGCTTTTGATATGTGCAAGTTATATTCAAAAGAATGATAGTAGGTACAATTTTGACACCTTAATTTTGAGTGCCTATATCTCTTTCAAAAAAACTCAAAATCATTCAATTTTTGCACCAAAATCATAACTAAAAATCTAAACTTGCTAATCCAAACCTTTGATGTTTAAATGCCTTCAAAGAAAGCCCTAATTCCTAATAAGGCCTGAAATAGCTTCCTTGAAATCCATTGGATATGACTTTTGGCCAATAGGAATAGAAATTTCTATCATCCGTCTCCATTCATCTACATGGATAGCCTAACTATTCTTTTTGATACTAAAAATTCCTTTCTAATCTTTTTTCTAATATGATTCACATAACATGTGTTCTAAATATCAAATAAAAGAAACGAAGTAAGATTTCAAGAATCACCAATGTCTAATAAAGATGGCTCAAATTATATAAAAGTAATTACCAATACAAAATCAATCTCAAAATTACTATCAAAAAAAAAAAAAAGTTATATAAACTTTAATAATAGTTCTTTTAAATGGATCTCTTCTAAACTAAGAATCTAACTACATTTTTGTAATCAATAAAAATCCATTAATATGGCTCTCATTTAGCTGCGTAATAAATTATATATTAAATATATATGTACAATATTTTTATATGGTATCCAAATCACAACACAACATTGTTTTACCATATTCTAATGACTACCAAATATAAATGGAATATTAGAAGGGAATTTATCAACCAAATTTCCTTATAATTGGCATCTTTTTTATTATTTATTAGATATATAAATATTCACAATTTCAATAAAATTCTTAAAAATATCTTTAAGAATAATCTAAATGGCTCTATTATATATAAGAGCACCTACGTTATTAATTAGATGTTTAATTGATGGTAAGATAAGTATGCAAATATTCCTTGCTTCTATTCAATTGAAATTATTTATATATTTGGAGGCTAGTTCTAATATGTAAAAGCATGTATTGAGCCACAAAGAGTTGCCCAACTCCTAAACTCTAAATTCACATAGTTTTTTTATTTTTATTTTTTTTTATTTTTAAATAATATTATATTTTAAAAAATTATTTTAAATATAACTATATAATTTTAAAACTTTGAAGAGATTTTTGAGGCTCCTTACACTATAAAATAGAATTTTTAACTTCATAAATTATTAAAGAGGATAATTATATTACTTTTCTTCTATTACTAATTTTTGTCTAAATAATCTAGATTTTTGAGAGCAAAAATATTGTTCTCCTCCTCCTCTTAAGTCAAGATAATCTTGAAAAGAAATAGCTCTAAAATTATTTGCCGTATCATGTCTTCTATATAAATATAGATTGACAAAATTAAACTTAGTTTCTTGGTTTAAAAAGAAGCTTGCTTATCAAAGATGATGGGATCTAATTCCTCTATTCATGTCATGATAAGGTTAAAAGGATCCATCTTCTTTTTTAGTAGTTTATGATTTCAATCTCCTAATTTATCTAGTAATAATAAAGGCCTCAATTTTTGACATTATCTTAGGATTGTGAGACATCTTCTAAATTCTTTTTCTTTGAACAATATTAAATAGAAATATAGGTTGAAAATATTTCTAGGAAAGAATAAAAGATTTTGTAGAGTTTTTGACTAGCTAATATATTTCTCCCTTGGAATTATCCTTTAGCTAGTCTACAACCTCTACAACTATTATATTATGTGATTCTACCAAAGTTTCCGCCTACTAGTTTATAACTTCTTCAACTATTATATCTTGTGATTTTTCTAATATTTTTATCAATTGATTGACCACCTCTACAATTACTATAGCTAGTGAAGACCTTAGATCCTAAGAGCTAAAAGGCGATTCTATCTCTCCCAAATCTATGACAATATAAACTAGCAAGTTGTATTCTAGTAACATTGGCTATCTCCTAAGCAAGCCTCTTATTCATATATTACTACTGAGAAAATTCTTTCTAAATTCAATAAAGACCTTCATTATATCTATCAACACCTTATATATTAATGACATCCGCCCATCTTCAAATTATATCTGATTTGCATCAATACAAGTTTCAATAGCCGACCTTCTAAAAAGGAATATTTAATCATTAGACGGCAATGTCATGTTGTAACACAACTTTAGGATGAAAGAGCAAAATAAGATATATATTATAGAGAAATTTAATTAAAAATTAAATTATAAAATTATTTTTTAAAAAAAGGTAAAAATAAAAAATAAAAAATAAAAAATAAAAGATAATAAAAATATTTAGTAATAATGCTATTTTTTTATAAAAAGAATTTTTATATACTTTATAGGGCCATAAATAAGACAAAATAAGATAGATTAGTAAAAATAATATTATAAACATCTTTAGATTAAAACAAAGGATAGTTTCCAATAAGAATTATCTAAAAAAATCTTAGATTGATATCCGAGGAAGGCCAGTTATGAACCAAGGTTAAAATCAGATTCCAAGATATAAAACTATGTGCTTATGGCAGATGGGATTTTCTTTTATAAATCAAAAAGTAGAATTTGAGAGCAAATTCAATAAATCTTCTTTATACATTGGTTTAAGGTTTTTAGATTTGAAATGATTTTTTGAGAGCTATGTAAAATCAAGGTTCTATTTGGATGACTTTGAATATTGAAAAATAAAGTAGATTTGTATTTTTGAGCATATTGAGAGTTCTATAGTAGATCTATAGATGTAAATTTGTAGATTTGTGTATGTAATAGTATTAAATATTTGTTGTGAATTTAAGCTTAATCAAACAATTAGATCAAAGGTTATTAAAATTTAAATTAGCTAGGATCTTAGAAATTAGATTTTTAATGTCAATGAGGATTTTTGGAATTTTGAAGAATTTGTTGGTTAGATTGGAATGATCCTTTTTTGAGCTAGTAATTAATTTAATTTTTAGTATTTTTAAAAAATTTAAAAATTTAAAAATAGTACAAAAAGAAGATATTGATATTGGAAGATCAACATCAAAGTTGGAGATATTAGAGACATACACTTTAGAGGTTCACAGAACCTTCTAGAATATTTTAAAAACTTTTTGAATTAGTGAAAGTTGGTTGAGAAGCTTCCTAATTGGTGAAAGTAGCTTGAGAAGTTTCTTAATTAGTGGAAGGAGCTTAAGAAGCATCCTAGTTAATAGAGGCTGCTTGAGAAGCTTCTTAGTTTTGATGGAAGCTACTCAAGAAGCGTCCTAGACAAGAGTATATATAAAAGTCAAGGCTGAAGAGTTCTTCAATCTTGACAATGCATCTCTTAGAATTCTAGCTCATTTTTTTTTGGTGTTGTTTATATATTCATCTGATTAATTCAAATTCTTGTTGGTTTCTTCTTGAAATCCTATCCTAATTGAAGTCTTTTACTTTGTATTCTCATATCCTTGACAGTTTGTCAAGACTGACCTCATCTTTAATATTAGAGTTAGATCCTTCTTATTAGAAAATGGATTATTTCTCTACTCAAAGGTATACTAGTGCTTTAGAAGCTGTCGATTATCCTCCTCTAATCTAATATTTTCTTTATCACAATATTGGAACTTTGTCCTACTTATGAGAGAGTGGATCACCCCTCTCTTTAAAGATCTTAAAGCATTTTAGAGGTTGCGGATTACCCTCCTCTAAACTGATATTGTCTTCTTATAGATTCATTTTTTTTTTCTCTTAGAATAGCTAGGGATCAAGACATTAGTATGACCAAATCTTCCAAGTCCAAGTTAGATGCCATTATAAGTGTTCTTATTACTTTATCTTCTAGAACTACGGAAATTGAAAGGATTATTGCAGAACTTTGTAATGACACTACATCTGGAGTGCCACAATCTAGACTACATTTATCTCCAACTTTTGTGATTGAAGATGCAGTACTACCTATGCTATGCCAAAAATATCTATATGTTTAATAACGTAACAAATTGTCAAGGACAAGAACTCGATGAAATCAAATGGACAAGTGAGACTTCTCTTATAAAATAGAAATAAGAAAATATGTATTCAATAGAAATTGGAATGGCTATTGTCAAAAGACAAGACAGCTAGAGACTCTTGAAACTAGATTAGAAGCAAGAAAGGAGTTGACAAGAGTGAAGAAGGCTTCACTCTTATCTCTATATATACTATCTAACTAGAAGCTACGTGGCCATGTTCTATAGGACCTCCAATATGTGTTGACTTTGAAGGCCACTTGCCTTAGCTTGCAAGGCAAGTTTTTTACATGTGCGCCACATAGTTAGCTTGAAGAACAAGCTATTAACATGTGTGGCACATGGTTAACTTGTTGACCAAGTTTCTAACCAAGAAATCAACTATGGACACCTATACGGTCAAAGCAACGTCTATGAAGTTTCTAGGAAGTTTCTCTAGAAGATATTATAGAATTAACCTACTTTTACCTACTTTTACCTAGTTCTACTTAATTATATAGGTAACTATGTGTATGTCCGTGACATTACCCCTCCTTTTAGGCACGAGTTCCACGAGGAGCGGTGGTTAGATGTTGAGGAAGTCTAAGATGCGCCGGATTGTATTTGCCACATACTCTGATCTTTGTTCTCTTTGAAGGTAATTAATGGGTCCTCTCAGCCATCGATAATGTTCCATTTCGGGGCGGGAAGACCACCCTGTTATTTGATCATTGTTATGACCTTCATAACTTTCTTTGAATAACACGTTTGGAACACCATCAGGAGTTGTTCCTACCTCCAATAAAATCACCAAATATCGGGAGTCTCTTCCAAGGTCATGATACCAAATACGTTGTATCTCGCCATCTATTCGCCATCTATAGAAGAACATGTCGTTCTTGAAGATCTTCATCTCGGTTGCGTCGTCTTGAAGGTTGTGACAATCACAACATCTCATCCGGCAAGTCAGCAAATGAAGGCTCTTGAGTTGAATCTGCTGGTTGTTGGTTCTCCATTTCCTCAGCGCCACAAATATAAAGAAGTTACAAACAAGGTTAGAAAGTTGAATGTTATCTTGCCTAGATCTTGTTTTTTTTATAGGAGAGGTTTTCATCTTGGTTTTGATGGATGTCATTGATGAAAGGTCTCCACCTTCCTTGCTGCATTTGCAAGATTCTTTGCCGGTTCCCATGTGCGCTCACTAATATTGTATCCGCGCCAATGAATAAGATATTCCAACCTATTTCGGTGCCGACTCAAATCTAAGACTTCTTCCACCTCAAATTCTTCATTGTTATTCACTTCTATAGGAGGCGGTGGCATTTGTTTTCTTCCTTGTATATTTTTTGTCTTATATGGCTCAAGTAAAGATACATAGAATACACGATGAATCTTCATAGACTCCGATAGCTTTAATTGATAAACGACTGGATTGACTTGTTCACAAATTGAGAATGGTCCAACTTATCACAAGGACAAATAGTCTTGATATTTCGACAAAGTAGCCATACCTTATCACCAACATGGAATTGAGGTTGTTGCTTGCGATAGACATCTGCATTGGTCTTTTGTCGTTCCTGAGCTTCTTTTAATTGCACCTTCATTGTTGCATGTAGCTCTGCCAATTGATTTGCCAAATCTTTTGCCGCACAATTATTAGCTTTTGAAAAGTCAAAAATATCAAGTCGTAGGTTATAACCATAATTGGCAAAGAAAGGTACTTGTTGAATAGAAGAATGTACCAAATTATTATAAGCAAACTCTGCCAATGGCAAAAGAGTTGTCCAATCGTCTTGATAGTAATTGATGGTACACCTCAAATATTGCTCCAAGACTTAGTTCGCTCGTTCCGTTTGACCATCTGTTTGAGGATGGAAGGCTGAAGATAGTTTTATATCCACCTTCAATATCTTGAATAGGATTCTCCAAAATTTGGATACAAATTGCATTCCTCTATCTGATATAATATCCCTTGGCAATCCATGATGGCGATAGATGTTGTCAAGAAAGAGCTTAGCTGTTTCTTCACCTGTGATAAATTTTGTACATAGTACAAAGTATACCATCTTGGTGAACCGATCTACAATCATGAATATGGAATCATATGAACTTGAAATTGGTAGATCTATGATAAAATCCATAGAGATAGAAGACCATAGTTGTTCTAGTATAGGTAGTGGTTGGAGAAGTCCGTAAGGTCGATGACGAGGGGTTTTTGATCTTGAACAGACATCGCATGATTGTACAAACTCTTTAACTGCCTTCCACATTTGAGGCCATCAAAAATCTCTTGATATTAGTTCCAGAGTCTTGTTGTACCCAAAATATCCTGCTACGGGAAAATTGTGACGAGCTTCAAGAGCACGTAGTCGTGCTTCGTCTTCTGGGATATACAAGCATCCTTCAAAGTAGAATAGATTGTTCTTGAATTTGAACTTGGAAGTATCATGAAACTTAGATGAATTGTTCTTAATATCATGAACAAGAGGCTTTGAGGACATACTTGATTGGATTTTCTTGAGAAAATTTGAATCAATAGTCAATATTGATATGATTGCTCGAAGATAAAATTGTTCTGGCTTCAAGAGGGTCGTTCTTTGTTGATCAAAAGCTGCATCTCCTTCTTTTGGAGCAAGATAAGAATGTCTAGAAAGGGCATCAGACAAACCTTGTTGTTTTCCTGGCCTATACGTGATAATGAACTCGAATCTTGACAAAGATATTCTCCAATGAGCTTGACGACGATTTAAAACACGTGCTGACAAGAAATACTCGAGATTCTTGTGATCCATATATACGATGATTAGATGGGAGGCGCCTTCTAGATAATGACGCCATTCTTGAAAAGAGTCCACGATTGCAAGAAGTTCTTTGTCGTGGATCTCATAATTAATCTCGGCTGCTGAAAACTTTCTTGAATGAAAAGCTATTGGATGAAGTTTGTCATCTATTCCCATTTGTGACAATACGGCATCCAATGCAAAATCTGATGCATCTGTTTCTATAAAGAATGCTTTAAAAAAGTCGACGCGATACAAGATTGGTGCAGAAATAAAAGTTGTCTTCAAAGCTTCAAATGATGCTTCTGCTTCCTTGCTCCACTCAAGTTTTTCTTTATAAGTTAAGCATGTCAATGGAGCTACAACTTGAGAAAAGTTCTTAATGAAGATCCGATAATAATTGGCAAATCCCAAAAAATACTGTACATCTTTTACTGTCCTTGGAATTTTTCAGTCCATAATTGTCTGAACTTTCTTAAGATCCATTATTAAGCCGTTATTAGAAATGATGTATCCTAGGAAGTCAACTTGAGTAGTATAAAATACACACTTTTCCATCTTGGCGTATAATCCTGTATCTCTAAGTTTTTGTAACACACGACAAATATGAAATTCATGTTCTTCTGTGTTCTTAGAGTAGATTAGAATGTCGTCTAAATAGCAGATAACAAAATCATCAATAAATTCACCAAAAACATCATTCATAAGATGTTGAAAAGCAGCTGGTGCATTTGTGAGTCCAAACGGGATGATATTATATTCAAAATGTCCATACCTAGTTCAAAATGCAGTCTTCCATTTGTCACCTTCTTTGATGCGGACCAAATTATATACTCCTTGTAGATCTATTTTTGTATAGATCTTTGCTTGGCTGAGTTGATTAAGAAGTCCTGAAATCAGAGGTAAAGGATACATGTTCTTGATGGTAATCTTATTAAATCCTCGATAATCTATGCACATCTGTAAGGATCCGTCTTTTTTCTTTACAAATAAGATAGGAGCTCCTGCTAGAGATTTTGAATGGTATATGAAGTTCTTAGCTAAGTTCTCTTCAATATATTCCTTCAATGCAGTCAGCTCGTTCTGCAATAAACTATAGATTGGTCCAAATAGTGGTTGAGCTCCTACTTGAAGGTCGATTGAATAATTATAAGATCGATGCTATGGAAGAATATCTGTGTTTTTCTTTTCAAAAACATCTTAAAAATCTTGATACTGGTTAGGAATATTACTTGTAGTCTTCTCAGTATCCGAAATAGGTGTGGCATATATAACAAAAGATGGTCCTTCTTTTGCCGCATGTATAAAAGCTTTCGCACCTATTAGTAAGGGTTTGGATATACTAGACTTATGTATTTCTACTTGACTAGTGGATTCTTGGGTTGAACTACAAGAAAAGTTGAGGTTACGAGAAATCCAATCTATTTGAGGATTATACTTTTTTAACTACGATAATCCTAAAATAATCGGATTTGAAGGGGATCTAATCACATTAAATATTACTACACTAGTATGTCCTTTAATTGCTACATCTAAAAGAACAATCTCATGGGTGACATCTCCAGAAGATAACAAATGATGATCTATGACTTCTACGTGCATAGGTTTAGCTTTCTTGATTAAAACTATTTCTTGTTTTTTGACAAAGTCTTCGTCTATGAAACAGGCTGAGGCTCATGAATCTAATAAAGCAAAGACTTTGTGATTCTTAGGTCCTAATGATACTTCAATTGTAAAACAAGGTGAGGGGTCTGAGGAGAGAATAGGACCTTTACAAGGTGTTGTACATGATTCCAGCTGCACGGTCCCTATTGTAGCTGGAGAAATTCGTTTTCCGACACAGTGTCTTCTCTAGCAGCCATACTTCTCATTTTGTGATTGCATTGCTTCTTTGGACAATATTGAGCAGTGTGTTTAGATTCTCCACAATATAAGTACAAACCCTCTTGACGACGTCGAGTCTTTTCCTGCTCAGTGAGAGGTTTAAAGCATACCGCATCAATTTGCATTGGTTCTGGTTTAGCCAAGTAAGTTTCTGAAAACTTAGGAGTTGCTGTCATCAATTGACTTGTTCCTCTCCAACTGAATTTATGTTCCTGGCGCCTTTCAAATAATCAATTGTCACATGCAATCGCTTGAGCAATAAATTGCTCCAAAGATTCAGCTTTTGGCATTGTTAGTAACAAATCTTTGACGTTATCCTTCAATCCATAATGAAATTGGTTGATAAGGGCTTTGTCATTCCACTCTACATCGCAAGCAAGATTTTGAAATTCAGCAGCATATGTTGTAGCTGACCGTGATCCTTGTCGTAAAGATAAAAGCTTGGTCTCTGCTACCCTCTCTCGGTCGCTTTCTCCAAATGTAGCCGTAAACACTTCAAGGAATGAATTCAGATTGTAAAGAAGTCTTGAATCTTTTTCCATCAAAGGTGTAAACCAAGAAAGGGCACTTCTAGATAGAAGTGCACCTATGAATCCAACTTGGATAAATCCATCAGGATATTGGAAAGGATGTAACCTTAAATAAAGCTTGACTTGTTGCAAAAATCCTCGAAATTTTCATCTTGTTCCATCAAATTTCTCGGGCATACTAATCTTTGCCTCTTTAACGCTTAAAGAAGCAAGATTTCTTGAATTCGGTTGGGAGGCTGATCTACTTGCTTCTCTCAGTTGTACAATTTCTTGGCGTACGCTCTAGACTTCCTCCATAGGTGTTGGAATAGCGCTTCCATGATTACCATTGGTGATTCGTGAAATTTCCACTCTAAGAGTATTGACAAGCTCCTGAAGATCTGCAATAGTTACAAATCTATTCTCGCTTCCAGTAAGTGTAGCATCTATGATTTTTCCTTCCATCTTAGACAACTTCACAAATCTATAATTTGGATTAGAGGAGGGTAATCTACAACCTCTAATATCAAACAAAAATCTTCCACAAAGAGGGGTGATCCACTCTCTTTTAGGAAAAAATCAAGGTTAGAAAGCAAATTGAGTCAATTCAAAGGTGGGTAGTCCGCAACCTTCAAATACAAAGAATAGAAGTGGGATAATCCACTCACTTCTAATACAAAACAAGAACAATAAATCTTCACTCTTGTCAAACTATCAAGGACAAGAACTCGATGAAATCAAATGGACAAGTAAGACATCTCTTATAAAATAGATATAAGAAAATATGTATTCAATAGAAATTGGAATGGCTATTGTCAAAAGACAAGACAACTAGAGACTCTTGAAACTAGATTAGAAGCAAGAAAGGAATTGACAAGAGTGAAGAAGGCTTCACTCTTGTCTCTACATATACTATCTAACTAGAAGCTACGTGGCCATGTTCTATAGGACTTCCAATATGTGTTGACTTTGAAGGCCACTTGCCTTAGCTTGCAAGACAAGTTTTTTACATGTGCGCCACGTAGTTAGCTTGAAAAACAAGCTATTAACATGTGTGGCACATGGTTAACTTGTTGACCAAGTTTCTAACCAAGAAATCAACTATGGACACCTATACGGTCAAAGCAGCATCTATAAAGTTTCTAGGAAGTTCTTCTCGAAGATATTATAGAATTAACCTACTTTTAACTACTTTTATCTAGTTCTACTTAATTATATAGGTAACTATGTATATGTCCGTGACACAAATCGCAAGTTAGTCTTTCAAAAAAATATGATGGTATGTGTTCAAAGTTTGAAGGGCTTGTCAATTAAATTTAATTAATAACGGTTCTACAACCTGATATTTATATAAATAAAGAATCATGGATTGGATTGGTTGGCTTCTTGCTTACGAGGCAAGTATTATTATGGTTTGCTCTCTTGTTTAAAAAAAGAACATCAATTTTTAATAATTTTGAAGTATTCATGAAAGCATTTGTAGAAGAATTTCGGAAACATAACAAGGCTCATTGGACAATAACTAAAATCTAAACATTCCATCAATGGACACACACTGTATTAATCTATGTATTCAATAAGCCATTAGCCATTAGCCAAGGCATAAAATGAAGCCACTAGCTAGGCCGTAAAATGTGATAATCGATTATTTCAACATTGACAAGATCAATATTCATGGACTTCAACAAGACAACATACAATTCGACATACTCCTGCTATATCAACAAATATTTTGAATTCACACTCAGAAATAGAAGATATGTAATTTGATGTAGTATGATTTAAACATCTTAGTTCACAAGAAAAGAAGCATTGAATAGAAAAAGGTCTATACCTATACTGTAACAAGGAAGGCCACAAGATTGACAATTGTCCAAAAAAATAAAATTGACATATTACAAAAACCAAGAATGCAATTTTTTAGGAAAATGATAATATTCAGCTACAATAGGGACCGTACAACTAGACAATCCAATATTATAAAACTATTCAAGTTCTTCTCTTTCTACTCAACTTAATTGTTGTTTTATATTTTCTTTGTATTTTGGCCCTCAAAAGCTTTGGACAACTACTTTGTCAAATTTAAGAACATCCACTTGTTTTGTAGATGATACATTTGCTAAGCTTTATAAAATTCTTCTAATACAAAAATCCAAACCTATTCATATAGAAGTAATAGATGGATGACCCTTATCCTTTGGTAGTGTCACCCATGAAACCACACCTATAGAAGTGTCATTTAAAGATCATAGAAGCCAAATCATGTTCAATGCTATTAGAATTCTTTCAAATCCCGTTATTCTTGGATTGTCTTGGTTAAAAAAGCATAATCCATTTAAAGATTGGAGGCCGCAAAGAACAACATTTTTTTATAGAGATCCTTGTAATTTTTTTTATAAAAAGCCACAAATTGATAAATTTTTATTCATTAGAGTAAGAACTTTTATAAAATTGATCAAAGAAGATATACCATTTGTTATTTATGCGACTCTAATTAAAAAAGATATGACTTCATCAGCAAGTATTCCAGAGCAGTGTAGCAAATTTCAAGATGTTTTTCAGAAGAAGAATGCTGATATATTGTTGGAGTACCAACCATACAATTGTGCTATAGATCTTCAAGAAGGAATACAACCACTTTTTGGCCCAATCTATAATCTTTTTCAAAATGAGCTTTTGATATTGAAAAATTATATTGATGAAAATCTTGCAAAAAACTTCATCAGGTATTCAAAATCTCTAGCAAATGTACTTATACTTTTTGTGAAGAAGAAGGATGGTTCTTTGAATATGTGCATTGATTATTGGAAATTAAATAAGATAACGGTAAAGAATCGTTATCCACTAACGTTAATCTCAAGACTCTTAGAACAACTTGGCCAAGCCAAAATTTATATTAAGATAGATCTTTGTAGAGCATACAACTTGATATAGATCAAAGAGGGAGATGAATAAAAGACCACATTTCAGACAAGGTATGGACATTTTGAATATAATATCATGCCCTTTGGACTAATAAATACACCTATTATCTTTTAGCATTTAATGAATGACATTTTTCAAGAGTACTTAAACAAATTTATAGTGATCTATCTTGATGATATCTTAATCTATTCAAAAAATCTGAAGGAACACAAGAAGCATGTCAAGTTGGTATTACAAAAGCTGCGAGATACAAGTTTGTATACCAAACTAGAATAATCTATATTTTATTAATCTAAGATGGAATTTTTGGAATACATCATATTTGCTGAGGATTTGGTGAGGCATTTTACATAGAGATTGATGCTTCAGATTTTGCTCTAGGGGCTGTACTTTTACAAATGGATATAAACAATAAATTCTATCTTATTGCATTTTATTCTCAAAAAATTTCTACTGCCAAAATTAATTATGAAATCTACAATAAGGAGCTTCTTGCCATTGTGGATTCTTTTTAAGAATGGCATCATTTTTTTGAAGGAGCAATGCATCATGTGATTGTATATACAGATTATAAGAACTTGGAATATTTTATATCAACTCGGATTCTTAATCGTTGTTAAGCTTGATGGAATATGTTATTCTCTCAATTTAATTTTATTATCACTTATCAATCCAAGAAGCAACCAAGATTGTCTAATGTATTATTGAGGAGATCATATCTGATACCAAAGATAGAGGAGGTAGCGTTTGATCAACAATATACAACTTTGTTGAAATCAAAGCAATTTCATCTTTGTGCCACTATTATATTGGCACTTATTGATTCTAGTTTTTTTAATGATGTGCATATTGTAACCACTAATGATGCTTTGATCTTTGATATCAAGCGTTGCTTTAAAACAAATGTTGATAAGTTCAAATCTGAGGAAGACTTTTTATATTTTGAAGAACGTTTGTATATCCTAGAAGGACCAACTTGACTACATGTTCTTCAATCTCGCTATGATTTTTTAGCTGTGGATCACTTAAGACTTAACAAGATCTTGAAACTTATTTCTCAAGATTTTTGATGGCCTCAAATGCAGAAGGCAATGAAGGACTTTGTGCTCTCTTACAACATCTGTTCAAGGTCCAAAAATCTTCAACATTGTTCTTATGGACTCTTACAACCTTTGCCTATTTCAAAATGGTCATGATCTTCTATCTCAATGGATTTCATCATAAATCTATTGCCATCCAATTTATTAGATAGCATCTTTGTAGTGGTTGATCGCTTTACAAAAATGGCTCATTTCATTCCTTATAAAAAGATTACATCTAGTGAAGAAACGACAAGGCTCTTTTATGACAATATATATTGATATCATGGCCTATCATATGATGTTGTATTTGATCAAGGATTCCAATTTATACCTAAGTTTTAAAAATTTCCTTTTAAAATATTTAAGGTGGATATTAAATTTTTTTCGGCTTTCTATCCTCATACTGACAGCCAAATAGAATAAGTTAATTAAGTTTTGGAACAATATTTATGATGTAGCATTAACTATCAATAAGACAATTACATCTCATATTTGCCATTAGCAGAATTTATATATAATAATAATGTTCATGCCTCAATTTAGTAAATACCATTTTATTTCAACTATGGATATCATCTAAAGCTTGATTTGTAGATTATGCCAAAGAACAACAATCGAGTAGTTGAAAGATTTGCAAAGCATCTATTACAACATCAAACAACCTTGAAGCTTCAATTACAAGCAGCTTAAGATACTTTTAAGGCATCTATAGAAAAATTCAAGAATCAATCGCTTGCTTTTTATATTAGAGATAAAATATGACTACTTTGACAAAACATCAAGACTAAGCAACTATGCAATAAGTTGGACTATCGAAGGTTGGAACTATTTTCTATCTAGAAGCAAATCAATTCAATAACATATCGCTTGATATTTCCATTTGCTATGAAGATACATCCAATTTTTCATATCTTTCTTTTAGAATCTTATAGAAAGTCATATATTCTAGGAAGAGTGCAACAATTGCCGCCTAATATCAAAATTGAAGACTATGAAGAATACAAGGATGAAAAGGTACTTGATTCACGGCCAAGGTGGAGTACATTAGAATATCTTGTTCATTGGCAAGGCTGTGATATTAATGAGTGCACATAAGGACTGATCAAAAATCTTACTAATGCACCTCAAAAGGTACAAATATTTCATCAATTCTATTCCTACAAATCCAGACGTATTCATTAATAATTTTTTAGAAGTTAATAGAAGGAACTCAAGAAGCTTTTCAGTTAGTGGAAGGAGCTTAAGCAGCTTTCTAATTAGTAGAAGGAATTTAAGAAGCTTTCCAATTGGTAGAAGCTGCTCAAGAAGCTTCTTAATTTTGAAGGAAGCCACTTAAAAAGCATCCTAGATAGAAGTATATGTAATGGTCGAGATTGAAGAATTGTTCAGTCTTGACAGCGTATTTTTTGGAGTTCTAGCTCATTTTTTTTTGGTATTGTTTGTGTATTGATCTAGTTAATTCAAGTTCTTGTTGGTTTCTTCTAGAAACCTTGTCTTAGTTGAAGTTTCTTGTGTTGTATTCTTGAGTCTGCGGTAGATGAAGGAAGCTGAGCAATATCTAAGAAAATTAGGAGTTTTTTTTTGTAATTGGAAAGTTTGATTTTTTTCAAATTTTATTTACATGTTTTTAATTAGAAGATTTAGAAGTGTATAAATTTCAAATGAAGATCAACTATTAATTTGATAATTATTGAGATTTTAAATTTTCTATTGAATTTGATTAGGATTTTATTAGAATTCATTGAGATATTAAGATTTTATTAAGATTTATTAAGGTATTAGGATTTTATTAGAATATTAAGAATTTATTAGATTTCATTAAGATATTAGGATTTCATTAGAATTTCATTAGGATATTAGGATTTTATTATGATTTCATTAGAATTTGATTAAGATTTGACTTAAGATTTGATTTAGGATTTCACTAAGATTTGATTTAAGATTTGATTTAAGTTTTTACTAAGTATTTACTTAGGATTTGACTTATACTTATATTAGGATTTCATTAGGATTTCATTAAGATTTGATAAAAATTTGATTAAAATTTTAATTGGAATATATTTCAAATTGGATTAAAGTTCAATTAAAAATTATTTAAAATATTAATAGGATTGTTAGATTCTTAATTAATTATAATATATAAGTATACCTTCCACAGCCAAGTATTCTATGCATTTTCAAATAAAACGATACGTAATATGACAGTGGACAATATTTTTTGTCAAAGATACGAGAATACAAAACAAGAAACTTGAACTAGGACAGGGTTTCCAGAAGAAACCAACAAGAACTTAAATTAATCAGATGAGTACACAAACAATATTAAGAAAAATGAACTAAAACTCCAAGAAATATGTTGTCAAGGCTAAAAAATTCTTCAATCTCAACCCTTATATATATTTTTGTCTAGGATGCTTCTTAAGCGGCTTCCTTCAAAACTAAGAAGCTTTTTGAGCAGCTTCTATCAACTGAGAAGCTTCTTGAGTTCCTTCTACTAGTTGGAAAGCTTCTTGAGCTCCTTCTATTAATTGGAAAGCTTCTTGAGCTCCTTCTACTAACTGTGAAGCTTCTTGAGCTCCTTCTATTAATTGGAAAGCTTCTTGAGCTCCTTCTACTAACTGTGAAGCTTCTTGAGCTTCTTCTATTAACTATGAAACTTCTCAATCGACTTTCACCAACTAGGAAGCTTTTCAATTGACTTTGACTAATTCAAAAAGCTTTTAGAATATTCTATAAGGTTTCATGAACCTTTAAAGTATATGTCCCTAATATCACCCCCTTCTCTAGTGACGAGTTTCAAGAAGAGCTCAATCTTAATACATATGTAAGAAATCAAAAATATATTATATTAATAAAGCTATATATTTTTTTTTCTATTTTTGAGCAATGGATTCTAATGCTCCTTGGAAAAATCACCCATAGCCTTGACCTAGTACCTCCATTATTAAAATATCCCATCTAAGGATGTGATCTTCATTATAGCCTTCAAAACATCCTCCAAATAAGATTTCAAGATTAAAAAGATTCACCTTTCCAAGCTCAAACAATATCATTAGAACCATTAGGAATCAAGACTTATATGGTTGAATCTTGCTCCTAATGGCTCTAATCAAAGTCATATTTAGCACTGAAATGTATTATCTTTACTTTGTTCAATTGAAGGGTGTGAAAATTACATTGGTTCATTCAAAGCTTGCATAGCAAACAAATCTTCTAAGTCTTATTCTCTCAATGCTTGAAGGTTTGATATGGTGACTAACTTGCTTCTACCACTCTATTCTATCTTGGAACAAACAACTACATGTTGATGAAGGCTTTAATTTAATACTCTCTTTTTTATAAGTATTCCTTGAATCCAACATTTACTAAATACTTATCATTGAATATGTTGTCGGATAGAGAAAATCCTGTTGAAGAAAACACCGAGTTCCTAGTTGCTACTAGAACTAATAGGAAACATGAAAAGAAGCCATACAAGTATCTTATATACTTATATAAAACTTATTCAAGCTTCTATATTATACTTGTACTAAAATTATATAAAATTTATACAAATATAAAGTATAATCCTTTGTATAAAACTTATACAAAAATAAAATATAATCCTTTATATAATATTTATATAAATATAAAATATAAATATTTTATATAATATTTATAAAATAATTGTATAAATAATTTATATAATATTTATAAAATAATTGTATAAATATTTAATAAAAATATAAGTATAAATACTTGTAGAATATACATAAGCAAATTATGTATATATTCAAGTATACCTCAAAATACAACCGCATATGAGGAATTCAAGTTATATAATTTGCTGAAATTAAATAAATTCCTAAAAATTAATCCAAATGTCAAATCAAAAGTGCATATAGTCTATGGAAAGTTAATAATACATAGTAAAACCTTTCAAAATTTCACAAATAGATGTCTTACCACTTAAAAATTATGACTAATTGAAGTAGGTACAAAAAATTTCCAGCAAACTGCAAAGACAACAAAGCTCTTCTTACTTCAGCTTCTATTGTAATCACTTGGCTTCTCCAAATTGGACATACAATAGCTTTTTAAAAATCTCACTTTATCATCTAACTTGTCCTTAAATATTGTACATATATCTCTCAAACTTCAGATTTTATGGCTAGTTGAAACTACCCCTCAAATCCTAGTGACAATTTGTCCTCTTGTCACTTCACAATTCATAAAATTCTCATAGAAGCTCCAAATATATTTATTTTTATTCTCACAAAAAGCTTATATAAGCTAATATAAATACCTAAAATATCAAAAAGATTTAAGAGATTTTCCAACTCGGATGGTTGAACAAAATCTCTGCCCCTCTTTGTCAAGTAGCAGTAGACCCTTTTCCACTCTCAAGCTCACAATTCTTTTTTCCAACTCTAAATGCTTTAAAAATTAGTTTTATAAAAATCTAACACAAATTACTCTACACTCTCTACAAATTTCACTACAAAAGAATCCAAACCAAACTTGTAGTAGCAGCTCAAAGTTTATGCCTTTACTTCTCGATAGCAACAGATCCCACTCTATTAAAATAAGCATAATTTTTTACTTACAATTCCAAAATAAGCAAGTAAGTAGGCTTTGGAATACTAACAACTTAAAAAATACATCTTCCAAATTTCATTATAAAAGCTTTTATACCCTTGAAGCTATCTCTCTTCAAAATTACATACTTCAAAATAACCAACCTTAGTTCTATTAAGAGGAGTATCCTCCTTTTTTCCTCCACATCAGCCCATGCTACATCCACATGGACAGCCAAAATCCTATTGAATAGGCCTTATTCACCATGTATTCTTCTCTTTTATCCCTTATAAGAGATCATGCTACCTCAAAGTCAACAAGAAAGGTAAAACAGCCTTTACCTTTCTTCCAACTACAAAAAAATCTATTTTAAGGTAAAAAAAGGTAGAAAAAAAAAAAAAAAAAATAGCCATGTTAATTCATTAATTAAGTGGCTAAAACAAATCCTTCTCTTAGAATATCTTCCAAAATAGCCTCAAACATTCACATATAGATAACAAAAAAAAATATATATATATATATATATATATATATATATAATATTTTTACATACTGCATGTAAATACAGTTAGACAACATTTGGATTTGTAGGGATAGAATTGATGAAATATTTGTACCTTTTGAGGTGCATTAGTAAGATTTTTGATCAGTCCTTATGTGCACTCATTAATATCACAGCCTTGCCAATGAACAAGATATTCTAATGTACTCCACCTTGGCCGTGAATCAAGTACCTTTTCATCCTTGTATTCTTCATAGTCTTCAATTTTGATATTAGGCGGCAATTGTTGCACTCTTCCTAGAATATATGACTTTCTATAAGATTCTAAAAGAAAGATATGAAAAATTGGATGTATCTTCATAGCAAATGGAAATATCAAGCGATATGTTATTGAATTGATTTGCTTCTAGATAGAAAATAGTTCCAACCTTCGATAGTCCAACTTATTGCATAGTTGCTTAGTCTTGATGTTTTGTCAAAGTAGTCATATTTTATCTCTAATATAAAAAGCAGGCGATTGATTCTTGAATTTTTCTATAGATGCCTTAAAAGTATCTTAAGCTGCTTGTAATTGAAGCTTCAAGGTTGTTTGATGTTGTAATAGATGCTTTGCAAATCTTTCAACTACTCGATTGTTGTTCTTTGGCATAATCTACAAATCAAGCTTTAGATGATATCCATAGTTGAAATAAAATGGTATTTACTAAGTTGAGGCATGAACATTATTATTATATATAAATTCTGCTAATGGCAAATATGAGATGTAATTGTCTTGTTGATAGTTAATGCTACATCATAAATATTGTTCCAAAACTTAATTAGCTTATTCTATTTGGCCATTGTCATGGTAAAAGTCCGCTTCAGGTAGACGCAAGGTCCCTCTTTACAATCAAGTTGGATCCAATATGCACAAACTTTCTTAAATTTTTCTTTTTTATAGTCACAAAACTATGCGTATAATAAATCAACAAACTAGAAGCTTGAAAATTAATAAATCAAAATCCAGCCGTTTATATAAGTTCAAATTTTGGAAGCATAGAGTTCACTTCTTTAGTCATCTTCACAAAAATTCTCAACCGTGAATTCATTACTGATCACCAAATATCATCAAAATATTAGCAAGTAATTATATAAGTAAAAACCAAACCAGAAACTTGAAAATTCATAATTTAAGATTTAGCCGTTTAAATAAGCTCAAAATTAGGAAAAACATAATTCATACCTTTGATCTTTGTCACATAAATTTTGAGCTGTGAATTCATTGCTGATCATTAGATATCACCAAATCCTTGGCAGATACTTTTAGAACTCAAATCTCAATCTGAAACTTAAAAATTCATAATTTAAGATCCAGCTCTTCAAATAAGCTCAAAATTTGGGAAAACATAACTCATACCTTTGATCTTCATTACATAAATTTTGAGCTATGAATTCATTGCTGATCGTTAGATATCACCAAATCCTTGGCAGATACTTTTAAAAGTCAAAATCCTAGATACCTGAGAACAAATTTGCCATTACTCCCTAATCAAAGTCTTAATTGATATGAGATTTTAGACATAGACTCTTTATAGTATAAGTAATATGTACACAAAAAATGAGCTTCAAATTCTTCTTGAAACTCAAGTTCTAGCTTAAAGCAAACCCTTCTCTTTATCTAACTTCTTCAAAACCCTAGTTTAGTTTGCTGGGTTTAACTAGCCATAACTCACTCATTCTAAACTCATTTCTATCAATTCTTCAATGTAAAATGTATAGCTTAAAGTCTAGATTCTAATCCAACTTCTTGATTTCTTGCTAGTATCTTAAAACTTCTAATATACCTTGAAAAGTGACAGTAGGTGTCATATTAGTAGTCTAAGTTCAAACAAGCATATCTCTCTCATCAAAGCTCTGAATCATGCGTTTCTACCACCTAAACTCATGCCAAGAAGAAGCTCTTTCTCAATACTCCCCTGGATTTGCCAAAAAACCTTGTCTTCTTCTCTTTGAAGCTTGTCAAAGAAGTCGCAGCCAAGGTCTTCATAGTCCAAGTCAACAATTAATAGTTTAAAGTTATAAAAACCCCAAATCTAATCCTCCAAGTCAGCACTATTAATGGCAGCCAACTATTGACATCCAAACCTCTATTTATCTTTGGTAAAATCCTAAATTCAACTTCAAAGTCAAAACTCCTTATATCTACAAATATAATCCCGAATCTACTAAAATCTAAGATTGGAAAAAAGATAAAAGAAATAAAAGAAGTTTTCAAGGCTAAATCAAAGTTAAAGTTAAGATTAAAGATAAGGTAAAATTTTAGCCAAAGAAAAAGAAAGAAAGTGAGAAATTTTTTCTAAACTATACAAAAACTTAGATTGATAAGAAGAAAGA
Source organism: Physcomitrellopsis africana (assembly GCA_036785485.1). Classification (NCBI taxonomy): domain Eukaryota; kingdom Viridiplantae; phylum Streptophyta; class Bryopsida; order Funariales; family Funariaceae; genus Physcomitrellopsis; species Physcomitrellopsis africana. The sequence goes on from JAWRVF010000045.1 coordinate 442,444, forward strand.
TAGAACTTAATAAAATTTTGAAGAAAAGATAGTTAAGTTAGGTTTCTAAATATGGATGTATTTACTTTACGACATCGTCAGTTTAAAGATAGAAAGCCAAAAAAAAATTTAATATCCACCTTAAATATTTTAAAAGGAAATTTTTAAAACTTAGGTATAAATTGGAATCCTTGATCAAATACAACATCATATGATAGGCCATGATATCAATATATATTGTCATAAAAGAGCCTTGTCGTTTCTTCACTAGATGTAATCTTTTTACAAGGAATGAAATGAGCCATTTTTGTAAAGCGATCAACCACTACAAAGATGCTATCTAATAAATTGGATGGCAATAGATTTATGATGAAATCCATTGAGATAGAAGATCATGACCATTTTGAAATAGGCAAAGGTTGTAAGAGTCCATAAGAACAATGTTGAAGATTTTTGGACCTTGAACAGATGTTGTAAGAGAGCACAAAGTCCTTCATTGCCTTCTGCATTTGAGGCCATCAAAAATCTTGAGAAATAAGTTTCAAGATCTTGTTAAGTCTTAAGTGATCCACAGCTAAAAAATCATAGCGAGATTGAAGAACATGTAGTCAAGTTGGTCCTTCTAGGATATACAAACGTTCTTCAAAATATAAAAAGTCTTCCTCAGATTTGAACTTATCAACATTTATTTTCAAGCGACGCTTGATATTAAAGATCAAAGCATCATTAGTGGTTACAATATGCACATCATTAAAAAAACTAGAATCAATAAGTGCCAATATAATAGTGGCACAAAGATGAAATTGCTTTGATTTCAACAAAGTTGTATATTGTTGATCAAACGCTACCTCCTCTATCTTTGGTATCAGATATGATCTCCTCAATAATACATTAGACAATCTTGGTTGCTTCTTGGATTGATAAGTGATAATAAAATTAAATTGAGAGAATAACATATTCCATCAAGCTTAACAACGATTAAGAATCCGAGTTGATATAAAATATTCCAAGTTCTTATAATCTGTATATACAATCACATGATGCATTGCTCCTTCAAAAAAATGATGCCATTCTTAAAAAGAATCCACAATGGCAAGAAGCTCCTTATTGTAGATTTCATAATTAATTTTGGCAGTAGAAATTTTTTGAGAATAAAATGCAATAAGATAGAATTTATTGTTTATATCCATTTGTAAAAGTACAGCCCCTAGAGCAAAATCTGAAGCATCAATCTCTATGTAAAATGCCTCACCAAATCCTCAGCAAATATGATGTATTCCAAAAATTCTATCTTAGATTAATAAAATATAGATTATTCTAGTTTGGTATACAAACTTGTATCTCGCAGCTTTTGTAATACCAACTTGACATGCTTCTTGTGTTCCTTCAGATTTTTTGAATAGATTAAGATATCATCAAGATAGATCACTATAAATTTGTTTAAGTACTCTTGAAAAATGTCATTCATTAAATGCTAAAAGATAATAGGTGTATTTATTAGTCCAAAGGGCATGATATTATATTCAAAATGTCCATACCTTGTCTGAAATGTGGTCTTTTATTCATCTCCCTCTTTGATCTATATCAAGTTGTATGCTCTACAAAGATCTATCTTAATATAAATTTTGGCTTGGCCAAGTTGTTCTAAGAGTCTTGAGATTAACGTTAGTGGATAACGATTCTTTACCGTTATCTTATTTAATTTCCAATAATCAATGCACATATTCAAAGAACCATCCTTCTTCTTCACAAAAAGTATAAGTACATTTGCTAGAGATTTTGAATACCTGATGAAGTTTTTTGCAAGATTTTCATCAATATAATTTTTCAATATCAAAAGCTCATTTTGAAAAAGATTATAGATTGGGCCAAAAAGTGGTTGTATTCCTTCTTGAAGATCTATAGCACAATTGTATGGTTGGTACTCCAACAATATATCAGCATTCTTCTTCTGAAAAACATCTTGAAATTTGCTACACTGCTCTGGAATACTTGCTGATGAAGTCATATCTTTTTTAATTAGAGTCGCATAAATAACAAATGATATATCTTCTTTGATCAATTTTATAAAAGTTCTTACTCTAATGAATAAAAATTTATCAATTTGTGGCTTTTTATAAAAAAAATTACAAGGATCTCTATAAAAAAATGTTGTTCTTTGCGGCCTCCAATCTTTAAATGGATTATGCTTTTTTAACCAAGACAATCCAAGAATAACGGGATTTGAAAGAATTCTAATAGCATTGAACATGATTTGGCTTCTATGATCTTTAAATGACACTTCTATAGGTGTGGTTTCATGGGTGACACTACCAAAGGATAAGGGTCATCCATCTATTACTTCTATATGAATAGGTTTGGATTTTTGTATTAGAAGAATTTTATAAAGCTTAGCAAATGTATCATCTACAAAACAAGTGGATGTTCTTAAATTTGACAAAGTAGTTGTCCAAAGCTTTTGAGGGCCAAAATACAAAAAAAATATAAAACAACAAGTTGAGTAGAAAGAGAAGAACTTGAATAGTTTTATAATATTGGATTGTCTAGTTGTACGGTCCCTATTGTAGCTGAATATTATCATTTTCCTAAAAAATTGCATTCTTGGTTTTTGTAATATGTCAATTTTATTTTTTTGGACAATTGTCAATCTTGTGGCCTTCCTTGTTACAGTATAGGTATAGACCTTTTTCTATTCAATGCTTCTTTTCTTGTGAACTAAGATGTTTAAATCATACTACATCAAATTGCATATCTTCTATTTCTGAGTGTGAATTCAAAATATTTGTTGATGTAGCAGGGGTATGTCGAATTGTATATTGTCTTGTTGAAGTCCATGAATATTGATCTTGTCAATGTTGAAATAATCGATTATTACATTTTACAGCTTAACTAATAGCTTCATTAAGCAATTGTAGATCTAGTATCATGTAGTATCACAACCATTAGGAGAAAGAGGGAAGGAATGAATATAATATATAAGAGCTCAAATGGAAATATTTTAACAAATTATCTTAGAATTAAAGTCAATAGATAAGAAAGTAGAAAAAAGTCAAAAGTACTAATATTGCTCTTTTTATAATTGGCTTCTATTTATTTTATATGGCCATAAATAAAGCAAAGTAAAATATATTAGAAAAATAAATAATATAGGCTTCTTTAGGAAGGAGTTAAGAATAGATTTTAGAAAATTTTATCTTAAAATTCTCAAAGTTGATATATAGAGAGTATAAGTTAAGAGCCTAGATCAGATTCAGACCCTAAGGTACAAAACCGCATGCCCATGGTGGATTGATGGATCTTTTGCAAATCAAAGAATTGGATTAGGAAAAAAAACTTGAGAGGGTATGTTTTAGTATTGATTTTGAGTTTTTTAGAAAAAAATTGGCTTAGTAAGAGCTTTGCAAAGTCAAGGTTGTATTGAGTGACTTTGGATTTTGTGAAATAAAGAGAGGATTTATAAATTTGAGCATTTTGTAAGTTTGATCATAATTCTATAAGTAAAAAATTCGAAAATTTGTGATTGTAGTTGTGATTGAAATGTATTATAATTATGAGCTTGATCAAATAGTTTAATTGGGAGTTATTGAAGTTCAAGTGGATTAAGGTATCAAAAGTTGGGATTTGAGGATTAGTGAGGATTTCTTAAATATTTACCAATTTGTCAACTGAATTGAGGTGAAAGTTTTTGGTATGGATAATAAATAAGATTTTCTATGGATAAATGAATTTTGAGAGTGATTGAATAGTGCAAAGAGAAGATATTCATGTTAGAAGTTTGACATTAGGGTTGGAGAAGGAGGGTGCCTGACACTCGAGTAGAAATTCAAGTATAAATTTTGTTGGATAACTTGGATCCTTTCAAATTTTTTGTATATGTTTTCAATTTAATTTTTAAAAAGTATGAAAAATTTAGACTAATATCAAGAATTAAATCATCAGCCATTGTAGTTTCAATCTATTATAAGGTTTGGTTGGAATTTGTTAGATTTCGGTTAGAATTTGTTAGAATTTGATTAGGATTTATTAAGATTTGTTAGGATTTAATTAAGATTTATTAAGATTATTAGGATTTGATTAGGATTTGATTAGGATTTTCATAGGATTTATTTAGGATTTGATTAGGATTAATAGGACTTGACCAAAGTTTGATTAGGGTTTGTTTAAAGGTTGGTTATGATTTGATTAGGATTTGATTAGGATTTGATTAGGATATGATTAGGATTTGTTTAAGATTTGATTAGGATTGTTAGAATTTGACCAAGGTTTGACTAGGATTTTTTTAAGATTTAATTAGGATTATTAGGATTTGACTAGAATTTAACTAAGATTTGATTAGAATTTATTTAAGATTTGATTAGAATTTGGCTAGGATTTGATTAGGATTTGACTACAATTTGATTAGGATTGTTAGAATTTTATTAAGATTTGACTAAGCTTTAACTAAAATTAGACCAGAATTTATTTAAAATTTAATCAAAGTTTAATTAGGATCTATTTGACTAAGATTATTAGGATTCAATTAGGATTTGATTAGGATTTGAAATACACTCAATTGTCTTAGAGATGAGTAAAGGGCATGCAAATGACCTTAGAAATTATCTAAGTAAAACCATCTAGAAATGATGTTAGCAATAGCAAGGATATAATTTAAAATTGATAGAAATAAAATAGATTGACTTGAAGATTTTAAAAAGGTCACAATTGCTAAAATAAGTATTTTTAAATATCTCATGGATTTTTTTTTTTATTATAAGAAGAATTTCAAGGGAAGTTGAAACTCTTCTACAACTTGATGCCTAATGCATTTCTAAGTTGAATTTCACATAATACAATAGTGTTGCTTTGTTGATACCATGTCTAGCAGTCCTATGCTTATGCTAGACAATACTAAAGCCATAAAAATCAATTACATTAGCAATATGAAAATCTAAAGAGTTTGTCAATTCTATACCTAAATTAATTGTAATAATATTGATTGAGTTTTTAGGTTCAGAATTTTACTATGTCACCATCAAGACTTCTTTGCTTGAGTTAGTTTTATGTCATATCTTGGACTTAGCCAAAGGCTAAACACTCTTTAATTCAATAGTCTATGTCTATATAAAATTATCACCTTATAAGAAGATTTAGATAGTCGATAAAAATTGATTTCATGATATTTGTAACCAAATTGTTGATTTTGATATTAAAACCCATCTAATGCCAAAATCCATAGCTATACAAAATTACGGTTCTAAACAATTAGCATTATGTGAACCATGGTCTAAAATTTTTTCTAATCCAATTATAATTTTGGTAGAAATAGAAATAAACTCTTGTGGTAGATCTTTGAACACAATTCAAGTTGAGATTTTAAAAGAATTTATATAAATAAAATCCATTCAAATTCTAAATTACATAGGAATCAAAATTTGGATCCCATGGCTAAAAAGTATAGAAACCAAGCTCCAACTTATAAGGCAATAATATTAGAATCCAGCAACTAACTTCTTCAAAAGATGTTTTCAAGTACAAGTATCCTTTACCAAGGTTCTTGCAGAGAAAAATAATGACTTCTGTAATTTTTTCCAAATCTTTTTTCTATAGTTTGAGGCCAGAATCATTTGGTCTCATTTCCACAAAGTATACTATAATTGTATTTTGACATAATTTTGCAATTTTTGCACATACTAGGTCTTTGTTTACTGCAACATCAAGAAGATTTTTACAAATCAAAAGACTAGCATAACTTTGAAAGAATCCGGCCGGTAGTAACTTACTTGAGGAAGATTTAATTAAGTGCGACCTATCTTGTATTTGGAGGATATCAAAAGTCTTGAGCATCATATTTTCTTCCACAAGGTCTATTGGAAGGTTTATTTATGTGCCATATGCTCTAGCTCCTTTATTCGTGTGTGACAATCCAAATATTTTGCCTTCTCTTCTTATGCATTGTACATACAATACCTAAATAACTCTTAATATAACTACAGGACAATAATTTTTTTTTGTACCTATCTTGACAAGTAGAAAAATTCAATTTATTTTAGTACATCTAATGCTATCAATAACTTATATTTTTTCCCTTATGTCTCATTTCAATATTTCTACCATGCATGGAATTTGTCTTTAGCCTTATGATTGGACTCACTTTTACTCTTTCTACATAAGTGTTATAATCATAATCAAGGCTAGCTTTGAAGAACATGTGTCAAAATATACAATACATGTCATATTGTACTATGACATGTTTTTATAATAATACTAATTATGATTTAATTTTATTATTGTTGTTGTACTAAGACATCTTATATATAAACAAAAGGTTAAAATTTTTAATTAACATTTATGATGAAAATTTATTAAAAATATACTATTTAAATCAAATTTTAATTCTTAATTAAATAATTATTTAAAATCTTATATATATATATATCTAATTGTAATATAAATTTTAAAAAATAAAAAACATTCAAATTTAAAATATTTTGGTTAAATATGCTTTAAAATAATAATGATTTATTATATTTTTTCAATTGTTTAATTTAATTATTTATGATTTTAAATTAAAAAAATATTTAAAAGCTATTTAATAATTTAATTTAGATACAAAACTTTAGATATATTGTAGAATTAATAAAAAAACTATTTATTTTTTTCAACTTACATTAGAATTCTTTACTATATATATATATATATATATATATATATATATATGTTAGTAATTTAATATTTTCTTTCCATAATATTTTTTATAAAACGGTGATCATAAAAAGTTTTAAAAGTAATCACAAAAACATGATCATAAATAAATATCTTTTGATTCAAAGACTTATTTATATATTATATGTATACATATTTAATCTATACTGACATTGAAAATTAGAGTTAATTAAGTAAAGAAGAAATAACATAGTGTATGTAACTTCAGACAGTTGTGTGTAATTTTTTTATCCACAGACACATATGTGCATATATATATACACACACACACAAACACATTAGTAAATTTCTTGATATTGATACGAAAATCTAAATTGGTACAGCTGCATAAAATATTTTACTACCCACCAATAAAATCAACTATACAATAAAACAATCTTGTCATGAACATGTTCTAGTAAGAAAGAATATCAACAAAAGTAGTAACGTTAAATACTAATATCTTTAATAAAGCGACACTTACATAAGCTTAATTGTAAGTACAGTTTTGAAACACATTTGATACATGATAAGAATAAAGCTTCTAACACATTACTATGTGCAATTCTAAAAACCTATTGAGTAAAAAAAAGCGATTAGAAAAAAAGTGATTTGGAAAACTCAATTGACTCGCATTCTGACCCAGATTGATGTTTCCATGTACTGCAGACTAAAAATCTGTAGCAAAGTGAGTTAGAACTATGAAACTTGTAATTGAAGGCTCATGTGATGCTCACCCTGTTGAGTATGATGTTGGGTGGCCCACAGCAGAAGCTCTAGGCTGGCTAGCTCCATTGTAGTGTTCCGTCTTTGTATATACATCAGAGTAAAAAAATTCCAATGAAATACTTCACTTACATCAGTAGTTGCCAGACGCTTGTTGCTAGAAATTGATAGTATGTAAAGAGGAACCCGAGAAGTATCAGAACATCACTCATAATGAACGAGCCGCTTCATGAGCTGGTCATACGTTGTGAACATGATCATGGCCGACGGTGCAACCCACAGCATGCGCGATGTCATGCCTCGAGTGAGCCCGGCCAATCCTTCCTGCTTGTAAATGGTTTTGGCAGCATCCCAGCCTCCAGAATACTCAGTACTGCAATATACGTTACTCTTTCCCTGTACTTGTAATCTTGTCTTTATCACATCCTGCAGAATTGTTCAGCATTAGTGCTCATACCCAACTTCACATGAGCTGTTCATAAGTGTTTCAGCAGATCTTGGAACTCCAATCGTGTTCTTGAGCTTGTGAATAAATGGTCGGAAGTATTGAGCATTGAGATCACAGTGTAAATAGAGAATGAGGTGGGGGGAAATGAACTCACCATGGGATTCGTCAGAGCAGCAGCAAAAGCAGAGCAAAAGAACGCACTGCCAAGTTCATATTGTACGTCGAGCTTCTCTACTGCATCGACTCCTGAGAGCCGTGCGCACATGCGCTTGCTGGTTTCCCAGAGTGGCAAATAAACAGCGTTGAATGGGACCCAAACCATCTGATTCAAGAAAAAACCTCTGTAGAATGCACTGATTCCTTCATGCTGATATATGGTTTTGGCTGTGTGGAGTGAACCCTGAAACATAACGTTGAGTCTGCTTAAATACTATTTAAAGATATCATTCATTAACAAAGCTAATCCCATTTGAAGTTCAGCGATTAGATCCTCTACCTAAGCAGAGTGCAATATGATCTCTATCTTCCACTCAGGTTGATAAAAATAAGAATTTCGGAAAGGAGAGTAAAATGAAAAATGATAGCTTGCTTTCCTAAACTTCACTCCAAAGTCTCCAAAATCTACTCACGATATATGTAATGAATTAGGAGCTTGGGACCGGAAACTCTACCGTGTAGGAGCCTGCACCAACGGTTTGAACCATCTGTCTTTGTCGGATGACCTCCACGGGTACCGTCAATGTTGACTGTACCAATGAGGCCAGAATTCCGCCTCCAAACTGGATCACTGGGTTGTCATGACCTCCTGTATAAGACAAGAAGCCTCAAGTTTAGCTCCTGCTACCGTTAAAGATTCGTACAATAATCACCCACGTTTTATAATTAGACACACTTGAATTAAATTTTTAACAGGCACATTAACAGTACTACAGTCTACAAACAGAGCTGATTGTAGACCTGGGTTCGAGAAAAAATCCATGAATGTGGACATTGAAACTCTACTTACAGAGATGGAGCATTTCAAGATTCATACATACCCGGAAGATACCTTTTGATTGCCTGGTAAGTCGCCATGTACAAGGCCTGTGCAGGGGCTACTTGCGCAACTGTGGCATAGCCCTTGTAGAAGGTTCTCCACCCTTCCTTGGCGACGATGGACTGGATTGCTTGTACAGGTCCTCTGTACATATACAATGCCGCCGTTGCGCCCCTGCTTCCTCCTTGTACCTGAAACCCATTGCCAAATAAAGACTCTGTCGTCGACCTTCACACGAGTATCCACTTTGAAATCCTACAGACTAGGTGTATGAAACAATACAGAAATCAGGTTAGCGATGGCTTGTACCTGGAGTCTGGATTTTACAGTCATCATGGGATACATTATGCCATCGGCAAGCCCACCAGCTATGGCGCCAGCAAGCATTTGCTTACCCACAAGATTCTCATGGGTGGAGTTTCCGATTCCAGTCATCTCTCGAGAAAATTTCAGATACTGCAACTCCGCTAAAATACCTCTGGATCGAAGGTTGAAGAAGTGGTAAGGTCAGTGGATGGGTCAATTCTCTCTAGCAAATGAACATCGTCCTCACGTAGGAATTCCGTCAAAACGCAATCGTACCTCAGAATGTTTCTGCAACAGTTCACAATTTTTAAGTATGGGAAACGGAGCTCGGCCCTCATCGCTATTATCCTTCAAGACGTTAATCCCATCCTGTACCTAACCTAAAGCAAAATCAGAAACATCAATGAAGTGACAGATGACCCATCAAAGCTTAACTTACATAGCAATCTCAAGTCGCCGAAGTATTCTCACACCCACCCCTGAATTACAAAATTGGGAACTCGACCCAAGATGCAGGCAAACACCTGTCTCACAACAATAAGCGCCAACTGCCATTGACATGGTACACAACTGCATGGCTAGGTTACAAACGACCAATCCACAGAACTCGAAACGGCTGCCACCGAAAATTTCTAACATGCTCCAGAATGTTCTATGCTGGAAGAATGATACTTCACCGTACTTTACAATTGCTCCGACCCGCAATAATGACGAAACCTCGCACTAACTTCCGCTGTCGAGGACGCGTGCTAATAAAAGAATTCGCAGCTTGTTAGTAAAATAATGGTAGCGACGTCCGAAACGCTTATGGTAATCAGTCTGCTTTGAATTAGTGTAGGTTATTATCCAAATATGTTTTAATGATAAATATATTCTAAGTTTGGAAACAATAAAAACTTTAAATAATGCATTGAATGACATCCAAGCCGATATTTTACCACATTTCTTGCTTGTAGGCTTTTAAACTAACGTAAGGGTAATTGCAGCATGAGAGGTTCCCAGAATCGTCACCAGTTTCTCGAGTGTCCGGTTACTACTACGCGTATCTTCTACTCATGGTCAGGTTGAACTCCGCAGCAGTCGGTGTCGAGGCGTGCAAGATATCATTTACGAGTGACTACACAACATGCAAGAGTTTTACCAGACTGTTCAACTGCCACTCACAAGTTGGGTGGGCTGTATGTCACAATTTGAGTTTTACTCCTAGAAAGGGATTCAGATGCAGATGGTTGCAAAAGGACAAGCGAGAACTAAAGCCTACACCTGAGGTGCGCTGTCATCTTCATGAATGTGAAAACGCAAAGCGTTACAAGAGTGAATTTCACAGCATGTCATTGAGTCACTGACATTACTGTCCTGGGGTACTTAGGTACTAATTTGCGTATGTCATCTTGGTAGCCTGGAACCACTCTTGGCTGCAGTACTGGGCCTCTGTGGTGTTAGATTCGGATTTGTCATGCCGGCCGCAAGCAGGAGACTCTTGGTTCTATCGTCACGGTCACCTTTTCGCACGAGGACTTGGGCTAGACAATGCTGAGCATCAGGTTCGCTGACCACACTCTTCCTGGCATTCAAGGAATGCATCCGTCCTCTCTTCTGGTTGGGCTCAGTCCCATTAGGCAGGAGAACCGGAGGTCTCTTCTGCAATAAGTGTGCCAGCTGATATCAGTAACTAAATTGTGTTAGGACAGGTTGTACTCAGGAAATAAGTGGTAAGTGTACATAAGGCAGGAAGATCAGAAAAGAATGACGTAGGCTTTAAGGTCAATTGAGACAAGCCACTGATGCTTGTGTCGAGACGGGCAGCTGTGAGCTCCAGATTGTAAAAAACCTAACACGGGAATCTGAAGCAAGGCTGCGAGTTGAGACAAGGGCATAGAAAAGTATGAGATAAACGCCTCATTCGAAACGCCAGATATGAGTAGTTGAATGTACCAGTCTCCCGCTGGTATTTTTTTCAGATTGAGTACCGTCGTCGTTAGAACCGTCGTGGTCCTCCTCCGACGAATTGGGGACACGTTTGTTGGTAGTAGACAAAACAGAGCCAGAACCCTGTTTATTTCACCAAAAATTGAGCTGAGTGAGATCGTAAGGGATTTGGAATAGAGCAGGCCAGCTGATAATGAATAAGTTGGCAGGCATAAAGGTTAACCTCTGGTGAGAAGAGTGAACATCACGAAAAAGAATGTCTAATCTGAACTCTTCATCGCTAGTTTTGTCCACATATCTAAGAAAAAAATTTAAAATATCAAGCTGGACAACACATCCCCTGTTCGTACCCGACACTAAATTCTTGACCACTTGACTTGGGAACATGATAAAACTTAAAGCAACATCCAAAAATTCATGCATTATCTACTGCACATGCAGTAAATTCAGATGATCAGTAAAGGGTGAGTCTCTTTCAAATTTGAAAGGTGGAGTTAAATGGACTGCAACGCTCACCATAGATTGTCGCCAGTCAGGCCGACGACTCAATCTAGAGCTCCCTTTCCTAGGCAGCTTCGTGGGCTGCGATACTACATCAGGCTCATGAATAGGCATCTCATCTTGAGATTCGATAGCTGGCTTCTGTTTCCCCTCCCTGGTTGAATCTTGCTGAGGCTGAGCAGCATAAAAGTGAGTCAGGTTTCCAAGCCATGGGAAGTCATCCTAAAAAGGTAATACCCCAAGGATTAAATGTAAAACATGAATGTTTACATCTCGTGAAGAGCACCAGAAATATGAGCTATCACCACACTGTGCTGCTACAGAGTTACAACAAGAGATAACAGCTTTCTATTGGATGATCAATTTCTAGTCCCTACATTCATGGAGGTTAGCAGATTTGATGATGGGTACCTCATGTCTGGATTCTTCAATAGGTGGTATGTTCGATTTGGATGCAGCTAGAGTTGCCGCTGTACCCTGCATCAGAACAATTCCCTAGTCATTCGAGTGCACTAACCGGGGGGATGGGGGAGGAGGGAATCAAAGCTTAATTGGAGGAGGGGATTGATGACATGTCAACAGCTCATATTGAATTGCAAAATTTTCGGAATGGATCATTCTAAGGTAATAGTTACATGCAATGAAGACATTAACAGACATCTTTTGAGGATGAAGGACACCGTCCCTATGCACCTGGTTCTTGAAAATATTCAAATTGTTGCTGAGCTGATTCGGACTCTGATGATGAACTCCTAGCAGCGAAGCCACCTGACACAGGGTAGACTACATAGAAAGTTGGAGACACAGAGTGAAGTGCGTATCACAACGAATACTGCACGTGCAAGGATTATTTGTTTTTCTTTAAGACGTATCTCCGAAGTTTCTAGTATCTCTGTCACGGAAAGAGAAGTGTTATCGCTCACCTCTGCCTCTTTGCATTGTTGTTCCATATCCAGCTGAGTACGTAACATGCCATTTTTCTCCCGCAGCACCTCAAGTTGTTTTATGTAATATTCGATCTCCTCCTCCTTGTCTTCCACGAGTTTTAGGGCCTTCGCACATTCTCGTTTCGCCTCCACTGCCTGCAGATTCCTAAACTGTGAGATAGAATGGCGCGTCAAATGCAAAAGATTAGAAGGAACAACCTTGGGACACTCTGCTGATTGAGGCACGAGAACACGTCATAATCTAAACCACTTCAAGCCTGCGGAAGCCATAAATCCATTTTCGTAAGCTTCATGCAGAGAGTAATGCAAAAACACTCGAAGGAGGTGTGATGACCTTGCTTGCTTCATTTTGTGAATTCTTAGATGTTTCGTTTTGCTTCTCCAGCTCCCCCCTTAACAGCTCAAGCTGTTGTATGAACGTGGTTTTCTCCACATCTAGCTGGTCTATCATTTGAGCAAATTTAACGTGCTCTCCTTCACACCCTTCGCTGTCTAGTACCCTCTTCTGGGATTTCTGTGTCTCTTTGGTGGCTTCTTCGACTCGTGATAAAAGCTCGTCCCGCTCATTCGTTACTTTCTCTAACTGTAGCTTGCTCGTAGACAAGTCCGCTTCAAGCCTATCCATGTCTGTCAACTTCCGTTTCAAGTCTTGCAACTGACTAGTTGCAAGGTGAAGGGCGTTCTCCAGAGCCCATCTCTCTAGAACTGTCTGATCCGTTACCAACCCTTCGCCAGTTGACATGTTCTTCTCTATCTTTCGTAACTGCTTCGTTTGCATCTCGTGTTGGGCTATAATTGGAGCTGCTTCTTCAGTCAATCTTTCCACATCACTTATACCCTCAATGCAGTTGCTGCTGGGGATCTTCTTAGATGCTTCAAGGGCCCTGCGGAGCCTGGCGTTCTCAGCAGTTTGTTTGTCGAGATCAGATCTTAAGGTAGATAGTTCTGCGTTCAATTTTCTGTTCTCGTTGTCAGAGTGCCTAAGCTGGCTACTTAGTCTTTCCACCTTCTTTTGAAGTTTACCCACGACGACCATAGCATCCTCTGCACAACAAAAAATTGTTAAGACTTGATGAAATTGAGAGAAATCAAGAGAAATCGAGTGACCACACCCATCAACGAGGATATATCACGCGGAGACGAATTCCAATACGTCAACAGGCAATCCAATTTATGTACCGCAGCGACATTTCAATAATCAATCACATCAAATACGAAGTTCTGCGAGGACTCCAAGATGTTTACTGTCGAGAGACTAAACAGAGACCTCATCCTCACCTAGTTTTTCTTTCGCGAGCGATTCCTGTCGTTTGACTAAGCCGAAAGACACATGCAGCTTTGACATCTCATAGGCACTTTCGACAAGGCTCCTTTTGTGGGCTCTTGCACACTGCAAGAAGACAAGAAAACATCACGCTCGCAGATTAGAACAGCGACTAGGCTTTGTTTAGGAGTACACTATCACAGCAATGCGTGCGAAACTCTTTGGTAGCTCAAGAATGATTTGCTTCTGAGTCCCAAGAATTTGAGCCAAGTTTCCCCTCTAGGTTTGTTTACTTGTCCCGTTGGACAGGGGCACTGAAACATTGTGAATCTCACTTTTAAAGTGTGGGACAGGAAATGAAAAATATGACGTACTGCACGTTCTACTCGTCGCCTTATAATTTCATCATTCAAACAGTATGTCATCAAGGAAGCTTAAACGAAGGAATAGACTCACATCATATAGTTCTTTCTCAAGTATCTCTCTCTGACTATGCCAGGTAATCTGCGTCTCCGAATGCGATAGATCTTCGCCCGCGACTGGTGCGTCTAAGGAACACCTCGGCATGCTTCTCTGTATGACAAGATATGCATACGTGATTCAAATGGCGCATGTCAAGTATGACTTCACCCAGCCTGCTATTTAAAAAAACACTACAAAAAACCCTATCATATGAGAAGGATTGGACATAGAAAGTACCTGCGAAATAGATGGCAGGCATGACTCCAGTAGTAGCGATTTCCGTGGATGATCATCATTCTTGGTATAATTATGGGTACTTTCCTGTCAATAAGCTTTTGCGACAGCGGGATAAATTGGTAAACAGCGCTTGAATTTCACTCCAAATCATCTCACAGTTTGCGTAAATCACTACACGATGAACTTAATGCCACATTGCCCTCGTTTACAAAACCCGAAAGACGTAAACCCAAAAACAAAAAGGTTAGCCGGACATCAAATACTAGCACCTCGCGATGCCACTACGCCAAATTGGCAATGCAAGATTGCAAACTTTTCACACAAGGCTGCGAGACGAACTGAAGATACCTGAGAATTACAAGGAGCGCTCAGCCCCGTGATGGGTTCCTGTGGCACAGGTCCACATTCACCGTTGCTCGTCGCCATTAAAGCCAAATCGAGTGAACCCATCACCAAACCTTCAGAGAGAAACCCAACTTCTGCTACAAAACAACTAACTACAGCAAACAACCTCGCAGGGACAAATCCATCCCTAACAACGCCAATGCTTAAAGCGCTATCGACAACAAAAGCGACTCATAAATCTCTAGGAGCAATTTCTAGCTGGTACCAAAATACATACAAACTACCTGACTAGTGGCAAAGGGTCTCATCAACACTGAAACACCAATTCAATAGAAGCCAAACAAGGTTTTGCAAATCAGTGAGCCGCGGAGACCACGGAATCGAAGAGGTAAAGCACAACAGAGCCGTTGGCTTGCAATTTTCGGAATCAAGGGAAGAAGAGTCCCAACGACTAGTTCATCCATCCATGAGGATGATAGATTCATCTCCAGGAGCATGCCTATGCAGGTCGCCCGACGAGCTTCGAAGAATCATCTCCAGCGCGAAACGGCACTGCGCCGCTAAATGAGCCGTCTGACTTCCGCGAACTCGCCAGATTACACCTGGAACCGTCGTCTTCGTCTTCAGATTTAGCTTTGGAACAAGTGCCTAAGGCCGTGTTGTTGTGTCTCCGTGTTTTCTTATTTCAACACATTAATCCTTCTCTTGTATCCCGTTTTTTTATTTGTGTATGATATCGCAATGTATTCTAATTTCTCTTCTTTTTTCCTTTCTTTATTTATTAATATTTCTCTTTGGTTTTTTATTTGGATAAGAGATCTTATTTGTAAATTTATATACTATTTTAGAATTGAATGTTAGAAATCTTTCTTACAATAATTTATTTTTATTTCATCAATACTTGTTCTACATAATGGAAATGTTAGTATTTAAAAGCTTCCACGTTTAATAAGTAATTTTTCTCTCAACAGACCTATGCAGTACATGATGGATATGCATTAGCTTGAAGGTTCAACCATAGTATTAAAAAAACCACAAGTATTATATTAAAGGGTGCAAAATCCGAAAAACAAGTTCAAGTATCTTATTAAAACTAAAATAATTAGTTGCATAAAAGGGCATGATATACTTGTAATATTAATTTTTTTTAATTATATTTAAAAATAATAAACTTCAAAAACAATTTATGATCCAAATATCTTTTATCATTATTTTAACAAGAATTTTTAACATGTTGTTACAATTAATGAATTTTTATGTTTTATGAATGTATAATAGATTTTTTTAATCCACATGAATTAATATGACTCTTGTAAAAGAAATTACAACTTAATAAAAAGAGTTTGTTCTATAAAATATTTTTAAAGCAACTATAAATATATATATATTTATATATATATATATATACAATATTTAAGTTAATTGCAATTTATCTGAATAGATGAATTTAAGTTAAGATATCAAAGTTTAAAGTTACAATTTATAAATATCTTATGAATTCCATATATATATATATATATATATATATATATAATCTCTTAAATATTTTAGATAGTGAAGTGTTGGTATTTGTTCAGATTAAATTTTACAAAATTTCATAATACATTTTGTGTAATTATTTCATTCAATTTAAAAAGCTTATTGATTTTATTTAAGGAATCTTTTATTGTAAATTTATTCTAAAGCTTTTTTAGTGTAAATAAGAGTTTTACTGTGTGTATGCGGAGGTGAATGGTAAGGAGGTGTTTACATTGTAGAAGGGAGGTGTTTACCTAGTGGTTCCCAAAAAAATTTGCAATAAATTCTTTTAAGAATGAGATAAGAGAATTACAACCAAGTTTTCATATTGGTCCAGAAATCACCTAAAGTAGATACCTTTTACTCTTGAGTAAATTACACATATCTTGTTACAATCTTTAGAAGTTAAAATATCTTTTAGACTTCTATTTAGTAAAAACCGACCTTAAAATTTTATGATAAAGTATTGCTATTTGAAAAAAAAGGCTTAAAAACTCTAATGCTTTGTAATAATATTAAAACTTTTCGCCTATTTGTGAACTTTTATCAAGTTTTAAAATGCCATTGAAAGAGAATTGGCTTTATATTATAATGAATATTTTTAATATTTGATATTCTTTTTTATAAATTTTTTTACCTATAATTTTTTTAATATTTTATATTACTTATTATTTATTTATTTATTTTTAAAGCTACCAACTATTGCCTTAGATAGTTTGTAATGTTGATTTTTTTATGTTTTCTTATCTTTTCTTTTATTCAAATATATAATAGTACCAAAGATAGTTTTGGTCATCTACACCTCAAATAAAGTATTAAAATTTATTTACTTTTTATATTTTAATAAATATATAAAAAAATATTTCTTAAGTTTTTTAGTCTTAAGTTTTTTTAAAAAATGGCTAGTCATAATGTAATTAGATTAAAATATTAATTATAATATTAATATAAAAACTATATAAAATATTATTTTTTACTTTTTACTATCAGATATTTTTTATTTTTAATCTTTTAAAAAAATCATCTTATAACTTGGTACCAAAATACTGACTAAAAATAATGTTATGGAAAATATAAAAAAAAGTACACATATCATTTAACAAGTTGATTTAAGATCTATTCAAAATTTAGATTAATTTAAAATAATTATTAAATTGATACTTTGAATAATCTCTAAATTTTATTTTTTTCTTAGAATTTTATTCAAAATTATACTAAAATGCAACTACTTTTTTTGCTAAATTAATTCAAGTATATATATATATATATATATATACTAATAAATAAATAAATTTTATCTGATGATTTTTTTAAAACATACATTTGTATCTTTTTGATATGTCAAAATTATTTAGAATCATCATTTTAGATACTTCTCTAATTACTTGAGGATGTTTGACATATATTAAACTTGTATATTTAAAACTATTCAAATTTAATAAATACTTTGTTGAATTTAATTAATTTGATATATTTGATTACTTATTTTATAGCAAATATAATTTTCTATTTGTATTAGATAGAGTGTAAATATTTACAAGTATTTACCTAATTAGAACTTGAACAAACTTGTTGTAGATTGATTGCTGTTTTATTTTGAGCTGTTTTTTTTATTTTTTATTTTGAGGCTTTAAAATGGTACTATTTACATTCACAATTGCAACATATGTACATCTTACAACATTTTCTACATGACTTGTCTATTTTTGCTGAAGTGTTTCAACTGAATATGAAAACAGAAAATTAAGAAGTCCCATCTTTGCCAAATCAGAGTTCATCATTCTTTATCCTAGAAAAAGAGATAAAACAATGAACTTGAAGTCCATTTCTTTATCTATACTCAAGCACTTAAAAGTTTTGTACCATAACATTCTATTACATTGCAAAGCCATCTTCACACATGAAGAGTAAAATCAACAAATAAAAAGGATTTCAATCAACATCCACTACAACATAATCCCAAGCAAACATCGTGGGTGCCAACAAATGAAATATCATAAGACAATGCCACCATCAACACGCTCAAGTTGCAATGAACAAACACACTTTGAGCGATAGAACACTCGTTTTGTTTACAGAAAACAAACAAGTAAGCAAGCAACATTGGTAACACTAATTAACTTTATTCTTATCAACAATAACCTGTTGGTATAAGCAATGACTTAAAACTAAGCAAAGTACTTCGAATGCAACATCTTCACTCATATCCAGCAATCAGTTCCAGGTCCATTAAAATCACCATGAATCGAGCAACAGATCTACACCTTCTGGTGCTTAATACGAATAGTCCGTTTAATTATGTCAAGTTCAATTGTTTTTTTTATCATTCTTTTGTGGGGAATGGATTCAATACTAGAACTGAAGAGCTCACATACCTCTCAGCCTAAGCAGGATAATCTCAACTCATGAGCATCGGAAGCCTTGTAACTAGCTGGCGTCTAACACTTCGATCTCACGGATGTGTTGGTTTTTTTCTTTTTTTCTTTTTTCTTTTTTTTTCTGGTTTTTGCATCAAAGTGGGTCACAAGCGATGTACCCACTTTGCAAAAGTTTTTTAGGTTTTTGAGCTAAACGAGCTTCACTCAACTTTAGAGCCGCTTTTAATCTCGGGGACATATGATTGCTGCAATGTTGCATGATTGTCAGGCTCAATGTGTGTGCAGGCTCATCACCATCTATCTCTCTTATTGCACGGAATGGGCTCCCGCTTGAGTTCATGGCATCGCTAGTAGGGTCGAATATGCTACAGGATTGCAAGGAAGGCATTGTTCCGGAGCTGCCTCTGAGGTCGCTCCAGTTTCTGAGGTCTAGATGCAAGTGCTCTGCAAATTGGAGTGCTCACTCTGCGCATGGTTGTGATTTCGTGATTTGGTATCTAGATAGTGGATTATGAGTGGGGATGTCAGTGATCCCATGCGAGAGTGAAACTGGCGAGCCTCGACAAATGCAGTAAGCTCGGTGAGGAATTGGTCTTTTGTAAAGAGGGTTTGAGTCGCCGATCTGGTGAACTAGAGCTGATAGAGAACGGTGGACGAGTTGTGCTGACAGCAGAGGATTGCGCCCTAGCAGAGTCAGAGCGATGCAGATGCTGGTGAGAACTCGTGACTACACAGTTCCCGGTTCTTTCCTCCGCAACGTGGGACTGGAGAGCGTGGGGTAGTGAGGAACTGCTCCAAATTGCTAAACAAAGTTGCTACATGACCATTCGATCTGGATGTGCCATAACTTAGAATAGCCCTAGTTCGGATTTGGTTCTGCACAGTCAATCCAGACCACAATCCCAGGAATAAGCCAGCTGGAAGCGTCCATAGATTCTGACATATTCCTCCCACATGCTAATTACTCCCCTTCGGTAGGGTCTCCTAGCATCAAGCAGCAAGTTCCTCCGACGACGGTGGTCACGGTTCTGAGTCTTCACGGATGGAGCTGCAGGCCGGCCAACCTTTACCACAGTACACAATCTGGTTCTTTGTCTGCATTTGTTGGCTCAATTCAAAATTCTGTAGACTGCAACGACTGAGAGTTGCAATGTGCGCCACGGTGTATTGTTCATTGGCGCAGCCAATCGAGTGACACCAACAGCTGTCACATGTATAAGTTACAGGCATCACATGTTCTAAAATAGAAAGCTAGGTGGTATGTTTGGATGTTCTGTCCTGCGGCTCTCTGGTATGAACAGATAACGTCCTGACTCCCTGAAGGGCTTCGTGCAGAGTTTGTCTCAGAGTTGAGAGGAAAAAGGAGGTTAGACTCTCAACTTTCGTGAAACTTAAATTCTGCGGCATTGGGTTTGGGCGTCCAGTGCCTGGGTGAGATCAGTGTTTATGGAAATGGCTCCCGAGTGTCTCATGAGTGAAGCTCATTGCAATATTTGAGCGCTTTGGGGTGCACGCAATTGGTAGAGCTCAGGTTACAGATCCTGCGCAGATTGTTAAACCAAAGCCCTTGATGATATTGACTGCTTGATACATGTAGATTGCGGTGTGATTCAGTGCTGTTGTGTCTGAGTTCCCCCAGCTCCTCCACGACTTTGTGCTAATCAGTCCAAGTTGCATAGAGTAGCTTATCCAGCTGTGAAAGAATTCGAAGCGTGATGAGTTTGTAAGTCTGTAGAATCTGGCTGTTTACAGGATGCGTCGGGTCATGCCATTCGTCAGCCCTGGAAAGCATGTTTCCATTCGAGCAATTTCTTTGAGTAGAAGGTGAGTCTATTCTGTGTTCAGTGGAGGTGTACGAGTCAACGGAAATATGGAGTTAGAGAAGATGGCGGAGAAGAGCGGACACGGAACAGGGCCTCTGGCGAAGCTCGGAAAGCTTTCCTCATTTATTTTTAGGGACACCCTCAGGATTGCACGCCTTGCCTTGGTGGATGTCAGTGCTGCGGAATTGTACGCCCCAATCGATGAGAAAGTTGATTTCCTGCCACAAAATTGCTTGTTTCTTGTCTTGCATCACGCTTGAATCTGATAGTGCAATTTACGATCTGTAGAAACGAGCCTGTTGTGATTTTAGGTTATTCTAAGTGAATATATTGGTGCGCAGAATGATAGAAGATGCAATTAGTGCCGAAGACTGCGGCCCAACATCAAAGACGATGGCAGCAATTTCGGATGCATCCAAGGACTACGATGACTACATGCGCATCTTGCATATTCTCCGCGGAAGGTAGACTTCCCTATCATTCCCTTCTCCTGAAGCGAAAAGGATTAGTTAACCAATGCTGAAGATTTTGAATTTTCTGTAGGAGCATATTAAAATATGGTTCTACATTTGAAATGTGTGTTGAGTATATTACAATTACTTGACAGTTCATTTCAATCTGTGTGTCTTATGAGTACAGATTGGCCCTATCTGCGACGAAAAAATGGAGGCAAGTATTGAAGACACTGACTATCATGGAGTATCTCCTAATTCATGGCTCAGAGTCGTTCCTCGTGGAGTTCAGGGATCTAAAGAATCGCATTGAGGACCTGACGCGCTTCGTGTTTGTGGACGAAAATCTGTATGCTTCAGACTCTAATGTGGATTTCTAGTTTATGGAATGTCACACATCTTATTCAGAATTCAGTTCAAAATCCTACCATCCATCACAAAGACTTGTATCACAAAAATCGGTTGCAGGGTTGACAGGGGGTCAGCTATTCAGGGTAAGGCCAAGCAAGTCAATCGACTTCTAGTCGATGAAAACTTTTTCAGGGAGGAGCGTAGACGATCCCAGACTGTGAAAAAAAGCATTCATGGATTTGGCAGCCAATCCTTCAAATCTTACAGCAGCAGCGATCTATGCCAGCGGCCAGCTTTTGAAAAGTGCAGCACTTATCCCCACACCCCGAAGCTAGAAAAAACAACAGATCACGCCGACACCGATCGAAAGGATGAGTCATCTGGCAACGACCCATCCTCACCATCTCCTCACAGAAGTGCAAACTGGAGCACCTCTGTACGTGCCATTACACAGATTCCCATCTTTTCCACCGTATCGCCAACCTCTGTTCCCATCTTGTGCACCAGTGTGCTCGGGCTTCACCATGGCTAACCCGCCGCCGTTGTATGTGCAGACGTCTCCAGCGAACAGCAGCTCGCAGATGAGCAACGCCAGCACCGACTGGGGCTCTTTCGACGAGTCTCCAACGTCGTCGGAATGCTTCACGTCATCGGGCTCCCCAATCGGAGGCGGATGGGCGCCACCGATACGAGACACATCCTTCACTCGCAAAATCTCGGTAGATTTGGAGTTGAGTAGCACAGCTTCAAGCAGGCGCGAGGTTGTGCCCAAGCCCCAGGCAGCGGCAGCGGCAGTGTCCAAGCTTCCACCGCCTCCACCAGGGGGCTCCAAAGTGGGTCCGAGCGCGCAACGAAACAGCTCCATTCACCGACCCACCAAGTCTGTCCCCGACTTGATTCTCATGTGAAATCCACCATTCAGCCTCGATTGTAAACCTGGAAAAAAACCACTCTTCCCAGATGCGGAATCCAAGCATGCGGTGACGCTCATCTCTTAGATTCCGTTGCATTCCGACCTGATCCAACCCACCCATCCATCTAGTGCGCCAAGTTAATGTGCTTGTTGACTTGGGTCTAGCATGTGTCTGCGTCTGCTCCTCATCGTCGGCTCCGCTCCGAGAGCTCCTTCCATCGCCGACACACGATGTGGTGACGGCGTCCTTCGATGATCATGAGGCGGCACTGAAACACTACATTTCATTACAATGTTTATGAAAAAGTAAACGTTGTTGTTATTGTTGTTACTATTGTTGATGTTGCTATGGAGCTTCTCGTTCCCATGTGAAGATTTAACTGTTGCACTTGTGGATTGAATTTCTGTCTTTTACAGAGTATTTCAAAGATACAAATTAAATACAAAGGAATTTTTAAAAGAGAACATATGGCGTGGCTTATTTAACATGCGTACTTTGGTGTGTTAAAATATTTTTACTTGTGTTAAATTTTGTGTTAATAGCATTTCTACAATGTGATTGACTGCATGCATATAAGTATGATGCTAACCAAATATTTGAGTGGAAATTAATAAAGTAGATTGTTGATTTTGGTGGTAATTGAATAACACACTATGTGCATCCAAGTGGTGGATATCCTTGATGTAGGTGGAGTGGATCAACTCTATAAAGGTAAGGTGAGTAGAGCATCAGCAACATATTAACAGAAACCATTAAAGTTACAATCAAGAAGGTCATATTTACTCAACGAGACTCTCCTTAATTACGACATTATATATTTATTATAATTTTGAATTTCAGTATATGTGATTGCAAAATCTAATAACGTAAATTTATTGATTTGCATAGTAACATTCTAGTGCCAATCTATACCTATCTGCAAAAAAAATTGTATAAGTTTTTATTTGTCTTAAATATTTGCTTGAACAAGATTATCAATATTCATGAAATGTCTCTAAAAAAGTAGACAACAAATTTAGACAAGTAATATTTTTACTAGAATAGTGAGTAGTCAGTAGTCACTTTTGCAAACAAGCCCCCAAACTTAGTACACAAATAAATACAGCCAAGTAGAATTTGGTCTAAGAGCTAAAATTTTAGGAATTAGTCTCCTCCCTTTGCCCAAACTGCCCAAACCAATCAATTAATTGCTTTGATAACAATCCAAAGAGTAAAACCTTTTCTTTAATAAATAACACTCTTTCTTCTATCCTAGACATTGTATAGAGAATGTTATGAATGATAAGTATATACCACTATATCAATAGTTCAAAACACAATGATATTAGTTGTGATGCAAGAATATAGACTCATTCAATTTTTCCTTCCAATTTTTGACACATATCTCTTCCATCCTTGCATCTTTAGTATATATTCAACACACATCCCTCCAACTTATGACTACTTAGACTATGCTCATGACTATTAAATTAAGCACATTGAATAAATTTGAAATTATAAAACCTAACTCAACTATTGTATGATAGTTTCAAAGTAGGATGACCTATTTCAAAATATGACAACCCACTCGCTCCCTGCAGCTGCAACCATCGCCTCTACTTTGTTGATCTCAGCTCCAACTCCTGCCCTTCGTATTCTGCTCCCACATTGTACCGATTTACAAACAATTAAAGATTGGTGAAAGAGACAGTGGGACTTGTGGCCAAACAATAAAGGATTAACACTTGTAGCTTGTCATCACAATTGGAGCCAATGCCTACCTCTCAAATTTTAGTATTACCTTAAAAAATAATGAAGTCTGTTCAAGATGATATTCTTAAAGAATTGGTCAAGGACATATGTGATTTGAAGGTAGAAATAACTGAATTAAAGAGATCTCAAATGGCGAGCTTATTGAAGACATCCAAAGACTTAAAGGGATTTGTAGAAAGATATCAGGATGATATCTTCTTTCTTGAAATTATCAGGATGATGATTAAATAAAATAATTTTATTAATATTATTAGTATCAAAGTATTTTTGGATAGAAACCAATAAAGTGATGACTTACATGATGTTATGATTGAGGAGAAAAAAGACAGGGTTATTCATGAAGAAGATGTTGCTAAGCCAAGAAAGAAGAAGAGATCTCCAAAGAACAAGGAAGCTTTTCAAGGACACAAATCAAAAAAGATATCTTCTTCTACTCATCATGGTGATGTACCATTATCAAAAGAGTGGTGGGAGAAGGGCAAAGAAAAAGAGAAGGATGATACAAGTAAGTCCAAAGGTAAAAATCATGCCTACAAGCTTCAATCTAATATTAAATCATCTACAAATATAAAGAGTATCTTGGAAGAGAATTCACTCTGAGAGAGACTCTTGGTATAATAAAGAGGGATTTCTATGAGTTAATCATTGGTGTGATTAAAAAAAAAGGATAAATGACAATTAAAGCTATTATGGTAAAAACATTGGATACTCATATGATTAAGGATGAGGAGGAAGAGATAAGATAAGTATTTATACAATTTGCATTATTAGAGTTTGAAAGTAGGATTTGTATAGAAGATAAGGCTCAGATCAATTATGCCGTGAATATAGAAGAATATCAAGCAGAGCGTATATCAATAGAATTTGGTAAAGATAGGAAGATTATACAGAAAGAATATGTTATCAGTTCCTCAAAAGAGGATGATGATGAGATAGGAAATAATATCTATTCAATCCCTTATTGAGCTAAGGCTATTATAGAAACACAAGTGAAGTTAAAAGATTCTTAAAATCCAATCTTTCCCTTAATTGATCATGGATTAGAAATCAACATCATGTCTAGGGAGGTATATAAGAAGAACAAGTGGCCAATTGATATCAACCATGGTTGAATAATTAGAGCTGCAAATAATGAGTAAGGTGATATATATGAAGCTTATTCAATTGTAAAGTCCAAGATTGAAGATGTCGAGGTGGAACAAAATTTTTTTGTATAAAATTCTACTATATATTTGATAATACTTGATTAGCCCTATATTATAGGTGCTAGGATAGAAACTAGAGTCTTGGATGATGGTTCATATTATGCCAAGATTCATAGTTGTGATGGAAAGAAAGCTGTGCAATTTTTTATTGTAAAGCCTATTCATAAAAGACACAGAGAATAATTGAAAGAGATGCCTTTAGAACCAAGAAACAAATTCTCGGATTTCTAAAGAGTATCTTTAGAGGATAGAGGCACATAGGTACAAATAGATTATCTACAAACTTCAATATAGATAATTTTAATTTTAATTTTTTGAATTTGGTTGATAATGGATTTGTGAATTTTCAAAGGATTAAGGATTTGGATCTTGTAAATAGGAGGAGGATAAAAAAATAAGATTTTTCAAAAAAAAGAATGGATTTAATTTTAAGTGATAAAGTCATAGTTGGAATATTAGAAGAAGTAGGTTTAGAAGATGCATTGATACAAGTTTTGGAGAACTTAGTTACAAAAATAGATAGAGATATTATAGTGGAGATACACTCAAAGAAAGCTTATGATAAATTGAAGAGAATAGTAACATGTGCTAAATTTGTTACAAGTTATAAGTTAAAATTTGAGATTATTATACAAACCAAGTTTAAGATTGTTGCCAAAAAGGTGAAAAAAGTAGCTACTTAACTACCATCTGATAATATGGAGTACATCAAGCAAGCAATGAAGGAGCCAAGTTTAGGAAAAAAATACAAAATTGGATATCAATTTATTCAAGAATCATTGAATAAGTTGAAGATTGGAAAGGAGGGTGATTTTTTGACAATATCAAAGAAGATGATGTTTCAAGAAATGCTTACTAGACATGGTAAAGCATTTGCCTTAATCTTTAATGAAATTGGATATATAAATCTTAGTATTGTAGCATCTATGATAATCTTTATAATACCATATGTTCTATGGGATTTAAAGCCTATATTTGTGCCTAGAGCTTTACTTCCTAAATTGATGGAATTATAAAAAGAAAAGGTAAAGATGGATATTCTTGAACCTTCAATTATTTTCTTATTATAATAAATAATTTATAATATCTAAGAAATCAAGGACATTGTGTTACGGACACAGAATATAGACTTGAAGTCTAAATAAGAAGTTCAAGAAGAATTGGCAGGAACTAGATTAATATCATGGACACAGAATATAGACTTGAAGTCTAAACAAGAAGTTCAAGAAAAACTGGCAGGAACTGGATTAATATCATGGACACAGAATATAGACTTGAAGTCTAAACAAGAAGTTCAAGAAGAACTGGCACGAACTAGATTAATCAGATGAGCACAAAAATAACACCAGAGAGGTGAGCTAGAGCTCCAAGAGATGTGTTGTTGAGACTGAAGAACTCTTCAGCCTCGACTCTAATATATACTCCTACCTAAGAAGCTTCTCAAGCAGCTTCCTCCAACTAGGGAGCTTCTCAAGCAACTTCTACTAATTATGAAGATATTAGAAGGCTCTGGAAGATTCTAGAGAGTTCTAGGAAAGTTCTAGAATGTTCTAGAAGGTTCTAACAAGT
This sequence comes from Physcomitrellopsis africana, assembly GCA_036785485.1. Lineage (NCBI taxonomy): Eukaryota > Viridiplantae > Streptophyta > Bryopsida > Funariales > Funariaceae > Physcomitrellopsis > Physcomitrellopsis africana. The sequence continues at coordinate 469,267 of JAWRVF010000045.1, forward strand.
ATGTCCTTGACATCACCTCCTCTTCTAGCTTCGAGGTCTCTGAGAAGCCATTTGAGATGTATACTCATAAACGTAGGAAATCAAAAATTTGTCGCATAGTCTCTGTAATATACTCCAGCTGTCGTTCACAAGGCAGATGATTCATGGATCCTTGTAGCCACCGATAATGACCATTATCTTCTACTTGAGACCATGCTTGAACTTCTATATCGTCATTGTAGAAACGACCTAAAAATATCGCTTCGCCACTACTTGCATGAGCTGGTTCAACTTCAAAGACAATTACAAGTGACTTGCTGCTTGATATTCTTCGACGTGTTCTTGGCTCTTCTAATTCTTCGTCTTGAGGTCGACGTCGTGAGCTACTCAATTGAGATGGTACTACTAGTACAATATCTACATTCTTACTAGCCATATCTAAATACACCTTGATATTAGATATCTTGATACTATGAAATACAACGAGTTATGTTTTGATGAGACCTGGATCCCTTTTCTATTCATTTCTCTAGAGAAGGCTTCATCTTCACGCTTTGTTAATGATGAGTTTTTGGTTTATTAGGATATCGTCAATAGAATTCTTGTACCTTTTGAGATGCATTGGCAAGATTTTCGGCCGATTTCTATGTTCTTTCATTAATATCGTAGCCGTTCCAATGCACAAAGTACTCTAATTTATTCTATCTTCGCTGTGAATCTAGTATCCTTTCCACCTCATATTCTTCGTTGTTTTCAATTTCTATACTAGGTGGCGGATATTGCACTCTTCTAGGAAAAGACGATTCTCAATAAGGTTTTAAGAGAGAAACATGAAAGACAGGGTGTACCTTTATAGCAGCTGGTAACTCTAAGCGGTACGCCACAGGATTGATTTGCTTCTGGATAACAAATAGTCCCAATCTCCGGTAGTCCAACTTATCACATGGCCGCTTGGTCTTAATATTCCGTCGAAGCAGCCATATTTTATCTCCAATCTTGAAATTAGGTGCATGACTCCGAAATTTATCCGCGGATGCTTTATAAGATTCTTGGACAATTTGCAATTGAAGCTTCAATGTGGTTTGAAGCTCCGATAGCTGCTGCACCAATCCTTCAGCTACTGGGTTATTATTCGTTGACGGACTCAATAGATCAAGCTTCGGATGGTACCCATAATTGGAAAAGAATGGTGTTTTCTGAGTCGACCCATGAAGGGTGTTATTATATGAAAACTTGGCTAGCAATAGATATGCAGTCCAATCATCTTGCTAATAGTTGATGCTACATCGTAAGTACTGTTCCAAAATTTGATTCACCCATTCCGTTTGGCCGTTAGTTTGAGGATGGAATGCCGAAGAAAGCTTGATGTCTACCTTCAATATCTTAAAAAAAGATCTCCAAAACTTTGATACAAATTGGGTTCCTCGATCCGACACGATATCATCTGGTAGACCATGATATCGATACACATTATCAAGGAAGAGCCTTGATGTATCTTCGCTTGAAGATGTCTTCTTGCAAGGGATAAAATGTGCCATCTTCGTAAGTCGATCCACCACAACAAAGATGCTATCAAATGAATTTGATGGCGGCAGATCTGTAATAAAGTCCATGGAAACTGAAGACCATGGACGACACGGAATGGGCAATGGCTGTAAAAGTCCATAAGGGCGATGTCGAGGGTTCTTGGATCTTGAACAAATGTCACAAGAGAGGACGAAATCCTTCACATCCTTCCACATTTGGGGCCACCAGAAATCTTGAGAAATGAGTTCCAAGGTTTTGTTGAATTTGAAATGTCTCGCAGTTGGAAAGTCATGACGAGATTGAAGGACTCGAAGTCGTGCTGGCCCTTTTGGGATATACAGCCGCTCCTCAAAGTATAAGAGATCTCTTTCAACCTTGAAATTGTCATCATTGATACGTTGTTTAATATCAAGGACTATTGAATCTTCAATGGTCGCAGCACGTACCTGGTTGAGGAAGTCAGCATCAATTGGCACCACAACAGCACAAATCTTGAATTGCTCTGGCTTTAATAATGTCGTACATTCTTGATCAAGTACTGCTTCCCCAATCTTTGGCGCAAGATATGATCTTCTTGATAAGGCATCGGATAATCTTTGTTGCTTTTCAGGCCGATAAGTAATAACGAAGTCAAATCTAGATAGCAACATATTCCATCGAACTTGATGACGGTTTAGAACCCGAGCAGACATGAAATATTCCAAATTCTTGTGATCCATATATACGGTCATCGGATGCGCATGGAACTTCGTAGGACACAATTGCTTCCACCTTCTTGGGATCCATCTTCAAGCCTTCCGTAGTCGCAACAAATCCTAAAAACTCCATCTCAGTTTGGTGAAATAAGCACTTCTCCAACTTGGCGTAGAGTCCTCACTCGCGTAGTTTTTCGAGTACCAAACGAACGTGCTTCTCATGCTTTTCTTTATTTTCAGAAAATATCAAGATATCATCCAAATAAATGACAATAAAATCGTCTAGATATTCTCGAAAAATATCGTTCATCATGTGTTGAAAAACCGCCAGAGCATTGGTAAGACCAAATGGCATGACATTATACTCAAAATGACCATACCTTGTATGAAAAGCTGTCTTCCATTCGTCTCTTTCTTTGATTCGCATAAGGTTGTAAGCTCTCCTTAGATCAATCTTTATAAAGATCTTTGCACGTTCAAGTTGTTCCAGAAGACTAGAGATCAAAGGTAATGGATAGCGATTCTTCTTTGTCACCTTGTTGAGACCTCGATAGTCCACGCACATCCGTAGTGAGCCATCCTTCTTCTTCACAAATAAGATTGGTGCCCCAGCTGGTGATTTTGAATGACAAATGAAGTTCTTGGCTAGGTTCTCGTCAATGTATTTCCGCAACTCAGCCAATTCCATCTGCGATAGGTTGTAGATTGGGCCAAAAGGCGATTGTGCTCCTTCTTATAATTCTATGGCACAATCATATGGTCGATGTTCTGGTAGCATGTCAGCATTCTTCTTTTGAAACACGTCTTGAAAATCCTTGTATTGTTCTGGTATTCCTGCTGTTAAAATCTGCTCTCCACTAGTTGGAGCCACATAAATGACCAATGGTGTGCCTTCCTTGCATGATCTTACAAACATTCTTGCTCCAATAAACAAGGATTTTTTCATTTGGCGTCTTCTTCCAAGCTTGTCCTCAGGTTGTTCTATGGGAAATGTTATCCTCCGTAACCTCCAATCTATGGATGGATTATATTTTTGTAACCAAGATAGACCAAGAAGAATAGGATTTGACGGGGTGCTAATAATGTTGAAAATAATATAACTACTGTGGTCTTTAAACGTCACTTCTATAGGTTCTGATTCATGGGTGACACTACCAGATAATAAAGGTCGTCCATCTATTACTTCTACGTGAACAGGTTTGAATTTTTGTACTAGGGGAATTTTGTGACGCTTAGCAAATTCTTGGTCTAAGAAACAAGCAGATGCTCCTGAATCTAATAAGCCTAAGGTTTTTAGTTTTTGAGGACCAAAAGATAAAGGAATTGTAAAACAACGGGCAAGTTGAGTAGAAAGAGAGGAACTTGGTTTTGATTTGTCCAGCTGCACGATTCCTATTGTAGCTGGGCATCCTCATTTTCCTGAACAAATGCACCTCTATTCTTGATGCTGCGTCCATTTTGCTTCTTCGGACAGTTTCTAGCTCTATGGCCTTCTCCACCGCAATAAAAATACAAACCTTTTTCCATATGTTGCTTCTTTTCTTCCAAAGTAAGGGATTTGACACGTACCACATCAATCTGCATGTCTTCTGTCTCCACTTGTGAATTTAGGCTACTTGCCGATATAATTGCACCGTGATGATTTATATATTGTCTGGAGCGTTGGTCTTGGTGACATTGAAATAGGCGGTTATCGCACTTTACAACTTGGCTAATGGCTTCGTTGAGCATTTGTGGATCAGGAAGAGATAATAACAAATTCTTCACGTCGTCCCTTAGATCCGAATAGAATTGGATCATCAATGTTTTTTCATCCCAATTGATGTCGCATGCCAATTGCCTGAAATCCGATGCATAGACTGATGCAGAGCGGGTCCCTTGTCGTAGTGATTAAATTTTTGTTGTAGCCCACTGAGCCTTGTCATGCTCGCCAAATGCTTCTGCAAATGCCTCCAAAAAAGTCTCAAAGTTGTTCAAAATCGGTGATCCTTTTTCAAATAGAGGAGCAAACCACGATAAAGCTTGTCCCGTAAGCAAAGTTCCAACCAATCCAATGCGTGATTCCTTCGACGGATAACGTTCGGATTGTAGAGCTGTTATTAACTTGATTTGATTGATAAAACCTCGAAACTTGGAGCGTGTGCCATCAAACTTGTCTGGAAGGCTAATACGAGGTTCCTTTTGTTGTGGAAGTAATGGTTCTCGTTGAACCACAAGTAAACCTGCTTCTTCTGGTGTAGAAACTCGAGGCTAATGAAGCCCAGATTGTGCTATTCCGGATGCTCCATCATTATGAAGTCTTGCAAAGACTCCTTCCATCACCGTAGTTCTCTGTGATAACGTAGCAAGAGCATTCATAATGGCATCCATCTTAGACTTCAAACTTTCACTCATATTAATGTCTTGACCTCCAACCATTCTAAGAGAAAAGAAGTAATTGTTTCTACAAGGAGGAAATATTGGTTTAGAAGAGGGTACTCCGCAACCTCTAAAACGCCTTAAGACCTTCAAGAAGAGGGATAATCCACTCTCTCCAAGAAGAATAAGACTCCAATATTATGACAAAAAGATATCAGTTTAGAGGAGGGTAATCCGCAACCTCTAAAATACTAGTGTACCTTCAAGAAGAGGGGTAATCCACACTCCAACAAGAAAGAACTAACTCTGATATCCAAGGTGAGAGTAGTCTCGACAAACTGTCACGGACACAAATTATAGACTTGAAGTCTAAACAAGAAGTTCAAGAAGAACTGGCAGGAATTGGATTAATATCATGGACACAGAATATAGACTTGAAGTCTAAACAAGAAGTTCAAGAAGAATTGGAAGGAACTGGATTAATATCATGGACACAGAATATAGACTTGAAGTCTAAACAAGAAGTTCAAGAAGAACTGGCAGGAACTAGATTAATCAGATGAGCACAAAAACAACACCAGAGAGGTGAGCTAGAGTTCCAAGAGATGTGTTGTCGAGACTGAAGAATTCTTCAGCCTCGACTCCAATATATACTCCTACCTAGGAAGCTTCTCAAGCAGCTTCCTCCAACTAGAGAGCTTCTCAAGCAACTTCTACTAATTATGAAGATATTAGAAGGCTCTGGAAGATTCTAGAGAGTTCTAAGAAACTTCTAGAATGTTCTAGAAGATTCTAACAAGTATGTCCTTGACACTAGGAAGATATTAGAAGGTTTGTGAAGGTTCTAGAGAGTTTTAAGAAACTTCTAGAATATTCTAAAAGGTTCTAACAAGTATGTCCTTGACACATTGAAGTTCATTCAAGATATGCAAGCAATAAATATGGTGACTATTTGAAATATAAGATCAAGTCATGTAGTAGTTGAAGTAGCTAAACAGTTTATTGGTCATGCCATCTATTCTATTGGAGACTTACATTTTAGATATGACCAATTCAAGCTAGCTGAAAAAAATAGATACTTGACTACTATGAAGATTTCTTTGAATTTAATGAAGATATATACTTTACTTCTTCCTCTTTTCTTCTATTAAAGCTTCATGTTGATTTTTAATAATATATGTATAGAATGAAAGAACCTCTATAGGATCTTCTTAACTTATAATACCAGAAATTGTAATAGTAATCTTTAATAATGCTTCTCGTAGCATCTTTTTCTTTTGTATTGTAGAAATGGAAAAAGACCAAAATCTACTTGTTTTCATATTTTTGTTGAAGCCATTATCCACCCTGGCACTATAACTTGCAACTTCTTATGTTACAACTCTATATGTTATCAAATAATTTTGAACCAATACTTTCATATCTTCCTTATTAAATTTGATTTAAAGACAATCTCTAGTGTCCTTCAACGCCACTTTTCCATCCTTCCAAAAAATAATTCTTTGTCAAACCATATCATTGAATTCATTGCAATCTTTTCAAGAATAAAAAATATCATCATATTAAAGATGTATGCACATACCCTTGTTTAGAAATAGCCTTTAAATTAATCATAGAAGTCTTCTCTTCAAGTCTTACAAGTTTAATTTAAAGATCTCATATTTTATATATAATCTCTTCAACTTCTATATCTTTTTTCTTCAATGTAACTATTGGAGTTTGGATAATAATCATAGTTGATTGTATAATAGACACTTGAACTCTAAATGCTTGTGCTACTTGTTGAATACTAATCCTATTCTTTAATTTTTCTTATTTTGCAAGCAATCCTACAATATCTTCAACATCCTTTCAATTTTTATTAATTCTTCATCTTCTTCTTTATTTTCAAGAAGAATATCCAATTTTTCTTGTAAGTCTCTATCAACAATTCAAAAAAATAATTCAACCTTATTTGGCTCTAATGTTAGTTTTTCTACTTTTGATACTTGAGAATATTGTCTTTCATACTCTCTTAATAGCTCTGTAGCTTGTAAATTCTTATTAGGCTACTCAACCTATTCTAAGAATAATTTTTTTAGTAATCCAATTAATATCTTCCAAGAAATATTCATCTTTTAATACATGTAAAAATATCTTCCATAAACTCCCAAAATACTCCATAATTAATACATGTTTTCTTATCTTTAATATTATTGCAAGTTCAAATAATTCAATCATTTTTTTTCAAAAATATTATTTTATTTTATTTTTCATATATAATATCTTAAATATTTTGAAATATCTTTTCCATCAAATTGGTCAATTTTATTAACCACTACTTGCAATACTTTGGTTGCCAAAGCCTCCTTGCAATCATTATATTATTATTGTTGTATAGATAATATAGATGCTTAAAACCTAGTTGCAATATTTGGATCTATATACATACCTTGTCTTCTAATATAAAATCTATTAGAAGCTGTACTTGAATAACTACTTGAAGTTTCTATTGAAGTTTCAACTTTAATCTTCTTGCCTTCTTTTTCCATCAAATCTAAATAAGAATGAACAAAATCCAATACCTCCTACCTCAAACTTTGATATTGGATTCACCACTTATGTTATAGTACATGTTGTCTTATTTGAAAATACATCAAGCACTTGGCTGTAGAAGATACACTTATATGTTGTAATTAATCAAAAATCTAACAACCATAATATAATCTTAAATAAATTTTAATTAAATTTTAATTAAATATTAAATAAATCTTAATATAATCTTCATTAAATTTTATTCAAATCTTAATCAAAATCTAATTAATTTTAATCAAACCATAATCTAATCCTAAATCAAATCTTAAATCAAATTCTAAGTCAAATTCTAATCAAATCCTAAATCAAACTCTAATTAATCTTTATTCAAATCTTAAATAAAATCTTAATAAAATCTTATATCAAACCTTAATAAAATTCTAAATTAAATCCTAAATCCTAAACAAACTCTAAATAGATCCTAATAAATCTTAGATAAATCCTAATTAAATCCTAGCAATCCTATAGCAGATTGAAACCTCAATAGCTAATGATTGAACTATTGATTTCAATTCAAAATTTCACACCTTTTAACAACTAAGTTGATAATATGCACAATTTTTTTTTCAAAAAGATTCAACTTATTAAATAGAAAATAAGTCCAAAACTTTGCTTGGATGTAGGCCAATCTCCTTCTTCAACCTTAATGCCAATCTTTGAGTACCAATATCTTTTTTTTCATTATTTAATTTCTTTTAAAATTCTCATACAAGTAGAAAATCAAGTCTACTATCCATATAAGTAATTCTCACCTCAATCCAATTAATAGATGGCTAGATATCTTAGAAATCCTCATTGACCCTCAAAATCCAATTTTCAAGATCTCAATCCACTTGAACTTTAATAACCTTCAATTAAATTATTAGATCAAGTTTAAATTTATATCATATATTAAAAAAAATTACAATTATAAATTCACCATATTTTAATTATAGATCTATAATCAAACTCACAAAATCCTCAAAAATATAAATTCTTTTTTATTTCATAAAATCTAAAGTTACTTAAATCGACCTTGATTTTGTAGAACTTTTACAAAGCCAATATCTATCCAAATCACTCAAAACTAATAGTCAAAGAAACCTTCTAAAGTCTGCTTTCAAATTATACTCTTGGATCAACCAAAAAAATCCCCATCTACCATAGGCACATGATTTTGTATCTTGGGATCTAGTTTTGATCCTAGATCATAACTAGCCCTTTCTAGGTATCAATCTAGAAATTTGTTAGATAATTTTTATTAGAAACTACCCTTTGCTTTGATCTTAAGATGTCTATAGTTGTATTTTTGCTAATCTACCTTATCTTGTCTTATTTATGGCTCTACAAAATAAATAGAAGTCTTTTTTATAAAATAATAATATTAATATTAAATATTTTTACTACTTCTTTATTTATTTTTTATTTATCTATATTTTTTAAAGTAATTTTTTAATTTAGTTTTCAACTAATTTTTTCTTTAATATAAATGTTTTTTTGTCCTTTCATCCTATAGCCATGTTATAATATAATATCCACCTTCTCTAAATTTGCACATCCTCCAATATGCGCCAAATAAATCATATGATGTTGTTGGCTTTATATCAAGTCTTCAATGTCTTCATCAATTTTTTCTTTATTATTTTTGTTATCCAAATTAAAACCATCTTCTTGACTTGGAAAATGAAAGTCTTCAACAAGATCTTCTATATTGGCTTTTGAATGTCATTATTTAAATATCTTTACTTACTTTCTAGCAATTGGTATTTTTAACTTTATTTTATCCAATTCTCTTAGCAAATAGGTTGCATTATCATGAACCATTGTTATTATATATAGTCTAAACCATTATTTAGAAAATTTTTATAAGGTACTATGTTGATTATCCAAATTACTATCATAGATCAAAATCTAATCACCTTTTTCAATCGCTTTAGATTTTAATTGGTATTGTTTATCAAATTGAGTCTTATTTTATAACCTTACTTTTTAAAATCTTTTTAATGCTATTTTCACATCTTCTGGTCTTTGTTCAAGTTTTTAAATCCTAATAGCTAAAATTTCTTTTCTTATCAATCCATCTTTCTATGGTAGCACATTCCAAATTGATATATTTTTTTCAATTGGCATAATAGGTTTTTGACCTATCATAAGTTTAATAGGCATGTATCTTATTATTGAACTATGAGTTGTTCAATCAATCCACAATGCAAATGGCAAGAGTCAAGGCCATTCTTTCATCTTTCTATTACAAGTTTTAGCTAATACTTTTACAATTAATAAATGACCGAGTTCACTTTTTGTATTTTCTTTTAGATTATAAATAGTAGTTAATAATAATTTAACTCTATATCTTTCAAAGCTTTTTTTGCATCTAATTTTCTATGATTTGCAATGATCTTTCTCACATATCCATAGTAGCAAATAACATCTTCAAGCAAAAATCTATAAATTTCTTTAATAGACTTTGTTCTTAATACTCTTCTTTTAATTTAGTTTGATAAATCCTCACAAATCAAGGCTAAATATTCCATTTATTATAATCCAAATAGCATAATAATCAAATCAACAATCCATTTAAAATGAATGGCTAAAGATATATTAGATGTAAACCATCTCAATGTCATATATTAGAATACATTTGACAAGTTGTATATGATTTTACAAATAAAAGCACATCTTAATACATATTTTTTTACCAATATTGATATATATTTTTCTACCAATATTCACCCGCAAAAGATTAATTTCTTTCTAAATTTTAGAATCTAATAATTCTTGATCTAGCTATTCAATTTTTATTAAATATTTTTAAAATATAAGATATACTCTTAAGCTTCACTATAAAAAAATTCAATTATAGATTTGCTTCTAATTATTTGATATCTTAAAAACCTTAGCAGGTGCTTAAAATCTTAGTTTATAGACATCTATGCACTATTTTCTTCACATCTCAAAAATCCAAAATCTTAATCTTACAAAATTTTTATATATAATTTTGTAACATGAAAATACACATTCCTAAAAATTTTGAGCTAAAAATTTGTCAAATTGCTTAAGATATATCTCAAAATACAACCACTAATTAAGCAAGATTACTTATTATTTTTAGAATATAAGCACTCACTTCAACTCTCAATATCTCAACTTAGATTTCATCGAGTCAAACATAAAAAATATAGTCCAAAAAGTTTTATTTTCAACCCTAATTGTCGATCCTTAATTACTTTCTAAACGTGCAAGTTATATCCAAAAGAGTGACAATAGGTACAATTTTAACACCTTAACTTTGAGTGCCTATATCTCCTTCATAAAAAGTCTAAATAACTCAATTTTTATACCAAAATCATAGCCAAAAACCTAAAATTATTGATCTTAACCTCTAATGTTCAAATTCTATCAAAAGAAAAATCCTAATCCTTGATAAGGCCTCACACAACCTCCTTAAAATCCATTGGGTATGACTTTTGGCCAATAAGAATAGATACTTCTATCATCCATCTCCATTCATCCATATAGATGGCCTAACTATTCTTTTTTACACTAGAAACTCCTTTCTAATCTTTTTTTTAATAGAATTTATATAATATGTGCCCTAAATATCAAATAAAATAAATAAATTAAAATTTTAAGGATCACCAATGTCTAACAAAGGTGATTCAAAATATATAAAAGTTATTATTAATATAAAATCAACTTCAAAAGCTACTATCAAGAAAAAAAAAAAAAAAAACAAGCTTGAGCACTCATTTATATTAAAGGTAGTCAAAGATATAAGATTGTTTAATTCATTTGGCAATCATATCAACCTTAAGTATCCGCTTATATCTAAAGTAGTCAAAGATGTGAGATTGCCTAATTCATTTGGCAATGATGTCAAGCTTGAGCATCCACTTATAACAAAGGTAGTCAAAGCTGGCAGGTTGCCCAATTCATTTGGCAATAATATCAAGCTTGAGTACTCCTATATATATAAGGTAGTCAAAGTTGTGAGGTTATCCAATCCATTTGGTAATGATGTCAATCTTAAACACTTGCATATAGTTAAGGTAGTCAAAGATGTAAGATTGCCTAATTCATTTGATAATGATGTCAACCTTGAGCACTTGCTTATAATTAAGGTAGTCAAAGATGTGAAGTTGCTTATTTCATTTGGCAATGATGTCAACCTTGAGCACTTGCTTATAGTTAAAGTAGTCAAATATGTGGGGTTGTCCAATTCTTTTGGCAATGATGTCAACTTTGAGTACTCATTTATATTAAAGGTAGTCAAATATGTGGGGTTGTCCAATTCTTTTGGCAATGATGTCAACTTTGAGCACTCATTTATATTAAAGGTAGTCAAATATGTAGGGTTGTCCAATTCTTTTGGCAATGATGTCAACTTTGAGCACTCATTTATATTAAAGATAGTCAAAGATGTGAGGTTGCCTAATTCATTTGGCAATGATTTCAAGCTTGAGCACTTATTTATATTAAAGATAGTCAAAGATGTGAGGTTGCCCAATTCATTTGGCAATGATGTCAACCTTGAGAAATTCTATATTTTAAATTTAGTCAAAGATGTGAGCTTGCCCAATTCATTTGGCAATGATGTCAAACTTCGGCACCCGCTTATATAAAAGGTAGTCAAAGATGTGAGGTTACCCAATTCATTTGGCAATGATATCAAGCTTCGGTACCCACTTATATTAAAGGTAGTTAAAGATGTAAGGTTGTCCAATTCATTTGGCAATCTTATCAACCTTGAGCACTTGCTTATATCAAAGGTAATCAAAGATGTGAGATTGCCCAATTCATTTGGCAATGATGTCAAGCTTGAGCACCCATTTATATCAAAGGTAGTCAAAGATGTGAGGTTGCCCAATTCATTTGGCAATGATGTCAAGCTTTGGTACCCATTTATATTAAAAGTAGTCGAAGATGTAAGGTTGCCTAATTCATTTGACAATCTTATCAATTTTGAGCACTTGCTTATATCAAAGGTAGTCAAAGATGTGAGATTGTCCAATTCATTTGGCAATGATGTCAAGCTTGAATATCCACTTATATCGAAGGTAGTCAAAGATGTGAGGTTACCTGATTCATTTGGCAATGATGTCAAGCTTGAGCACCACCTTGTATCAAAGATAATCAAAGATGTGAGATTGCCCAATTCATTTGGCAATGATATCAAGCTTCAGCAACAACTTATATCAAAAGTAATCAAAGATGTGAGGTTGCCCAATTCTTTTGGCAATAAAATCAAGCTTGAGCATCCACTTATATCAAAAGTAGTCAAAAATATGAGGTTGCCCAATTCATTTGGCAATGATGTCAAGCTTGAGCATCCACTCATATCAAAGGTAGTCAAAGATGTGAGATTGCCCAATTTATTTGGCAATGATGTCAAACTTGAGCACCCTCTTATATCTAAGGTAGTCAAAAATTTGATGTTGCCCAATTCATTTGGCAATGATGTCAAGCTTGAGCACCAACTTATATCTAAGGTAGTCAAAGATTTGAGGTTGTCCAATTCATTTGGCAATGATGTCAAGCTTGAGCACCTCCATATAATAAAGGTAGTCAAAGATGTGAGGTTGTCCAATTCATTTGGCAATGATGTCAAACTTGAGCACCCACTTATATCTAAGGTAATCAATGATGTGAGGTTGTCTAATTCATTTGGCAATGATGTCAAGCTTGAGCACCTCCACATTTTAAAGATAGTCAAAGATGTGAGGTTGCCCAGTTCATTTATTAATGATATTAAGCTTGAATACTGACTTATATTAAAGATAGTCAAAGATGTGAAGTTGGCCAATTCATTTGGCAATGATGTCAAGCTTGAGCACCAGCTTATATCAAAGGTAGTCAAAGATGTGAGGTTGCCCAATTCATTTGGCAATGATGTCAAGCTTGAGCACCTCCACATTTTAAAGATAGTCAAAGATGTGAGGTTGCCCAGTTCATTTGTCAATGATATTAAGTTTGAATACTGACTTATATTAAAGATAGTCAAAGATGTGAGGTTGGCCAATTCATTTGGCAATGATGTCAAGCTTGAGCACCAGCTTATATCAAAGGTAGTCAAAGATGTGAGGTTGCCCAATTCATTTGGCAATAATGCTAAATTTGAACACTCACTTATATCAAAGTGAGTCAAAAATGTAAGGTTGCCTAATTCATTTGGTAATAATGTCAAGCTTGAATATTCTCTAATGTTATAATATTTCAAAGACAAAAGACTTCCTAATGATGTTGATAATGATTTTAACTGTTTACAATCCATCAAATTTAATATTTTCAAAGAAGTCATATACTAAAATTCATTTGGTAGTATGATCAAATTTGAACATCCTTGTAAGTCAAGTTCCAATAATGTAGCAATTTTAAAGAATGAATTTGGAAATTTTTGTAGAAAAGAACAATTTCTCAATTGTAAGATGTTTAAATTTTAAAACTTTCTATAAACATCTTTGTCATATAGCATGTGCAATACTTTGTCTATTAATTCTTCTTTTAATTCAATTTGAAATGATATATCTAATAAAAAAATATTTTAAACTAAGAGAATATTTTATCAACACAAAAAATATGTTTAGTATCTTTATAATAATATTTGGTGCAAAAACACCAATATTACAACTTAAAAATTGAAGTGATGAAAAATAAGCATTTCTTATTTCACAAATATTATTATTATCTTGATGGTTGTAAAATAATATTAATATCAAGGTCGTCAGATTTACAATCATCAAGATATTAATTCATATTTAATAATTATTATGAATTCATATTAATTCATATTAATTCATATTAATTCATATTAATTAATAATAATTCATATTTAATAATAATATTAATTCATATTTAAAAATAATATTAATATCAAGATCCTCAGAAGACATTAATCAATTGCTTTAGAATCCTGAACTTTCACCAAATGTTACAATGCATTTCAGATTTTAATTCGCTGTTTGCGAAACAGCATATTAGACTAATGTAATAACATACTTTAAGGGGTTATAATTCTACAGTAGTAACCAATAAATAAGTTTCCACAAATGTTACGATTGAAATGAGGTACAAATATACCACCAGCCAACAAATGTACAACAAACACCACCATGTTATACAACAAACAAATAGCTGGCAGAGGTAAATTGGTATGGTATGAGGCCCGACTAACTAGGACACACGTGTTCAAACTCTTCTAAAGTAATTCAATATTATTGAGAGCAGATCCAATCTTTCTTCTGAGGTCAATATTTTACAGGAAATATTTACAAACCCTCACGATGTGCTGTAAGGCCACGACATAGTTCGATCTTCAAGCATCGATGCAGCGCAAAAGCACCGGGATGACCAACTCTGGGGAGCTCAGCTGAGGTATGTGGCCTTCAGTTTGTAGAATCTCCATGGATGTCCACCCGCCCAGGTTGCGGCTCAAGTACTCTGCCACTTCAACTGGAACGGCCAGGTCTTTATGACTTTGAACTATATGGCAAGGCACTGTAACCTGCATATGCTTCAGCCAAAGCAGAACTGCAAACATCAATCCTCACGTCCATCGCAAAAGTGTATAAGAAATGTGATTGGAATATTGCTGCACATGCAAGGAAGAAGCAGAAGCAGAAAACTATGTAGACTGATTTGCAACTTTGAAGTTTTCTTGCCTGCGGTAGGATGCTTCGAAGATCGCTGTGGAATATGGTTTGAGAGCTGCTGAGGACAATGTCCGGCCTCATAGACAATAACGTCCGAAAGAATTCTTGCACTTCTTCGTCGTCAATGTCGCCCCCAACAGCCGCTGGTGCAAACCCGGACACCCATGATTTGAAGTTGAACTTTATGTTGGCAAACAGCTGATCAAGGTCGTGCTGCTCAAAGCCTCCATGATAGTTCCTATCATTCAAGTACCTAACACAAAGAGATCGAACTGTTACGGTCTTATAATCCACGAAGCTCTCCTCAAACACAAGAGAATGAGACAGTTCAATGGGTGGTTTTTTTAATTTCAAACAGATGAAGAGGCCACTACGTTGATTGATACACTACCTTGGTGACGCCGCAAGTAGGATGAGCTTTCGAAAGATTTCGGGTCGCTGGATGGAAGCGAGACAACCTATCATCCCTGACATGGAGTGCCCCACATACACACAGCTCACAATATCTAGCTCCCCCAGAACTGCCAGCAGATCATCAGCGTATGCGTGAAGAGAAGAGTAACTCTTGAAGCTAAAGTGCTCAGGGTCCGTAGTGCCGGCTCCCATGATATCGAACAGGACAATTTTAAGGTTATTGCTCAGCAGGGACGGCACAATATACTTCCACATGGATTGGTCTGATCCAAACCCATGGCCTAGTACCACCACTTGGTCACCGTTGCCCAAGACTCTCACATTGTGAGAAGACAGCAAGGACTCGGACATCACCATTTGTCGAAATAGCAGAGATTGAAGGTTGAGGAAAAACTCGGGCACAAATTATCACTCCTCTTTGATTTGATGAGTCGATCTTACAGTTTGACCCTCCACAAACTAGATTAAGATGCACAAAACTGTGGTTGAGATGACGAGGGGGGGGTTGGTCTGCATGTCGCGTCTGAAGCCGATTGATATTTGAGAATCTGTGTCACGAATAGCCACACAATCGTTATTTGGAGCAATCTCAATTATCTCTCCAGGCGCTGGGATTGTGAATATAACACAATCTACAGAAAACCAGTGAGTGATTCATAATACTTCCAACTGTGCGCTAATTATGCTTTTTCGGTGCCCCTGGAGGCACCTTCGGTGTTAATTGTAAATTAATGACATGGATCACATTCTCTGACTTGCACTTCAGTCAATGCAATTGTGGATGCAGTAAAAGTTCCATGTCAAGAGAAGAACATAGCCTCTAATCTTTCAAGGAGTATTTTCTGAAATGATAGGCAGAACATGTGGATTATCTGGAACCAAATGACCAGCAGGGATAACCAAGTTGTTACATCAGTTTGTGAATCAGGTACTGAAAGTCTGAGCCTCAAAGATACGAGAAAGATTAGAAACTTTGTTTTGGTAACTTCGGAAAGGTTTGGCAATCTCAATGAACGTCCCGACAGTAATTTGTCGCTCATGAACAGCATAAGTTGAACCACTATACCCTCTGAAAACCAGATGCATATCATGCAACCAACACGAAACCAACCGAAGTTACCTACAGATCACGAGGCTAATGGATTTCTTTGAGAATCTACACAACCAAGCAGAAGAAGTAGGTCGTTCTGGGCTTTCCCAAGTACATTCAAGACATGCAGAGAATCTAGAACAAGGAATCGACCACATCGCAGTTCGAATGCTCGGCATCAGCGCACCTACAGTTAGAAATCATCGAACATCCCTTCGTGGGTGATAACATAGAAGGATACCAACTAATTCTTCAGAAGCCATTCAGACACTGAAGTGCAAGAAGTGTAACAGGTTTTACACCTCTGTAGGCAGAACTCCAAATTCCACTGTCTATGACTAGAGAGTGGAATGAGCTGATGACCTGAGAATTGAAAGTTGTGTCGAGCACTGGATAAATTGTTAGAGATCTACTTGCTCATGATATAGGCATAACAAAGGTAACTTTACGAAGAAAAAGCTGCAGAACAAGACGTCTAATAAGTCGAGCGGAAATCATTTCCATGGGTAGTTCCTTCACTATGGTATACGAATAGTTCTCATTCAGCATCTTCAGGCTCCATGCCTGCAGTTAAGTCTGCTACAAAATCGTGGGTCTTATGATCCCCGCTCTCCGATCCGGGTTTCCAGAACCCACATATTCTCATATCAACAGTGGCTTGCCGTCTGGAATGTACCCCTCCGACGTTTACTTTTTCTTCACTCGACATGATCATGACCTGCAAGTCTAGGTTTAGACTATTGAGCGGAGTTTTGGATATCATACGAATTCTCCTTCAACATGATCTGATTAACTGTACCGGTCATGGAGAGAACGACTGCTTGTAGAAAAAAACATCCTACCAGACGTCTAGAATCGCAAGTAGACCTACGGTACACGCCGTCAGCAGCAAAACCCACTTCTCTGCACGAAACGTCACAAAATTCTTTGAGTTGACAGAACAGATTAAGATCGAAGGGCACGAGATCGGACGAAGTGCGAATCCAGAAACAAGCACCGATGGTCTCCGTTTCCATGCCGTTGGATTTCATGCACCCAGTCCACCGGCA
This sequence comes from Physcomitrellopsis africana, assembly GCA_036785485.1. NCBI lineage: Eukaryota > Viridiplantae > Streptophyta > Bryopsida > Funariales > Funariaceae > Physcomitrellopsis > Physcomitrellopsis africana. Next base: position 486,581 of record JAWRVF010000045.1, read on the forward strand.
GCTCCTGTACACCGATCGATGACACCAGTAACGACCATGCCCAAAGCCAAAAGTGTCGCCTCCGCACAATAAAACCCAAAAGCCACTTTCCCGTCCATCACACCTCGGCAGACTGTCAAAATCCGCGCATCGCATCCATCCAGCGCATGGCACATGTCTACCCCACAGGTTGATAGCAAGCGCTATTCTCTTTTCCCCACAATTGACCACGAAAATACTGATACTCAGGGCCATATACCATCACCAGTCTATCACACAATCCCCCCCCCCCCATCATTGCTCAATTATCCCTACACAAAAGCAAGGCATTCAATTCTAGCCTGCGTGCATCAAGACTCAAAGGTGTCAATGGTGGTACTCGTCGCATTCAACTCAAGCCAAATCATTTGCTCGCGTGAGCGCAACTCCCCCCCCCCCACTGATCTAGCTCATATGGACACAGCCCCTCTGACACTCTTCCCTTGGTGAGGAGAAGAAAAAAAAAAAAAACAGCTCCGTAATCTTTCGGTGCATGCAGGTTCATAGGGCGTCGGCATTGTTGAAGCGTAGAGGATCATTTCGGCGAGGTGAAGGTGTGAATAGATGCGGAGAATGATTCCACTGCTTCGAAGAGGAATTTTGTTGACAATTAGGGCTAGGATTCGATCTCCGCGGTGGGTTGCAGCATCGCCGAATTCCACACGTTGCGATAACACTCGGACGCTCTTCTTCGTGTCACCGGAACAATGCGCGGTGAGAGAGCGCCGTCTCTGAAGCATTCCAAGGCTTAGTTTAGGGTCTCGAGACACAATGAAGACAATTTAGTTTAGGGTTTTTTTTTATTTTTTTAATTTTATTTTTGACATAACAAACAAAACAAAGTACATTAGCCATTAGATTTGTAAGTGTATGAAATGTAGACTGTCAATGTTTAACGGCAAGAAGAATAAGTAGATGGTCTTATCTTGCTAAGATTATGGATCTGGAAGAGCATGGACTATGGATCTGGAAGAGCATGGATTATGAGGTTGTTAAGGAATAAGTATCTAGTTGGTACATGGTACTAGATGAACAGAAAATCCAAATGGCTTCCTGTAGCAAAACGTTCCAGTAAACTTTAAATCTTTAACTTTGTCTAATTGTTTTAAAATGATATTTTGTTTTTCTTAAGCTCTAAACCCTAAACACATGCTTCCAATATTTTAGGGCAGCCCAATATTTGGTTGCCTGTTATTGAGCTGCCGACAGAATCTAAAATAGCTATCTGGCATCCATCGCTACTGACACACATAGATGACGAACAGATGAAATAAAAAAGTCAAAGTGCAAATTGGATACCTATTTTGCAATATCATAGATTATGATACCATTCAACATAATTCTATTATTTCATTTATGTTATTCTTTTTTAAATCCTATGGTTTTCCTTGCCATTTAAATCTTGTTCTATTTACAAAGAAAATTGACACTAAAGTTTGGTTGTTATTTCATCCATCTATTGTTATTTTGTTGGATATTTTATTATATTCTATCAAACTTGTTTAAATCATTTTCCTCTCTAATGTATTGTTCCATAATTCTTTCATAAAGGTTTTTGCATTGTGCTAGATCTTAATGTTTTTCATACATAAATTCTCTATATATATATATATATATATATCATTTAAAAAAATCCTTATTTCCATATTAACAATCATCAAAGCAATATTAGAGATTTCAAAGTTAGAATTAAAACCACCAACCTCTTGATAACAACCTGCAATTCCTTGTTAAATTAAAACCATTCCAAACCACGGTTTAAGGTTCAAAACCAAATACCGATAAAAAGCGCGGACTACAGCACTCAGGATATCCTCCTAAGACACGGCAATGGGGTTGCTTCCCTGGGGATCTAGAACCACGGTCTCCGGGGCGTCAACACCGAACAGGATATTCGCCACGCTCACCAGCGCGTTCCCCAAGCTCTCAAAGCCGCGTGCAGATGAAACGTCACGTCCCTGCCACGACAGCGACCGGGGACATCCACAGCGCCGAACGAATGACGAACAGACCAGCGAGGGTTGGTAGAAAGTGGACAGAGACCCGAAAAGGCAGACGTGACGTCGGAGAGCAACTTTCTTCGTCGACTCAGACGGACCCGTGATTGAGAGCAACGGACGGGTCCAGTGTCTTGCCCCGTCCGTCGACGTCGAGCTGGCCCTAAACAGTCGCAGAGCTATGGCGGGGAGCTTCAAACCCAGATTGCAGGGCAAGGGTGGCGAGGGAAGCCGAGCTTTTCTGTGCTGCTCCGTTTTCCGCTGGTTGTCAAGAGCATAAGTGCGACGGAAACTTTAGTTCGAAGCCGCTTTCATGAGCGGCCTTTCACAGATGGGTCAACTTCGAGACCAGGCTTGTGAAAGGCCAGCGGGAAAGCGCATTTTGTCTTGTCTGCTAAGCGCTGAAACGCATTGATCGAATGTCTCCGAATAAGACAAGCCGATTCTGACATTCTGCACAAGCTGCTCAAACAAGGTAGGTACAATTATCCACGCTTTCTCCAGTGGCCGTTTCATTTTTGGGGAATTTTAGGGTTTATTTTTTATTGTTTTTGTTTATCTTCGGGTGAGATGATCTGTGTAAGGCGTATTCTTTTGCATTTGGATTCTTCACACTGATGTTGCAATTATCCATATTTTCTCCTGTGCGCATTTCCTTTTCTGGGGGGTTTTATTATTATAATTATTATTGTTTATTAATTTTTTTTGTTTTTTTTGTTTTTTAATTTTTTGCATGGAATGATTTGTAGTATACATATATCTTTGTACTTGGGTTTTTCACGAGATGATGTTTGTGCTTAGTACAACCGTGGATTGATTTTTGTTTTAATAAGGTGAGAGTTGTGGTGAGATCACTGTTTTCTCCCACTCTAGAGTTCATCTCTACATTGTGATGAGCTAGGGGCTGGAGTATTTTATTGGTGTTGAAGAAAATGAAGAGAATATATTAGAAAAAATTGAATAACCAACAAGAGATTTGAATTAGAAGTTGTATACACAGATGGAGCTTGAAAAATAATTGGTGTTTGTCAAGAGCTATTAGAATGTAAACACAGCGAGGATTTGCAAGTGATATTATTCTTGAAGCATATACCATTACAAACGTTGCATATAACTACAATGCTTGTCATCAATTTTAGTGAGTGTATTAGCAATCATATTATTATTGCCAATTTGCAAAACAAATATTTCTGGAAAGTAAAATGATATTGTATATCTATAAGTTCGCTTGTAGAATAAAATTTTGGATTTCTATTAGAAGTAATTATATTTTGATTAATAATATATAAAAATAATATCAAAAAACTAATAGTTGATTATATATATATATATATATATATATACACACACTTATATAGAAACATATCAAGATTATTTAAGTAAGAATATTTATTTTAAAAAATTGTTAAATTTTATATTTAAAATTTATAATTATACAATGTTTTTATAAAAATATCAAATGTCAATAAATTACATGTATTTTTTTAATAGACTAAATTATTAAAAAGCAAATTAATACTATTTTATGTTAATTTTTATATTATAAAAATTTAAATACTATTATATAGTAATATTAATATAAAAATAGTATTGGTATTTTTATCCATCAAATTTTTATAATTGTAATTTTTGTCTTTTCTATAAATTTGTGAAATGGTATTGGCAGTCCAATTTAGTTTCAAAGACAAGAATCTAGACAAAATTCAAAAGACAATATACTCATTATCATTAAAGGAAGAAAAAAGTAAGAAGAAAGATATAGATACAAGATAGAAAAGAACTAAAATGACTATTGTCAAATATAAAGAAGTTAGAAAATCTTAAACCAAGATTAGAATACAAGAAAGGCATCGACAAGGTTGAAGATGGCCTCACTTTTATCTATATATATATATATATATATATATTAGGTACAAAAACGGCCTTGTAGAAGCTTTTTAAGGAATACAATACTTATGGCTCAAGTATCAAGTTCTAGGTTGCTTCTAATATGGCTTTCTAAAAGTAAGAAACTTGTGGAACAAGTTTCAATAGTCACATAGCATATCTATAGGAATCTAAATATCTAATTTATAATAATAAAACTTCTTCAAAGTTTCTTAAAGAAGATATTATCTTCATAATATATTCTACATACTTCTATTTATTTATATTTATTTCTATTTATTTAAATAATATAGGTATCAAGGATATGAATGATAATAAAAAATTTAAAGAGAAAATACACTTTCGTGTCACCAAAAGAGAGAAAGTAATCAAATCAAAGATAAATATAAGTTTGAAATTAGAATGACTATTGCCAAATACAAAGAGACTAGAAAGTTTTAAATTAAGACTAAAACATAAGATAAGGGTTGATAAGAGTGAAGAAGGCCTCACTCTTGCATCTATATATATACTATATAATTAAAGAGCTATGTGGCAACGTTCTATAGGCCACATAACATATGTCCAACTTATAGAGTAAATTTTTGATATGTGTGCCATATGGCCAACTTGTAATACACATGGCTAATACATATGACATATAACCAACTTTTTGGCAAAATTTTTAATCTATAAATCACTTATAAATACTTATAAAGTCAAATCTATATTTATAAAGCTTCTAAGAAGCTTTTGAATAAGATACTAATAATTTTATCTACTTTTATTTATTTCTACTTAATTCTATTTATTGTTATTTATCAAAATAAATATATTAGTAAATATAGTTATCTATGACATTATCTCCCTCTTCTAGGCAATAAGTTCCACAAGAAGCTGTAAAATTACTTCATAAGTTGATAAAGTCTAAGATCCATCAATTGGTATTAGCAACAAATTTTGATCTTTGTTCCGCATGGAGGTGGTTGATAGATCCCTTCAACCATTGATAATTTTTTATACTCAGGAAAATAAACCACCAAATTATTTGATCATTATTGAGGCCTTCATAACTACCTTCAAAGAACATATGTTCTACTCTATTAAATATAATATCCACCTCCAACAATATTACTAAACATCAGAAGTCTCTCCCGAAATCATAGTACCAAATATATTATATCTTGCCATCTATTTTAAAAAAAAAAATGTCTCTCTTGAAGATCTTCATTATGATTGTGATATTGTTCAAGTTGAGACAATGTAAATGTTTCATTTAGCAATTTTATAAATAACAACTTTTGAAATGAATTTGCTGGTTGTTGGTTCTCCATGTTTGAAAAGAAGCTCTACAAGTTGATTTTTGAACTTGTTTCTCTTAGACTTATATCATTTTATTATCATTGATTAGTTCTTGGTTTCAATAAATATCATTGATGAAAAATAAAGATAAGTTCTGATGCATTTATTAGATTCTTATATAGCTCTTATGTGTATTCATTAATATGATATTTGCATTAATATATAATATATTCCAATTTATTTTGGCATCACCTTGAATCCAAAATTTTTTCTACTTCAAACTCTTGGTTATTATTTATTTCAATAGAAGGTGGTAGTGACTATTTTTTTTATAATATTATTAATTTTAGATTGTTTTTAATATATTTTATTAAATAAATCATTAAAAATTATTATTTAAGTATCGGATGGATATAAAAGAATATATCAATAGAAATAAGATTTTTAAAAAAATAAAAAAAATACAAAAAATAGGAAGATAATTAGTTGTTTATATATTTATAATTACAATTATATCTATTTTTATATAATCTTTATTAATCTATTTTTAGAACAAATAGGTCAAGTCTTTAATAATCTAACTTATCACAAGGTCAATTAGTCTTGATATTATGACAAAATAATTGTGTCTTATCACCAACTTTGAATAAAGGTTGTTCTTTTTTAAAAATATTTATATTAATTTTTTATCTTTCTTAAGTATCTTTTAATTATATCTTTATTATTATTTGAAATTCTTCTATTATACTTAATAAATTTTTTATTATTGACTTTTTAACTTTTAAAAATTTTAAAATATCAAATTATAGATAATAATCATAATTAATTAAAAAAAAATTATTAAATAGAAGAATATATTATATTATTATATAAATTTTTTATTAATGGCAAGAAAGTTATCTAATTGTCTTGGTGATAGTTGATGGTACATCACAAATATTATTCTAATACTTAATTCACATGTTTCTTTTATCTATTAGTTTGAGGATAAAAAATTTAAGATAACTTGATATCAAATTTTAATATGTTGAAGAATGTCTTTTAAAAGTTTAATAAGAATTAAGGCTTGCAATTAAATATAATACCACTTAGAAGTCTATGGTATTAATAAATATTAACCAAGAAGAATTGAGTTGTTTCTTCATTGATAATTATTTTTGTACATGGTAAAAAATGTGCCATTTTGATAAGACAATCCATTATTACATAAATAGAATCATAAGAATTTGATATTGAAAAATTTGTCATGAAGTCCATTAAAACAGATGATTAATTTTGCCTTGGAATAGGTAGAGGTTGAAGAAGTTAATAGGATTGATGATGTGGAGTTTTTGCTCTAAAACATGTATCGTATGATTGAATAAATATATTTACTTCATTTTACATTTGAGGCCACAAAAAATCTCTTGAAATAAGTTCCAAAGTTTTATTATATCCAAAATGGCTTATTGTTGGAAAGCCATATTGTAATTATAATGCATATAATTATATTTAATCTTTAGGAATATATAAATGTCTTTATAATAAAAGAGGTTGTCTTTAAAATCAAACTTATTAGAATCATCATAAAGATTATTTTTAACATCAAGAATAAGAAGGTTTATTAATGTATTTGAACAAATTTTATTTAAAAAAGTAGTATCAATTAGAATTGTTGACTATTGGCTTGAATATATAATTGCTCCAATTTCAAAAGAATAATTTGTTGTTAATTGTATATTGTATCTCTTTCTTTTGGTGCAATTTAATAATATCTAGACAAAGCATCTAACAAGTTTTGTTATTTTTTAAGATGATATATAATATTAAATATAAATCATGACAAAAATATGATCTAATGGGCTTGGTGATGATTTAAGACACGTGTTAATATAAAATATTTAAGATTCTTATGATTGATAGAAACTATGATTGGATGAAAAGTATCTTCTAAATAGTGATATTATTTTTAAAATAGATCTATAATAATAAAAAATTCTTTGTTGTAAATTTCATAATTAATCTTTATTGTTCAATTTTTTTTTGAATAAAAAGAAATAGAATGGAGTCTATCATTTATATCCATTTATAGTAGAATTACACCTAATATAAAATTTGATGCATTTGTTTCCATAAAAAATGGATTTAAAAAATCTAAGCAATATAAAATAGGAGCTAAAATAAAAGCTATTTTTAAACCTTAGAATATTACTTTTATATCTATATTCCATTTTAATTTGATCTTGCAAGTTAATTGTATAAGCAAAGTAACAATTAAATTTTTTTTTAATAAATATCCAATAATAGTTTATAAATTCTAAAAAGCGTTAGACATCACATATAATTTTTGAAATTATTCAATTCATGATAATTTATACATTCTTAGAATCCATTTATAAACCGTTATTTTAAATAATATACTTCAAAAATTTTACTTAAATTATATGAAATATACATTATTCTATCTTGGCATATAATCCTATATCTCTAAATTTTTGTTATAAAAAACAAATATTTTATTCATATTCTTATATGTTCTTAGAACAGATAATAATATCATCCAAAAAACATATAACAAAATTATCTAGATATTCACAAAGTATATTGTTTATCAAATGTTGAAAAGTAGTTAGAATATTTGTAAGTCCAAAAGACATGATATTATATTCAAAATAGCCATACCTAGTTTAAAATATAATCTTTCATTCATCTTCTTTTTTATTATGTATCAAATTATAGGCACCTCATAGATCTATTTTAATATAGATTTTACATTCACTTTGTTGATCAAAGAGCTTCAATATCAAAAACAAAGGATAACAATTCTTGATGGTCACTTTATTGAATCTATAATAATCTACACACATTTGTAAGGATGTATATATATATATATATATATATATATATATTTCTTTACAAAGAAGATTTGCGTATGTATAAGAGATTTTGAATGTTGCATAAAATTCTTTGTAAGATTTTTATCAATAAATTCTTTTAAAACGACAAGTTTATTTTCCAACAAGTTATAAATTAGTCTAAATAGTAGTTGCGCTCTTTCTTGAAGATCAATTGTATAATTATAAGTTTAATATTTTAATAATATATTAATATTTTTTTTCAAAGATATCTTAGTATTCTTTATATTACTTTGGAATTCCGCTACAACCTCTATTTGAATGAAGATTTAGTGCTATAAAAATGACAAATAGATTTTTGTCATTTGTAACTTGTATAAATACCTTAGATCCCACAAATAAAGATCAAGATGGTTTATTGGTATTTAAATTAGATTTTAAAGTGATCTTTTATAATTTCTAATCAAAAGCAAGATTATGTGATTTAAATTAAAGAAGGCTAAGTACCATTAGATTTGAAGAATATTAAATGATAAAAATAAAGTTGAATATTTGATTTCTTAATGCTACTTTTAATGGTTTGGTCCCTTTTATAGCACTTCTATATACAAGTAATTATTCATCAATAATTTCTATTAGAGCTAGTTGAATCTTCTTTGAAAGTATCAAATTTTGTTGCAATGCAAAGTCTTTATCTATAAAACATGCTAAGGCTTTGGTATCTAACAATGCTTGAGCTAAAAATTTAGAACTTGAAATTTTAATAAGTGTAGGAAGTTTAAAACAAGGCGTAGAATCTACTAGTAGTATAAAACCTATATTTGATAGTTGTGGTTCAGAGTTGTTCAATTGCAAGGTTTCTAATACAATTAGGTGTCTTTGTTTTCTAATTTTTTTATATTTAAGTTTGTGCTCTTTATCTTAAATCTACTTAATTTGATGTAACAATCTTGTACCTTATGACATATTTTTTTATAATATAAATATAAGTTTTTATGATGGCATTTGTCTTTTTTGACTAACGTTGATTTCTTAAATTAAATTATATGAATCTGCATAGGTTCTAACCTTAATAAATAGATTTTGGAAAACTTGGAAGTTGTTAAGGTGACTTGATTTGTTCCTCTCCAATCAAATCTTTATTCTTAGCACCTTTCAAAGAGCCAATTATTCCATACAATTGCTTGAGTGATAAATTATTTTAATGAATCTGCTTGTAATATTATAAATAATAGATTTTGGATATTATCTTATAAAATATATCTAAATTAATTGATAAGAGCCTTATCATTCTAATCTATGTTGTAAGCAAGTTATTAGAATTTAAAAACATATGTAGCAATTGAACATGACTCTTATTGTAAAGATTAGAGTTTTATATTTGTTACTTTTTTAAAATTATTTTTTCTAAAATTAGCCATAAATACTTTAAAAAATGAATATGTATTATATAAAAGTCATGAATCTTTTTCCATCAAAGGTATAAACCAAGAAAAAATACTTCTATATAGAAGTGTGCTTATAAATCCTACTTGAATAATTTTGTTAGATTAATAAGTAGAATGTAATCTTAAAAAGAACTTAACTTGTTACAAAAATCTTTAAAATTTTCATCTTGTTTTATCAAACTTCTCCAACATATTGATATTTGACTCTTTTATACTTATAGTAGTAAGATTTTTAAGATTTACTTTTAAAATTGATCTTTTTGTACTTATTTCTTTTAATTGTATGACTTCTTAGTATAAATATTGGATCTTATTGTTGACTTTTTTCATAAGCATAGGAATAGTGCTTTCATAATTGAGATTGCTCATCCATGAGATTTTTATTCAAAGAGTATTTAAAAGCTTGTGAAGATCTACAATAGTTGCAAATCTATTTTCACTTCCACCTAGTGTAGCATTCATAGTTTGTTTTTCTTCCATCTTAGTAATAAATAATATTAATAAATAAAAAATTCAATTTAGAGGAGGATAATTTGCAACTTCTAATATCAAATGAAATTTTTTATAAAGAAGGATAGTTTACTTTTTAAAAAAAAATATTAATATTAAAAAAAATATATAAATTTAAAAATAGATAATCCACAATCTTTAAAAATATAATAATATAACTTAAAAAGTGGAATAATCCACTCACTTCTTAAACAAAATAATTGTAATAAGTTAGCATTCTTGTCAAATTATCTAAGATATGAATCTCAATAAAATTCTAAAAAGATAATGCATTCTTATATCTCCAAAAGCAAGGAAGTAAATAAATCAAAGATAGATATAAGATTGAAACTAAAGTGACTATTGCTAAATACATATAGACTAAAGAATCTTGAATTAAGACTAAAATATAAAAAAAGCGTTGACAAGAATGAAGAAGGCTTCACTCTTGCCTCCATATATATTATATAACTAAGGAGCTATATAGCAATGCCTATGATATTATTTTCTTCTTCTAGGAAATAAATTTGACAAAGAGTTATAAAATTACTTTATAAGTTAATAATACTGAAGATCCATTATCATATTATATGAAGTCTTGCTTGAGAATGCACCCGGCACCTAATTGTAGAAGATAAAAAAGAAATTATAACAACAAGTTTTAACACCTCTAATAGAATTATATATAAATTATAATTAAAGATGAACAAGTATACTTAAGTATTAAAGAAGTTTAATTAGATTTTTAATTAATTATTAAAAAATACAAAAAAATCCTAGTTTTTTTTTAAAAAGTTATAAAAAAATAATAAAGAATTCTTAAAAAAATATCAAAATAAAAATCTAAAAAAATATTAAAATAGATTTTTTTTAAAATACTAAAAATAGAAATTCAAATTATAATCAAATTTTAATCAAATCTTAAATAAATCCTAGTCAAATTCTAATAAAATCCTAATCAAATCCTAAAAAAATCTTAGTCAAATTCTAAATTTTAAACAAATTCTAATGAAATCCTAACCAAATCCTAATAAAATCCTAACCAAATTCTAAATCCTAATAGATCCTACAATAGATTGAAACCTCAATAGCTAATGATTGAATAATTGATTTTGATTCAAAATTTTTACACCTTTTAATAATTAAATTGGCAACAAGAAAAAAAAATTTAAGAAGATTCAACTCACTAAATAGAAGATAAATCTAAAAATTTGCTTGGATATAGGTCCGCCTCCTTCTCCAACCTTGATGCTAATCTTCTAATGTCAATATCTTCTTTTTGCACCATTCAATTGCTCCCAAAATTCACAAATAGGTAGAAAATCAAGTCTACCATTCACACAAATAATTCTCACTTCAATCTAATTGATAGATTGCTAAATATCTTAGAAATCCTTATTAACCTTCAAAATATAATTTTTAAGATCTTGACCCATTTAAACTTCAATAACCTTCAATCAAACTATTAAATTAAGTTCAAACTTATAACATGCACTCAACACAACTAGAATTATAAATCCACAAAAATATTTTTATAGATCTATAATCAAACTCACAAAATATTCAAAAATATAAACTCCTTTTTATTTCACAAAATTCAAAGTCACCCAAATCAATCTTGACTTTGCAAAGCTCTTATACAGTCAATATATATCGAAATCACTCAAAATCAATATTTAAGGAAATCTTCTAAAGTCTGCTCTAAAATTCCACTCTCCAATTTACTAAAGAACTCTCCATCTACTATAGGCATGCAATTTTGTGCCTTAGGGTCTGATTTTGATTGAGGTTTATAACCAATCTCCTTTGAATATCAATTCTTAGAATTTTAAAATAAATTTTATTAAAATCTAATTTTAATTCTTTTTTAAAGATATCTATATAATTTGTTTTTCTAATATACTTTATTTTATCTTATTTATGACTATACAAAGTAAGTAGAAGCTTCTTCTATAAAAAGATAACATTAGTACTTTTAATTTATACTACTTCCTTCTCTATTATCTATATTTCTAAGATAATTTGCTAAAATATTTTTTATTTAAACTCCTCTGTAATATAATTATTCCTTTCTTCTTTCACATAGCTCTTTAGTTAGATAGTATATATAGATGCAAGAATGAGGCCTTTTTTTATTTTTGTCAATACTTTTTTTGGATTTTAGTCTTAATTCAAAAGTCTTTAGTCTCTATACATTTAGCAATAGCTATTCTAGTTTCAATCTTATATCTATCTTTGATTTGTTAACTTCTTCTTTTTTGATGACATAAGAGTATATTATCTCTTTAAAGTATTTTTGAGATTCATATCTTTAACAAATAATATTACTAAGCATCAAATATTTCTTTGAAGATTATAGTATTATATATGTTGTATCTTGCCATCTATTCAAAGAAAGACATGTCTCTTTTGTAGATCTTTATCTTGATTTTAATATTATTTAGATTAATATAGTATAATTACTTTATTTGATAATTTTTAAAATAATTTTTAAGATGAGTTTTTTGACTATTGATTTTCTATCCTATAAAAAAAATTTTACAAGTTTCTTCTTGAACTTGCTTTTTTAAAATTTAAACCATTATACTATCAATAATTTGTCATTGATTTTTTTATTGATATTATTAATTAAAAAAAATAACAACTTCTAACGTATTTACAAGGTTCTTGGAAGGCTCCCAATTGTGTTTACTAATGTTATATCCATGCTAATGTACAAGAAATTATAATTTATTTTGGTGCTACCTTAAACTTAAGATTTCTTTTACTTCAAATTTTTGATTGTTATCTACTTTAATAAGAGGTGGCAATATTTGCCTTCTTTTTAATCTATTACTTGTAGCATAAGATTCAATAAGAGACATATGATACATAAGATGGATCTTCATTGATTATAATAATTACAAATGATATGCAACTACAATAATTTATTTTTGGATAATAAAATCAAGTCTTTAATAATCCAACTTATGATAACATCAATTGGTCTTATTATTATTATATAAAAAATAATACTTTATCATTCACTTTAAATATAGTTATTCTTTCTTAAAAACATCAATATTTTCTTTTTATCTTTCTTAAGTTTCATTTAGCTATATTTTTAATATTGCATGAAGCTCTATTCTTCTTTGTATCAAATTCTTTGCTATTAGATTTTTAATTTAAAAAAAAAAAATCAAAAGCATCAAGTTATAAATAATAAGCATAATTAGTCAAAAATATAATTTATTAAATAAAATAATATATTATACTATTATATAAAAAATCTACTAATAAAAATAAAATTATCTAATTGTTATGGTAATAATTGACTGTACATTATAAATATTTCTCTAATATATGATTTATATATCTTATTTATCCATTAACTTGAAGATAAAAAATTGAAGATAATTTGGTATTGATCTTTAATATGATGAAGAATATCTTTTAAAATCTTGATACAATTTGAGGTCCTTGGTTAAATATAATATCAGTTAAAATTCTATAATAGCAATAGATATTATTATTATTATATATATATATATATATATATATATATATATATATATTTTATCCATATTAGATTTTGTACAAAGTATAAAATATGCCATTTTTATTAAATAATCTACCATCACAAAATAGAATCATAATGATTTGAGATTGAAAGATCTGCAATAAAGTCTATTGAAACAAATGACTAAGATTGCTTTGGAATAGATAGAGGTTGAAAAAGTCCATATAGTTGATGAAATAAAGTCTTTGTTTTAGAATAAGTGTTGCATAGTTAAACAAATACTTTAATCTCTTTTCATATTTAAAATTATCAAAAATATTTTGATATATAATGATTCAAAAAATTAATTTAGTATTTTAAAATTTGACTTAGTTTATCTTTTTCTTGAAATAGAGTAATATATAAGTACTTGATTTAATAAGTAAAGTTATTAGTATATAATTTAAGAGTCTTTGTTGTAGAAGGTTCTAATAAAATATGTTTGTAGATAAAGACCTCTTCATATATACATGCATCGCTTATTGAGACAATTTTTTAATTCCTTGCTTGCTATTCATTACAAATATCATTGTGACCTCTGTTATAACTCACTGTCATACCATTTCACTCATTGTTGCACTTCTTTTGTTTCTTTAATTTTGTAGAATGTTGTTATATTCTTTTGTTTACACACATACGCATCTTTACTACTCTAATAGTTTTACCACACTTATTTAAATTATCTCATTGTTACTATGTAAGTTGCTGTAGAAAATAAAAAAAAATGCAGCTATACAATTGTTAGAATGAGGGCTTTCAATGTGTAAGGTATTAATTCAACTTGATATTATGTGAATGCCACCAATATATTTTAATTGGTAGAATTATTTATAATAAGAATTTAAGTTATTTAAATATTAAAATATTAAAATTAGAAAGTTTATTTGATTATTTAAATATTTATTAGAATTTAAAAGAATTTATAAGTTATAAGAGTCTTATTAGAAAAAAAATTATAAAAATAGAATCTTAATAAGTCTTACAAGCAATTATCTTTGTTGGTTTAATATTTTTTTTTAATTATAAGAATTAGTGTTTAGTTATTCAAATCAATATCTATATTGGCCTTCTATCTACAGGTATTATTCATTAAAAATCTATAAATATTAATTAGTAGATAGAAAAAGTATGAAAAAGAATCTCATATCATTTAAATTATTTATAAAAAAAATAGGATTTTTAGTTGATTAAAATTAATTTTATTACTATAAAAAATCACCAATATAGGAAAAAATAGCCTTAAATTTATATTAATATCTTAAAAATATTATAAATATTTTTATAATTTATTTAGAAATTATTTAGAAAATTTTAGGAATTTTTAAAGCATATTTTTAAGATTTTGATAAAAATGATTTTACCACCTTGAGAGGCCATTTTGAAAAAATAGAGTAAGATTTGAGAGCCCTCTAAGGTTCAAAAGCTAATTGGATATTTTTAAACACTATGGTGAAGTCAAAAATATAAAAAAGTGATTTTATTAGTAGAAAATAAGAGGACCAGCAATTAGTATAGTAGTTGTAAGAAAAGAGGCGCACATGTCCCATATAGGTAGTAGCACCTTAGATGTAGGTAAGAATATAAGACTAAGGCCTCATGACCTCTCTAGGACACCTATATACATTACTTGTGAGTCTTAGTGAGGCTTGAATCTTTAACATAAAATCTATTTATTTATTTATTTTATTTTATTTTATTTTTTAAAATTATCATAACTTGCTTGTAGTAACTTGAATCTATGTAAAGAAATAAAATCATCGATTTAAAATTTTATTTTTTATCTTTTATTTTTTATTTTTTACTAAATAAAAATCTAATAAACAAATTATGACTAATTTTTGGAATATGCAATTATTTAATTATATTTATATTTATTTATATTTTTTGTTTTTTTATTTTTTTTTATTAATTATATTTCTTACTTCAGACTACCAAATACAAGCAATTCCTTATTGAAGCCATCTTATAATTTGAATTGAGAGATAAATTTTATTCTCACATATTAATTTTGTAATAGTTAGTGGCATTTTATAAAATACGTATTTTAAGGTATTTTGTTGTAAACACAAATTGACCTTAAGTTTTGTCTAATACCAACAAAAAAAAATCTTATATGATATTATGACAAAATAAGTAGATATTGTAGTTGAAGCTTTTGCAAGCCTTGCTTTTGATAACAACATGGTTGTATGTGCTAATATAGTATTTAATTTACTCAAAGCAAATGGATTGCAAGCGATACTAAAAATCAAGAAGATATTGCCATCACATTATTATTGTTAAGTGTTGTTGTATTATATATTGTCCTGTTTGAAAATGCATCGGGCACTTGGCTGTGGAGGGAGAAGTTGTGATTCACAAATGCCCAAGAACCCTTAACAGGTTTTGCCCATACAAGAAGAATGTGATTGAATATCAATATGAGAGTACTTAAGTCAATACAAAGTGCTTAAAAATACTCTTCTTGATAACTTTATCTATATATAA
This sequence comes from Physcomitrellopsis africana, assembly GCA_036785485.1. Classification (NCBI taxonomy): domain Eukaryota; kingdom Viridiplantae; phylum Streptophyta; class Bryopsida; order Funariales; family Funariaceae; genus Physcomitrellopsis; species Physcomitrellopsis africana. The sequence goes on from JAWRVF010000045.1 coordinate 502,560, forward strand.
ATCCCAATTGTTTTGTTGTTTGTGACAATCAAGCAACTAAGATTTCTTTTTACAAGTCCTATGAACTTCAATAAACTATAATTTTTAATCTAATTGTCAACTTAATATGAAACTTTGTACACAAATTTAAATATAATTCTTTTATGTGCTTAAAAAGTTTCAATCCAACCCAACTTATAAATTGTGAAAAATCAACCAAAACCTACATTGATGTCACTTGGCTGCTAGCTTGAAGGTTGATGCAGATATTCCAATGGAAAATTCTCCTTCTCCAACTATTAACTTCAGCTAAAATTTGATGTGTAGCTTTTCTTTTAAGTCTTCTAATACTATGCCAAATTTTATCATGATTCAACTAATAGATCTTTAGATATCGTAGAAATCCTAAACAACCCTAAACTCCCAATGTACTTCTTTGTACTAAAAATCATATAAATCTCAATTGCATCATTAGATTATTATAAATTTTTACTTGGCATTAGTACTCTTAATCATCCACACACTGTCAAAATTACAATTATAGATGTTACTTTAATTGCATACAATAATTAAAAGTGTTGGTCCTAATTTTATTGCATAAAAACTTAACCTCCAATACAAATCCTGATTTTAGATAGCAATTGCTAAGTGCTCCTAAACCATACAAAAACAAGTATGATGTCTCTAAAATGAGCTTAAAGGTAATCTCCTACTCTAGTTGCCAATCTCCAAATGACCCGACTCCCTACCCTTGGTGGCCATTTTTGTAGCTAGAGGTCTAATTTTAACCATGTCTCATATATAGTTAATCCTTGCATATCAATCCAACTTATTATAAGGATTTTTAAGCTTAATCCTATCCTCAATTTAATCCTAGTATCAACTATATTAACTATTTATCTTTTCTTAGCTATTTTTATTAATTTATGGCTTTTTAAAAATAATAATAGAATTTATACAACCTAGAAAGAAAATTTAATAATTAATTTTTATCTATTAGCTATTAAAATAAGAAAATAATCTAAGAGGCTTTCATAAATATTTTTTTAAGTATCTTAAGTTCCTATTGAATCAAGATAATCAAGTATTAAATAGAAATTATTCTTATTCATGCTTTTCACTATATAAACATGTTACAATATGATATCCACCTGCTCTGAACCTGTGCATCCTCTAGTATGCGCCAAACAACCGTATGTCATAGTTGGCATCACACCATCTTTTCATTTTCTACACCAAGTTCTTTTTCATCATATTCACCATCCATTTTAATATAATTATCTTCTTTAGAGTCATTGATATCTTCAACGTGATCCTTCATATTTATTTTTCCATCTCGTCTTTTAAAAATCTTCACTCACTTCTCAGCAATAGATATTTTTAATCTTGTACCATCCAATTCTTTCAATGAATATATGGCATTATCATAGAATGTTATTATCTCATAAGGTCCAAATTAACGTTTTAAAAACTTTCATAAAATATTATGCTAGTTATCCAAATTGCTATCATAAATGAATATCCAATCACCTTTTTCAATTGCTCTAGGCTTCAATTGATGTTTTTTATCAAACCAAGCTTTATTCTTTAGCCTTACCTCTTGTAATTATTTTAATACTAATTCCATATCTTCTGATCTTTATTTAAGTTGTCAAATTTCAATAGCTAACAACTCTTTTCTTATTAATCTATCTTTCCAAGGTAGCATACTCCAAGTTGGCACATTTTTTTTAATCGGCATAATAGGTTTTTGACCTATCATGCATTTCACTAGCATATATTCCGTCACTAAACTATGTGTTGTTTGATCAACCCATAATACATAAGGTAGAAGTTGAGGCCATTCTTGTACTCTTCCATTACAAGCTTTAATCAAGGCTTTTATAATAAGTGGATGCCCATGTTCACTCTTTGCATTCCTCTTTGGATTACAAGTAGTTGTCTATGATAATTTAATTCTGCATCTTTTAAAGAATTCATGAGCTTCATGTACATCCAATTCTCTGCAATCTACAGTGATCTTTCTCATACATCCATAGCAATAAATAAAATCTTCAAGTAAAAATCTGTAGATTCCTTCTATAGACTTTGTTCTTAATGCCTGCCTTCTACTTGGTTTAATAAATCTTCACAAGCCAAAACTAAATATCTCATTTGCCATAATGTCATTAGTATAATAATCAAATCCATAATCCATTTAAAATGAATAGCCAAAGGATATGTTGGATGTAGACTATCTTGATGACGTATATTTGAATATATTTGACAAGTTATACAAGATTCCACAAATGAAGCCACATCTTGATACATATTTTTCTACTAATATTGTTCCTTCAATTTAGCAAAGGTAGTCCAAATTCCTCTATGCCCTATCCATAGACTATCATGAAATTCCTTGAATAGTTTTTATTGATCTTCTTTAGTACCTACTATTTGTTGCAGCATTCTAACATTTGATTTTGGCCTCTTCCACAAAAATCCTCCTTATAATATGAACTTGTATGCCTTTTTCTTGATTTGTATGAATTTTTCAATAGACCAATCAATATATTGGATTAATATGTTCAAATAATGTCCAATATCCAATAACTCTCCTTCATAATTTTCCATGTGAAATGGCTTATCATCTTTATTTAATTGTGAAATCAAATAAAACTTTGTAACCACATCATCAATATCCTCAATCATGTCATCTTTACCATCATATTTTGTTTAAAATAGCATATCTGTTACTAGATTGCCTTTTCCTACAACATGCCTAAGTTTTAGATTTAATGACTTGATATTGTCATGGACAAAAGATTTACTCCAATAATTACTTAATTATCAATAGAAATAGGTAAAATAAGTTGATTTGATAATATCTAATAAAAAAGCTTCCTAGAAGCTTTATAGATGCGGAATCACCTTTATACATGTCTATAGGTGATTGGTAGGTTAGAAACTTGGTCAACAAGCTAGCCACATGGCACACATGTTGGTAGCTTGTGAAACGAGCTAGCCATGTGTCACACATATTGATAGCTTGCAGAACAAGTCAAGTACATGGCGCACATGTGAGAAACTTGTCATGCAAATTTGACACGTATCTTACAAATTAGACATGTGTAAGAAGTCCTATAAAATATCACCATATAACTCTTAGTTAGACAGTATTTATAGAGGCAAGAGTGAAGCCTTCTTCACTCTTCTCAACTCCTTTCTTGCTTCTAGTCCAAATTCAAGAGTCTAAAGTTTTCTTGTCTTGTAGCAATAGCCATTTTAGTTTTTTTTAATATACATACTTCCTTACTTCTATTTTATTATACTTCTTAATAGAAGTTTCATATGTTTATTTGCTTTCATTGAATTCTTGTCCTTGACAGATTGACAAGAATACACATACAATATCAAAGCTTTGTCTTTTCTTAATTAAGAGTGGATTATCTCTTTCTCTTGATAAGACATAAGCATTTTAGAAGTTGTGGAGTACCCACTTCTAAATTGATATTGTTTCTAGAATTTTTTCTTTTGAGTGTATTATTCTATATTTCTTAAAGTGAAAGTAGATATCTTCCTTCTTATTATATTATCATGGCAGAGCTTGTGGAAATAAAGAGTGCAATGATACAAATACAAGAACAAATGCGAGAGCTAATGCTTGTAATGCATCAACTCAATTTACCACCACAAAGAGTAGCAAGATTAGTAGAAAGTAAAGATATAGAAATGGTTGGAGCTGCGTCAATATCTATACCAAACCATATTACGTCACCTATGATAGAATACCATTCAAACATTAGAGAATCAAAAATTAATTTGCTTGAGAAGTTTGATGGCACAACATCTAAGTTTTGAAGATTTGTCAATCAGGTACAATTGGTGATTGAACTTCAATCTCAGAGTTATCCTATGCAAGGATCTCAAGTTAGGTTTATTAGAACGTTACTTTTGAGATCTACTTTATTGTAGTTTTTATCTTTATTTGAATGACGTGATCTAATATTGAATAATTTGGAGGCATTTTTAGGGGAATTTTGATCTATGTATGGAGAACATGATACAATCCCTGTTGCAACCAACAAGATTTGCATCCTACGACAAGACAATTGATCAATGTTATTATACGCTTCACAATTTTAACAACTAGCGACTGATATTAAGTGAGATGATGTTGTACTCATTAGCCAATTTCTCTACGGATTATAATATGAGGTAAAAAAAATTAATGCTCAATTTATTCGATCCTCAAACATTAAGTCAAGCAATTGATTTTGCTATGAAGTGTGATAATTGACTTTTTGAATTTCGATCCGAGAGTCGTACAAGGGAGCTTCAACGTTATTATTCAATGGCAACATCAACGTCCTCACAAAACATACATTGAAAAGTAGAAGACATGCAAATTGATGTGGTATGTTTTAAACCTCTTACTAAGTAAAAAAAGATTTGGCATCGCCAAGGAGGATTATATTTACATTGTGGAGAACCTAAGCACATTGCTCAACATTGTTTAAAAAAATGATACAACTACAAAATAAAAAATATGGCTGTTAAAGAAGACAACATGTTGGAAAATAAATTATATACTTGTATAATATTTGTTCTTGTATAATCTTATATACTTGTATAATATTTGTTCAAGCTTTCAAATTATACTTGTATTATACTTATATAAGACTTGTATAAATATAAAGTATAAATCCTTGAATAATACTTGGTATAATACTTATACAAATACTTATATAAATACTTATATAAAATAGTATATAATCTTTGATATAATATTTATACAAATACTTGTATGAATACTTGATATAAATATAAGTATATATACTTATATAATAGATATAAGCAAAGTATATATATACTCAAGTATACCTCAAAATATAACCGCATATGAAGAATACAAGTCATACAATAAGCTAAAATTAAATAAATCATAAAAAATCCATCCAAAGTTCAAATCAAGCGTGCTTATAGCCTATAGAAAGCTAATAATCTATTGTAAAACATATCAAAATTTCACAAATAGATGTCATACCATTTAAAAGTGATGGCTAAAAGAAATAGGCATTAAAATTTCCCAGCAAATACAAAGGCAACAAAACTCTTCTTCACTTCAACCTTTGTTGTGATTACTTCCCTTCTTCAAATTGAGCATGCAATAGCTTTTTAGAAAGCACACTCCATCATTTGACTTGTCCTAAAATTTTGCATAAATGCCTCTCAAACTTCAGATTTTATAGCTAGTTGATTCTACTCTTGAAACCATAGCAATAATTTGCCCTCTTTCTTATCCCTCGCAAGGTCCATGCTACCTCAAAGTCAACAAGAAAGGTAAAACAACCTTTACCTTTCTTCTAATTACAAAAGAATCTATTCTAGGATATAAGTAAGATAGGAACCAAAACAAATAGTCATCCTAATTCACTAATTAAGTGGCTAAAATAAATCCTCTCCTTATAATATCTTCTAAAATAACCTCTAGCACTCACACATGTAATAATAATAAATACAAGATATATAATATTTTTACACACTACACTTAAATGCAATATGACACCGTGCAGTTGAAACCTTGTACAATTCCTAGTGAAGGTCTTATTCTCTCCTTAGAACCTTCTCCTTGTTTTATAATAGGTATATATTTAGAATCAAAAAACCATAGAGCCTCTATATTGTTAGATTCAAAAGCCTCAACATGCTTTCTAGATGAACAATTTGTTAAGAATCATAAAATACCTTTAGTACAAAAAACTAAACCCATATATACAAAAATCATACATGGTCATCCATTGTCTTATGGAGATATCACTCATCAAACATGTCCTATAAAAGTAACAATAGATGGTCATAATAGCTACGTAACCTTTAACATAATTAAATCTCCATCTTATCTAATTATTTTAGGTTTATCATAGCTAGAAAAATACAACCTTCAAATAGATTGGAATTCTTGTAGACTTAATTTTTCTCAGAACATTATTAAATATCATGCCGACTAAGTGAAAAGCTATAAGTCTAGTATAATAAAACCCGTACTTATAGTTATAAAAACTTTTATATACGTAGCAAAAGAAGGATCAACTTTTGCTATTTATGCCACACCTATTTTTGATGGTGGAAAGACTTTAAGTGGCATTCCAAGCCAATATTTGGATTATCAAGACGTTTTTGAGAAAAAGAATGTAAATATTCTTTTAGAGCATTGTCCATATGATTGTTCAATCGACCTCAAGGAAGGAACTCAACCACCATTTGGACCAATCTACAGTTTATCACAAGATGAGTTGGCTAAATTCAAGGCGTATATTGACGAGAATTTGGCCAAGAATTTCATATGCCATTCTAAATCTCTAATAGGAGCTCTAATTCTATTTGTAAAGAAAAAAGATGTATCATTGCGAATGCGTGTTTATTATTGAGGACTCAACAAGATCACAATCAAGAACAGATATCCATTATCTTTGATATCAAGACTCTTAGACCAATTAAATCAAGCTAAGATCTATACAAAAATAGATCTAAGACAAGCATAAAATCTAGTATGCATCTAAGAAGGAGATAAATAGAAAACTACATTTCAAACCAGGTATAGACATTTTGAATATAATGTCATGCTTTTTAAACTTACAAATGCATCACGTGCTTTTCAACATCTCATGAATGATGTTTTTTATGAATTCCTAGACAATTTTGTTGTTTGCTACCTAGACAATATTTTGATCTATTCTAAGAATGTAAAAGAATATGAAGTATATGTTCATCAAATATTACAAAAATTTAGAGATGTGTGATTGTATGCCAAGATGAAAAAGTGTGTATTTCACACTACTTAAGTTGATTTTTTAGAATACATCATTTCAAATGATGGTCTCATGATGGATCCTAAGAAAGTCTAAACAATCATGAATTAAAAGATTCCAAAGATGGTAAAAGATGTCCAATACTTTTTGAGATTTGCCAATTATTATTGGATCTTCATCAAAGACTTCTTTCAAATTGCAACTGCACTTATGCGCTTGACCTGTAAAGACAAACTCTAATGGAATCAAGAAGCAGAAGTAACATTTGAAGCTCTGAAGACATCGTTTGTTTCTGCATCAATCTTGCATCGTGTTGATTTTTTCAAGGCATTTTTTATAAAAATAGATGTATCAGACTTTACCTTGGGTGCGGTTTTGTTATAAATGGGAACAAATGACAAACTTCATCTAGTAGCTTTTTATTCAAAAAAATTCTCAGCAGCCAAGATTAATTATGAGATCTACAACAAAGAACTTCTTGCAATTGTGGATTCCTTTAAAAAATAGCGTCATTATCTAGAAGACGCTTCCAGTTCAATCACCGTCTATACGAATCACAAGAACCTTGAGTATTTCATGTTGGCATGCGTGTTGAATTGTCATCAAGCTCGTTGGAGTATGTCTTTGTTAAGATTCGAGTTCATTATCTTTTATTGGCCAGAAAAATAACAAGGTTTGTCTGATGCCCTTTCTAGACATTCTTATTTTGTACCAAATGAAGGAGATGCAACTTTTGAGCAACAAAGAATGACCCTCTTGAAACCGGAGCAATTTCATCTTTGAGCAATGAAATCAACATTGAGTATTGATTCAACTTTTCTCAAGCAAATTCAGTCAAGTATGTCTTTAGACCCTCTTGTTTATGATGTTCTAGAAAGAAAAGTACGTTTATGTGTTCTTCAAGCATGTCATGATTTTCCAACGGTAGGACATTTTGGATATAATAAGACTTTGGAACTTATATCAAGAGATTTTTGGTGTCCTCAAATGTAGAATGCAATCAAAGACTTTGTACAATCATGTGATATCTGCTCAAGATCAAAGACTCCTCGTCATTGACCTTTTGAACTTCTTCAATCACTACCTATTTTAGTAAAAATCATAGTCTTTTATTTCTATATATTTCATCATAGATCTTCCAAGCTCAAGATCTTATGACTCTATATTTGTGATAGTAGATCGATTCACCAAGATAGTACATTTTGTGCCATGCACAAAATCTATTACAAATGAAGAAACAGCTAAGCTTTTCATTGATAATATCTATTGCTATCATGGATTACCTAAAGATATTATATCGAAGAGGAGAACTCAATTTGTATCAAGATTTTAGAGAACCCTTTTCAAGATCTTAAAAGTGGACATAAAATTATCTTCAGCTTTTCATCCTCAAACTGACGGATAAGAAAATAAAGAAATTTCTTCGTTAAGGAAGGAAAGACATGGGCTAAGAGGTCTTTGACCAAGAGGATGAAGACCAAGAGAGTAGACACAAGGACTTGGCGAGAAGGGAGAGTTTTGGAAGGCATAGGATTTTTTTGATAGGTAGTATATGCTTTTGTGTATAGAGGAAGCTTAGAGAGGATTTTAGGTGCGATTTTTTGTAAGTTTGTAGTAGACAAGATAAGAAACTCATAGAAATAATTTTCATGTCATTTCATTAAGTATCAAGGAAGATATGAGTCGTGAAAGTTGTAGGTGTTTAAGACTAAGGCAGTGAGGGTTACAAAATTTCGGGCCTTGGTTCTTGGAAACCACTTAGACTTTAGCAAAAAAATTTGTTGGATTTTTGTTTCTTATAGAATTAACTACTTTGTATCAAAATCTCAAGTCAATATGACCTCTGAGCAAAGAGTTATGAGTGAAATTGTAACCGGTTTGAATGAAAAGAGAAATAGAGTGAAGGCAAGGTTGAAGGTTTGTATGGGCAGTGCATGTGTGTGGGTTTTTTTGGGTATAAAGGGAGTTAGGAGACGAATTTGAGTGTGCAGTGCATGTGTGTGGGTTTTATTGGGTATAAAGAGATTTAAGAGACGAATTTGAGTGTGAAATTTGATAGACATGATCTATGTAAGTTAAGGAAGAGATAAGTGTAAGTTTGATACTCACTAGTCTTATAAATAAAATGTTATGCTCTTTCAAAGTGACAAGGGTCTATCTCCAAATCAATGAAGTTTGAGGGAGCATATCTTTGTGATCAAAGTAGTGTTTTGAGTAAAATTTGTTGGGATTTGTAGATATATGAGTCTATTAAGTTGTGTAAAAAACTGATTGCTATTGGAGTTATATTCAAGGAGTTATGAGGAAAATTGTGGTCAGATCCAGAGTTGTTAGAAGGCAAAATTAAAGAAGAAGGATGGAACCTATAACTCAAGTTTGGAGAAGGCTCTTGGAGCAATATTTGGAGGGTGTTTACAACATGAGATAAGCTATAAGCCTACCAAATTTCAGCACTTAGGTCTTCTTTAATGAAGAGCAATGAAGGTGTGAAGCAAAGGGGGTCCAGAATCAAAGGCAGCATAGAAGGATTACTTTGACAACATGGTTCTCTCTAACCACATGAGCTATAATCAAAAAGTTTATGGGGTTTGCTTCTTTACTTCCTTAAGTACCTTGTGTCCAAATTTTGCTTCAATTGATATGATATCCTAGGATTTATGAGCAAAATTGAGGGCGGGTTTCTAAAGGCAGAATATGTTAGGATTAATAAAGTATGTTTTTATATAAATTCTTCAATTTTATGAACTTTATGAATCTCATCTTGCACTTGAGAAACTAGAGGCAAAAAAGACCCAGTATTTCTTAGGGCTAAGACTCTCACCACGACATTTGGTGCTTCCACTGAGAGAGCTCTAAGGCTTCAAGATTTTTTAAGGCAAGATAAGAGATAGTAGAACCAATGGTAGTCAAGTTCAAGGAGGTAGTGAAAACTTTGCAGAGGAGTTCTTTAAAGCCATGCAAATGTTTATGGAGCAACAAGTTGCCAATGCAGCTGGACAAGGAGCTACAAAAGCTTTGAAAGCTATTATTTCCACGATTGAAAGATTCAATGGGAAGAACATTTCAAAGTTTTTAAGGAATTATACTTGTGAAATGGAAATCTATCAAATTTCAGAGGAGAAGATGATAGAGACATTTGACTTGGCAGTTGTTTCAGAGATCAGAGACAAGGTGAAACATCTTCATCAAAATAACTTTGAGATTACTTGGGCCAAATTTGAAGAGAGGCTTCAAGATGAGTTTTTTGATTAAGATGAAGAAAGGATGTCCAAAAGGAATTTCCTTGATTGGGTGGAACAACAACCAGGTAACAACATGGGACTAAGTGAGTTGTTAAGAGAATTTGAAAAGAAATTTGGACAACTCTGACTAATAGAGAAGAAGATTCTTGAAGCAAGAAAATCAGAGTTGTTTCTACAAGCTGCAAATGAAGTTTTGGAGGATAGACTATTACTTCTTCTTCAAGATGGAGCAATTGAAGGAGGTTTTAGTACCAATTGGAGACAATTGGAGGATTCAATAAGTCTTATTACAAAGCAACAGCAGGTAAAGGCTAAGGGATATGGAATAAAAATGGAAGATTCAGCACCATCAGCTACAAGGACTTCTTTAATGTTACCATCAAGCTCTTCAAAGGGTAAGGCTCTAGATGAAGATACTCTAAAGGAATTGGTGAAGGGATTGAAGGAATTGAAAGTGGAGATGAGTGCTTTGAAAAGGAATACGAAGTCAAGTATTTCTCAAACTTCTAGAGGACAGAGGAGATATGTCATGAGGTGCATTTGGTGTGATGATTCTGATCACAAATGTAGTGATTGTGAATCATTTGCTGATGCCATGAAGAAAGGCATCATTACCTTCAAAGAAGGAAGGATTAGAAAAATTATTATTAAATGAAATGTTCTTCCCATTGAATCTTTCATTCTTGGAAATAATAGCTTTCAAAGCTTTTGTAGCTCCTTGTCCAGCTGCATTGGCAACTTGTTGCTCCATAAACATTTGCATGGCTTTAAAGAACTCCTCTGCAAAGTTTTCACTACCTCCTTGAACTTGACTACCATTGGTTCTACTATCTCTTATCTTGCCTTAAAAAATCTTGGAAGCCTTAGAGCTCTCTCAGTGGAAGCACCAAATGTCGTGGTGAGAGTCTTAGCCCTAAGAAATACTGGGTCTTTTTTGCCTCTAGTTTCTCAAGTGCAAGATGAGATTCATAAAGTTCATAAAATTGAAGAATTTATATAAAAACATACTTTATTAATCCTAACATATTCTGCCTTTAGAAACCCGCCCTCAATTTTGCTCATAAATCCTAGGATATCATATCAATTGAAGCAAAATTTGGACACAAGGTACTTAAGAGAGTAAAGAAGCAAACCCCATAAACTTTTTGATTATAGCTCATGTGGTTAGAGAGAACCATGTTGTCAAAGTAATCCCTCCATGCTGCCTTTGATTCTGGACCCCCTTTGCTTCACACCTTCATTGCTCTTCATTAAAGAAGACCTAAGTGCTGAAATTTGGTAGGCTTATAGCTTATCTCATGTTGTAAACACCCTCCAAATATTGCTCCAAGAGCCTTCTCCAAACTTGAGTTATAGGTTCCATCCTTCTTCTTTAATTTTGCCTTCTAACAACTCTAGATCTGACCACAATTTTCCTCATAACTCCTTGAATATAACTCCAATAGCAATCAGTTTTTTACACAACTTAATAGACTCATATATCTACAAATCCCAACAAATTTTACTCAAAACACTACTTTGATCACAAAGATATGCTCCCTCAAACTTCATTGATTTGGAGATAGACCCTTGTCACTTTGAAAGAGCATAACATTTTATTTATAAGACTAGTGAGTATCAAACTTACACTTATCTCTTCCTTAACTTACATAGATCATGTCTATCAAATTTCACACTCAAATTCGTCTCCTAACTCCCTTTATACCCAAAAAAACCCACACACATGCACTGCCCATACAAACCTTCAACCTTGCCTTCACTCTATTTCTCTTTTCATTCAAACCAGTTACAATTTCACTCATAATTCTTTGCTCAAAAATCATATTGACTTGATATTTTGACACAAAGTAGTTAACTCTATAAGAAACAAAAACCCAACAAATTTTGCCACTAAAGTCCAAGTGGTTTCCAAGAACCAAGGCCCGAAATTTTGTAACCCTCACTGCCTTAGTTTTAAACACCTACAACTTTCACGACTCATATCTTCCTTGATACTTAATGAAATGACATGAAAATTATTTCTATGAGTTTCTTATCTTGTCTACTACAAACTTACAAAAAATCGCACCTAAAATCCTCTCTAAGCTTCCTCTATACACAAAAGCATATACTACCTATCAAAAAAATCCTATGCCTTCCAAAAAAACTCTCCTCCTTCTTCTTCACGATCCTTCCTTGTCATCTCTCTCTTGGTCTTCCTTATCCTCTTGGTCAAAAAGACCTCTTAGCCCATGTCTTTTCCACTTCCTCAATCTTTTTCTTTGATCTAATTTGAAGAAATTTCACTTTTCAAGGTAAATTTCCATTGTATCTTCTTACAACTAATTTTCTATCAACCTTTCTTCTAATCTTAATCTTTTTATTTTAATGCATTCTTTTATATTTTTCACACTATGTTATGATTTACAACACAACAGCGCGTGAACCAAGTCTTGGAGCAGTACTTAAGGTGTACCATCAACTACCAACAAGATGATTAGACAGCTTTTTTGCCATTGGGAGAGTTTGCTTATAATAATATGATACATTTTTCTATGCAACAAACATCTTTTTTTGCCAATTATGGTTACCACCCATGACTTGATGCTTTTGACTTTTCAAAAATTAATAATCCAACGGTAGGAGATTTGAGAAATCGTTTGTCAGAGCTACATACAATAATGAAGGTGTAATTAAAAGAAGCTCAAGAACGACAAAAAATAAATGCAGATGCGTATTGCAAGGAACAATTACAATTCAATGTGGAGGACAAGATATGGTTATTTCATCATAATATCAAGACTATTTGTCCTTGTCATAAGTTGGACTATTGTAGGATTGAATCTTTTCCCATTTCTGAACAAATCAATCCAGTTGCATATCGATTACACCTATCGGAGTCCATGAAGATTCATCATGTATTCCACATTGTCGTATTGTGATTTGGCTACTATGTGAAAAAATTGTATATGTATATTTAATATATAATTTATTACATAACTAAATGAAAGTCATATCAATGAACTTTTATTGATTATAGGATGTAATTAGGTTGCTAGTTTAAAAAAGATCTATTAAAAGGATTATTATTAAAATTTATACAACCTTATTTTTTTTAGTAGTGACTTTTGAAGTTGATTTTATATTGATAGTAACTTTTGTATATCTTAAGTCACCTTTATTAAACATTGGTGACCCTCAAAATCTTAATTTACTTCTTTTATTTGGTGCTTAAAGCACAAAGTATGTAAATCTTATAAGAAGAAGGATTAGAAAAGGATTTTTAGTGTAAAAAGGATAGTTTGGCCATCCATGTGGATGAATAGAGGTGGATGATAGAAATCTCTATTCTAATTGGCCAAAAATCATGCCCAATGGGCTTCAAGGAGGCTGCCCGAGGGTTTATTAGGAGTTAGGATTTGTTTTTGGAGAAGAGTCGAATATTAAATACTAGGATTATAAGGTTTAGATTTTTGGATCTGGTTTAGGTGAAAATTTTGTGTAATTTTCACTTTTTATGAAGAAGTTATAGGCGCTCAAAGTTAAGGTATCGATTTTGGACCTATTGTCACTCTTTTGGGTGTAACTCGCGCATACAGAGCGCAAACAAGTATTGGCAACTAGGGTTGGAGAGAACACTTTTTTGGCTATACTTTTTATATATAGCTTGATAAAATCCAAGCTAAGGAGAAGGAGATATTGGGAGTTGAAGTCAGTGCTTATAGACTTAAGGGTAGTAAGTGACCCACTAACATAGTGGTTACATTTTGAGCTACATCTTATGTAATTTGATAGATTTTTGGCTCAAAATTTTCAAGACTATATATATTTATGTCTCAAGACTATGTGCAAAAATTTTGTGGCATTAGGATTTTTTGTTTGTGAGATATAAGGAAAATAGTGCTCAGGTGTCTCTGAGCTAGGGTTTCAAGCACCTGCTAGGATTTTTGAGATATCCAACAATCAAAAACAAATTTATGGTTGATTTTTTTCTTGTAATGAAACTTAAGAAATTCATCTTCACTTTGAAGTAAATTTTATAGAAATTAAATAGTTCCATTAAGAGTTATTAAACTCTAAAGTTTAGCAAGAAATAAGTCCTTACGGGTGAACAAAGTTTTGAAGGATTTTTGTGGAAATTTGAACTCTTTTTGTACAAACTTACTTGAATACAAGAGGGTTTATATATATAAATTTTCTTTTGTGAGATTATTGTATTATTTGTTCTTTTTATTAAGGATAAATCACTTGTTGGATGTTTGCCATCAAGTTTCAAATAAACTATCCACAACCAGATATCCAGTGTATTCCCAGATAGAAGGCCACATCATGCAACAATCTATCACTACTCAAGCCATATAAGCTAGTGGATATACAAGGAAGAAGACAAATGCCATTGCCTCCTATAGAAATGGACAACAATAAAGAATTTGAGATTGAAGAGATTTTAGATTCAAGGCAGCACCAAAATAGGTTGGAATATGTTGTGCATTAGTGCGGATATGATATTAATAAATGCACATGGGAGCCATCCAAGAATCTAGCAAATGCATCAATAAAAGTCAATGCATTTCATCGACGACATCCGTCAAAATTAAGATAAAAAAATCAAAAAAATCTTTGCTATAAAACAAAGTAGGTTCTATAGAGGTTTCATCCTACTTTGTATCATTGTTTGTTATTTCTTTAAATTTATTCATGCTAAAGAGATGGAGGATCAATAATCAGCAAATTCAACTCAAGAGCGATTATTTGCTGATTTATCAGAGGAGACATTATGACTATCACAACCTTCAAGATGATGGAATAGAGATGAAGACCCTCAAGAATGACATGTCCTTCCTTAGATTAATGGTGAAATACAACGTGTTTGATATCAAAACCTTGAAAAAGACTTCCAATGTTTGGTGATACTTTTAGAGGTAAAAATTATTCCTGATGGTGTTTCTAATGTTTTCTTTGAAGGGAGTTATGAAGGCCTCAACAATGATCAAATAACAAAGTGGTCCTCTTGCTCTGATATGGAATATTATTGATGGCTGAAAGGACCTATCAACTACCTTCAAAGGGAACAAAAATCAGAGTATGTGACAAGCACAATTCAATGTATCTTGGACTTCCTCAACATGTAATCATCACTCCTTGTAGAACTCATCCCTAGAAGGGGGAATAATATCACGGACATAAGATCTATTCTAATAATTATCTAATTATTATAGACCAATAGAAGTAGATAAAATAAATTGATTTGATAATATCTGATGGAAAAGCTTTTTAGAAGCTTCATAGATGTGAAATCACCTTTATACATGTCTATAGGTCATTGATAGATTAGAAACTTGCTCAACAAATTAACCAAATGGTACACATGTTGGTAGCTTGTGGAACAAGCTAGCCATGTGTCACACATGTTGATAGCTTGCAGAACAAGCCAATTACATGACGCACATGTGAGAAACTTATTGTACAAGTTTGACACGTGTCTTATAAATTAGACACGTATAGGAGGTCCTATAGAATATCGCCACATAGCTCTTAGATTGATAAGATAAATAGAAACAAGAATGAAGCCTTCTTCATTCTTATCAACTCCTTTCTTACTTCTATTCCAGATTCAAAAGTCTATAGTTTTCTTGTCTTGTAGCAATAGCCATTCTAGTTTCTTTTAATATACATACTTCTTTACTTCTATTTTATTATTCTTCTTAATAGAAGTTTCATATGTTTATTTGCTTTCATCAAATTCTTATCCTTAACAGATATAAGCAATCCATCTCAACATTGTAATATCCGATATTGTATACTTAATAATCATTCCAAATAAAGGTAAATAATATGTTTCAATCACGACCATTGCCCCAATTAAGTAATCATTTTCAACTTTCATAGCTGAAACAACTCTTCATAATTTCCTTTTTACTTGTAAATATATACGTTGGCAAGTACTTAAAACCTTAGCTCCAAATCAAATTGCAAATCTGTGTCCATTTGAATCATCTTGGCCTACAATCCATCCAATAGCAATTGGACTAGTATCCATTATAAGAATCACTAATCTATTATATTTATAATCAATTTTTTTTAACATTGGAGGTGATCTTAATAAATCCTTCAATCTTTGCATTACTTTGATATGCTTTTCTTCCTATTTAAATTAATAATCTTTGAGTAATAATTCATATAATAGATCTGCTACGTGAACATAGTAAAGAATCCAAATATGATAAAATACATATGCACCCAAAAATCTTTGTACCTTTATCAAAGAACTATAATCTTCTTTCATTCTCTCAATTATATCAACTTTGGTTGAATCTCATTTCTTTCTATAAAATCTACATAAATGTCTAACAATTACAACTTTTTATATTCCAAACATAGATTTTGTACTTGATAACGTAAGATGAACTTCTTCAAGCCAAGTCAATATCTTTTCACAATCTTGTATATAATTAATAACATACTTGCGACACCATCTCTTACTTAAAATTTCATCCTTGTATTCTTCCTTGCACCCTTTTATAGAAACATCATCTAAAAAAAATAAAGTTTTTTTAAAAATAAAATCTCTCAATACCTTGTTCATCTCATTCATCATATGTACTACTGAATTGGTAGCACATTGATAAAGAGAACACATTCTAACTAGTAAAAGTGGTGTTTTCATTGTTTTCATATCTCTACTTTCTATTGTAAGTTGAAATTGGTCATAGCCCGAATATAAATCATCCATTGAATAGATATCACAGACATAAGATTTATTCTAGTAATTATCTAATTAATATAGACCAATAGAAGTAGATAAAATAAGTTGATTTGATAATATCTGATGGATAAGCTTCTTAAAAGCTTCATAAACACAGAATCATCTTTATACATATTTATAAGTAATTGATAGGTTAGAAACTTAGTCAACAAGCTAGCCACATGGAGCACATGTTGGTAGCTTGTGGAACAAGCTAGCCATGTATCACATATGTTGGTAGCTTACAAAATAAGCCAAGTATGTGGCACACATGTGAGAAACTTGTCATGCAAGTTTGACACGTATCTTACAAATTAGACATGTGTAAGAGGTCCTATAGAATATCACCATGTAACTCTTAGTTAGACAGTATTTATAGAGGCAAGAGTGAAGCCTTCTTTACTCTTCTCAATTCCTTTCTTGCTTCTAGTCCAGATTCAAGAGTCTATAATTTTCTTCTCTTGTGGCAATAGCCATTCTAGTTTCTTTTAATATACATACTTTCTTACTTCTATTTTATTATACTTCTTAATAGAAGTTTCATATATTTATTTACTTTCATCGAATTCTTATTCATGACAGATTGACAAGAGTACACATACAGTATCAGAGCTTTGTCTTTTTTTGATTAAGAATGGATTACCTCTTTCTTTTGATAAGACATGAGCATATTAGAAGTTGTGAAGTATCCACTTCTAAATTGATATTGTTTCTATAATTTTTTCTTTTGAGTGTACTATTTTGTATTTCTTAAAGTAAGAATAGACACCTTTTTTTTTATTGTATTATCATGGCAGAGTAGACACCTTTCTTCTTATCGTGTTATTTTATTTTATTAGATTCAGGAGCCTCAGCATGCTTGCTAGATGAACAATTTGTTAAGAATTATAAAATACCTTAAGTACAGAAAATTAAATCCATATATACAAAAATCATACATGATCGTCCATTGTCTTTTAGAGATGTCACTCATGAAACATGTCCTATAAAAGTAACAATAGATGGTCACAATAGCTATGTAACTTTTAACATAATTAAATCTTTGTCTAATCTAGTTATTTTAGATTTATCATGGCTAGAAAAATATAACCCTCAAATAGATTGGAATTCTCAGAATAGACTTAATTTTTCTCAGAACACTATTAAATATCATGTCGACTAAGTAAAAAGCTATAAATCTACTATAATAAAATCCGTATTTATAGGTACAAAAACTTTTATATACGTAGCAAAAGAAGGATCAACTTTTGTTATTTATGCCACACTTATTTTTTATGGTGGAAAGACTTTAAGTAGCATTCCAAGCCAATATTTGGATTATCAAGACGTTTTTGAGAAGAAAAATACAAATATTCTTTTGAAACATTGTCCGTATGATTGTTCAATTGACCTCAAAGAGAGAACTCAGCCTCCATTTGGACCAATCTACAGCTTATCACAAAACGAGCTGGCTAAACTCAAAGGAATATATTGATGAAAATTTAGCCAAGAATTTTATACGTCATTCAAAATTTCTAATAAGAGCTCCTATCTTGTTTGTAAAGAAAAAAGATGGATCACTATGGATGTGGGTACATTATTGAGGACTCAACAAGATTACTATCAAAAATAAATATCCTCTACCGTTGATATCTAGACTTATAGATCATTTAAATCAAGCTAAGATCTATACAAAAATAGATCTACAAAGAGCATACAACTTGCTCCGCATCAAAGAAGGAGATGAATAGAAGACTGCTTTTCAAATAAGGTATGGACATTTTGAATATAATATTTTGCCTTTTGGACTCACAAATATACCAGCTATTTTTCAGCATCTCATGAATAATGTTTTTTATGAGTTTTTAGATGATTTTGTTGTCTATTATTTAGACGATATTTTAATCTAATCTAAGGATATAAAAGAGTATGAATTACATATTTGTTGTGTATTACAAAAACTTAGACATATCGGATTATACACCAAGATGGAAAAGTGTGTATTTCACACTACACAAGTTGATTTTTTAGAATACATCATTTTGAATGATGGTCTTATGATGGATCCTAAAAAAGTCCAGACAATCATGGATTGGAAGATTCTAAGAACAGTAAGGGACATACAATGTTTTTTCAGATTTACTAATTACTATCGAATCTTTATCAAGAACTTTTTTCAAGTTACAGCTCCACTTACACGTCTAACTTGTAAAGACAAACTCGAGTGGAGTAAGGAAGCAGAAGCATTATTTAAAGCGTTGAAAATAGCTTTTATTTTTGCACCAATCTTGTATCACATCAACTTCTCCAAGGCATTTTTTATGAAAATAGATGCATCAGATTTTACTTTGGATGCAATATTGTTACAAATGGGGACAAATGACAAACTCCACCTAGTAGTTTTTTATTTTAGAAAATTTTCAGCAGCAAAGATCAATTACGAAATCTATGATAAAGAACTTCTTACAATTGTGGATTCTTTTCAAGAATGGCGCTATTATTTAGAAGGCACTTTTAATTCAGTCACTGTATATACAGATCACAAGAATCTCGAGTATTTCATGTCAACATGCATGCTAAATTGTCGTCAAGCTCATTCGAGCATATCTTTGTCAAGATTCAAGTTTATCATCACTTATCAACTAGGAAAACAACAAGGTCTATCCGATGCTCTTTCTAGACAATCTTATCTTACACCAAAAGAAAGAGATGTAACTTTTGATCAATAAAAAATGATCCTCCTAAAATTAGAGCAATTTCATATTTGAGTAATAAAATCAACATTGATTGTTGATTTAATATTTCTCAAGAAAATCCAGTTAAATATACCGTCAGATCTTCTTGTTCATAATAATAAGAATAATTCTTTTAAATCTCATGATACTTCAAAGTTTGAGTTCAAAGACAACTTACTTTATTTTGAAAGGTATTTATACATCCTAGACGGTGAAGCATGATTATGTGCTCTTGAAGCTCATCACAACTTCCCCGTAGTTGGATATTTCGGATACAATAAGACCTTAGAGCTAATTTCAAGTGATTTTTGGTGGTCTCAAATGTAGAAGGCTATTAAAAAATTTATGCAGTCGTGTGATGTTTGTTCAAGATCAAAAATTCCTCATCATCGGCCTTACGGACTTCTCCAACCATTACCTATATCAAAACAATCTTGATCTTCTATTTCTATAGATTTCATCATGGATCTTCCAAATTCAAGTTCATATGATTATATATTCATGATCGTAGATTGTTTCACCAAGATGGCACATTTTGTACCATGTACAAAATCTATCATAGGTAAAAAAATAACTAAATTCTTCTTTCATAATACCTATTGCTATCATGGATGACCAAGGGATATTATATTAGATAGAAGGATGCAATTTATATCAAGATTTTGCAAAACGCTTTTTAAGATTTAAACGTAGACATAAAGCTATCTTCAGCTTTCCACCCTCAAACTAATGGACAAACGGAGCATGTAAACCAAGTCTTGAAGCAATATTTGAGATGTACCATCAACTACCAACAAGATGATTGGACAACTCTTTTACCATTGGTAGAGTTTGCTTATAATAATATGATATATTTTTCTATATAACAAACACTTTTTTTTGCCAATTATGGTTACCACCCACGACTTGATATTTTTGATTTTTTGAAAGTTGATAATCCAACACCAAAAGATTTAAAAGATCATTTGTCAGAGCTACATCTAATAATGAAGGTGTAATTAAAAGAAGCTTAAGAATGACAAAAAATAAATACATATGTATATCATAAGGAACAACTACAATTCAACATAGGAGACAAGGTATGGTTATTTCATCGCAATATCAAGACTATTCATTCTTGTGATAAATTGGACTATCGTAGGCTTGGACCTTTTCCTATTTCTGAAAAAATCAATCCAGTTGCATATCGATTACACCTATCGGAGTCCATGAAGATCCATCTTGTATTTCACGTATCTCTTCTTAAATCATACAAGATAATAAACATATCAAGAAGAAGACAATTGCCACCTCCTATAGACATGGATAATAATGAAAAATTTGAAGTGAAAAAAGTCTTAGATTGGAGGCAACGCCAAAATTGGAATATCTTATTCATTGGCGCGGATACAATATTAGTGAATGCACATGGGAACCAACAAAGAATCTTACAAATACAGTAAAGAAAGTAGAGGCTTTTCATCAACAACATCCATCAAAACCAAGATGAAGACCTTTCCTATAAAAGAAACACAATCAAGGCAAGATAACATTTTATTTTCTATCTTTGTTTATAGCTTCTTTGTATTTGTGACGTTAAGGAGATGGAGAATCAACAACCAACGGATTCAATTCAAGAACCTTCATTTGTTGATTTACCAGACAAGACATTACAACTATCATAACCTTCAAGATAACGGAATAGAGATGAAGACCCTCAAGAACAACATATCTTTCCTTGGATTGATGGCAAGATACAACATATTTGGTATCACAATCTTAGAAGAGACTTCTGATGTTTGGTGATACTTTTATAAGTAAAAACTACTCCTGATGGGGTTTCTAATGTTTTCTTTGAAGGGAGTTATGAAGGCCTCAACAATGATCAAATAACAAAGTGATCGTCTTGCCCTGATATGGAACATTATTGATGGCTGAAAGGACCTATCAACTACCTTCGAAGGGAACAAAGATCAAAGTATGTGGCAAGCACAATTCAACGTATTCTAGACTTTCTCAACATGTAATCACCGCTCTTTGTAGAACTCATCCCTAGAAGGGGGAATAATATCACGGACATAAGATTTATTCCAATAATTATCTAATTATTATATACCAAAGTAGGTAAAATAAGTTGATTTGATAATATCTAATGGAAAAGCTTTTTAGAAGCTTCATAGATGTGGAATCACCTTTATATATATCTATAGGTCATTGATAGATTAGAAACTTGCTTAACAAACTAACCACATGGTGCACATGTTGGTAGCTTGTGGAACAAGCTAGCCATGTGTCACACATGTTGGTAGCTTGCAGAACAAGCCAAGCACATGATGCACATGTGAGAAACTTATTATGTAAGTTTGACACGTTGTCATACTGTATTTACGTGCAGTGTATAAAAATATTAAATATCTTGTATCTATTGTTAATATATGTGTGAGTGCTAGAGGTTATTTTAGAAGATATTATAAGGAGAGGATTTATTATAGCCACTTAGTTAGTGAATTAAGATGGCTATTTGTTTTGTTCCTACCTTATTTATATCCTAGAATAGACTCTTTTGTAATTAGAAGAAAAATAAAGGTTGTTTTACCTTTCTTGTTGACTTTTGAGGTAGAATGGACCTTGTGAGGGGTGAGAAAGAAGAGCATGGGATGAATAAGGCCCATCCAATAGGATTTGGCTGCCCATGTGGGCATCTAATAGTCTAATATGGAAAGAAAGGGAGATATATTCCTCTTGCTAGACCGAGGGTTAGAGGCAGTTTTGAATGGTGAACTTTGGAGAGAGATAGCTCCGA
Organism: Physcomitrellopsis africana; assembly: GCA_036785485.1. Lineage (NCBI taxonomy): Eukaryota > Viridiplantae > Streptophyta > Bryopsida > Funariales > Funariaceae > Physcomitrellopsis > Physcomitrellopsis africana. The sequence continues at coordinate 524,789 of JAWRVF010000045.1, forward strand.
GGAGATAGAAGTGTTTATAATGAAAATTAGTAGGTGTGTTCTTCAAGTTGTGAGGATTTTAGAACCTACTTACTTGCTTATATTGGAGTTGTGAGCAAAACATTATGCTTGTTTTAGTAGAGTAGGGTTTACTGCCACCTGATGAAGAGGGGCAGAAATTTCGAGCTACCACTGCAAGTCTGATTTTGACTCTTTCTTAGTGAAATTTATAGAGAGTGTGGAAAATTGTGCTAGCTTTCTATCAAGACATCTCTTGTAGCACTTGGAGTTGGAGAGCAAAAGTTGTGAGCTTGAGAGTGGGAAAGGGTTTGCTGCCACCCGATAAAGAGTGGCAGAGACTTTGTTCAACCACCCAAGTCGGACAGTCTCTTCAATCTTTTTCATAATTTAGGTGCTTATAGTAGCTTGTGTAAGCTTTCCACAAAAATAAAAATAAATACATTTGGAGCTTTGATAAAAGTTTTATGAGCCGTGAAGTATCAAAGAGGGCAAATTGTTGCTAGGGTTTGAAGAGTAGAATCAACTAGCTACAAAATCTGGAGTTTGAGAGGCATGCATGCGAAATTTTAGAATAAGTTAGATGATGGAGTGAGCTTTCTAAAAAGCTATTGCATGCCCAATTTGGAGAAGGGAAGTGATCACAATGAAGGCTGAAGTGAAGAGGAGCTTTGCTGCCTTTGCATTTACTTGGAAATTTTAGTGCCTACTTCTTTTAGCCATAACTTTTAAACTTTAGTCATCTATTTGTGAAATTTTGATATGTTTTACAATGGATTATTGGCTTTCCATAGGCTATAAGCACACTTGATTAAATCTTTGGATGAATTTTTAGTGATTTATTTAGTTTCAGCTTGTTGTATAACTTGTATTCCTCATATGCGGTTGTATTTTGAGGTATACTTGAATACATACATACTTTGCTTATACCTTTTATACAAGTATATATACTTGTATTTATATCGAGTATTTATACAAGTATTTTATAAGTATTATACATAATATTTATATAAGTATTTATACAAGTATTATACCAAGGATTATACACTATTTTATACAAGTATTTATACAAATATTATACCAAGGATTACATAAGTATTTATACTTTATATTTGTATAAGACTTGTATAAGTATTATTCAAGTATTTATACTTTATATTTATATAAGACTTGTATAAGTATAATACAAGTATAATTTGAAAGCTTGAACAAATATTGTGCAAGTATAGAAGATACTTGCATGGCTTCCTCTCATGTTCCCTGCTAGTTCTAGTAGCAGCTAGGAACCCGGCGTTTTCCCAAGGTGAATTCTCTCTATCCGACAATGTGTCTTATAAATTAAATACATATAGGAGGTCCTATAGAATACTGCCATATAGTTCTTAGATAGATAGTATAAATAGAGACAAGAATGAAGCCTTCTTTATTCTTGTCAACTCCTTTCTTACTTCTATTCCAATTTCAAGAGTCTATAGTTTTCTTGTCTTGTGGCAATAGCCATTTTAGTTTTTTTTAATATACATACTTCTTTACTTCTATTTTATTATACTTCTTAATAGAAATTTTATATGTTTATTTGCTTTTATTGAGTTCTTGTCCTTAACAATAGATTGTCTTTCTTATAAATGCTTCAGCAAATTCACCCACTGTTGGTCCAATTCATGTATTCTTGATTGTCACTGTATTTATTGGTTGCATATCTTGAATAAATTGTAATGAACCATTTTTCTTAGGCATTGAAAACCATCGACTAAAAAATGGTGCAAAAGAGGGCTCCAGAATCATTATCTTCATTTTTTCTTTCAATAATTCCACTAAACTTGGCAAATATGTCTTTAGTACTGAAATTGGCCTCAAATTCCAAGGTACATGCGATATAGTGAAAATAACTATAGAAGTTATAATATTTGGATCCACACATCTAATTTCATTAGATTCAAAGGCAAATGATTTACCTCATTTTGCTAATATTTCTTTGAAATATTCAATTTCTTCTGGCAACAAAGAACCATCAGATCCAATCTTCAATTTTTCAAAAATGTCACAAATATAAGATTTACTCCAATAATTATTTAATTAATATAGATTGATAGAAGTAAATAAAATAAATTAATTTATTAATATCTTATAGAGAAGCTTTTTAAAAGCTTTATAGATGCGGAATCACCTTTATACATGTTTATAGGTGATTGATAGATTAGAAACTTGGTCAATAAGCTAGCCATGTATCGTATATGTTGGCAACTTATGGAACAAGCTAGCCATGTGTCACACATATTGGTAGCTTGTGTAACAAGCTAAGCACATGGCACACATGTAGGAAACTTATCTTGCAAGTTTGACATGTGTAGAAAGTCCTATAGAATGTCACCACATAGCTCTTAGATAGATAGTATTTATAGAGACAACAGTGAAGTCTTATTTGCTCTTATCAACTCTTTTCTTGCTTCTAGTCTAGTTCAAAAGTCTCATGTACTTTCTAGTCTTTGGCAATAGCCATTCCAGTTTCTTTTTGAATATACATATTTCTTTATTTCTATCTTATCATTTTTCTTTGACATAATTTTTATTAATTTATGCATCTTTTTTAGTTCGTGTCGTTGATAAAAAGTCTCTTTTGTGAACTTATGTTTAATATTCCTTGGATCCCTTAAGCTCTTTTCTCTCGATATTTTTTCGATTTATTCTTTAGAATCTTTTGATAAAAGTTTGGCAACAAGTTTCACCTTCTTGTCTACTATTTTATATTTTATTTCAACTATAACATTTGGTGCAATTATTTCTATTGAAAAGATTCAAATACAAAATAAATTTTCTTTGAATGAATTTGCACAACTTTATTATCATCCCCTATTCCAATTGATGCAATCATTTCTAAAGAATCATCTAATCCATTTTCTTCATAAATACCAAAAATTCTTTCATCATATTTTAGTGCTTCTAATCCATATAATTCTTTTTCAATATCACATAGTCTTTTTTTTTTTTTTTTTCTTTTTAAATCTATAATTTTTTTATACGTAATACTTCTATTTTCAAAAATATCAATAAAACTTGTATCAAAGGCACCTATATCTTATGAGAGTACCTCCTCTTATGTACTATTATAATCCCACTTTATAGTGGTACTCCTCAAAAATCTATAAATTCTTCAACAATCCTTGATAATGGATTTTTTTTTAATTTGTCTCAATTGCGTTCATGATTTAAAGGCATAATCAAAAATTATACAATCCCTCTTCCATCCTCACCACAAATCCATGCATAAGCTAAACCATCATTAAATATTTTTATTTCTATCCAAGTTGGAATAATATATGATTGTCCCAAAATAAGAGGATAAGATGTTGTATCTTAAACAAAGAAATTTTTCTCCATTGCAATATCACCAATTTGAATTTTTACATCTAAGCAAGTACCATATAATTCACCTCGTGTATTATTAGTTGTCCGTATTATCCATCCATGCTCTATATCAATTGGCCATTTTTGCTTCATATAAAGATTCTTAGATATAAGATTTATTTTCAAACTGTAGTCAATCAAAGCAACAATTAGCTCATCTATATCTCCAATCTTCACTGATACCTCTATAGTTACTCTAGCCTAATGCTTTTGAGTATAATGACTCAAAATTTCTTTCTCCTTATCACTTGGGTCATCAAAACATGTTCTTTGATTATAATTCCTTCCTCCACTCATTGATTGTTTGCAACAATTGTTAATTTCATCTTCTTCATCCTTACATATATGTCCATCAATAACATGATTTGAACCAATTTCATCCATTAATTACCTCTTTTATTTAATACTATCAATAATGACATTATGAAATTTCTTCTTTGCAATATCCAAAATCTCTTTCAATATAAATTCAACTTTAATATTGACCACATGTTCTTCAAGCATCCCCTTTAAATTTGTTGTTGCTTCAATATCAGAGAGAAGTTTGTAAATTGTAGATTTACTTTTTTTTCCTAAGTCCTTTAATTTTTTTTTAATGATATTGAGGCATCTTTTGTTGGTAACTCTTGTGAAGCCATCTCACAAGCCTTATTTCCTTGAGTCTGCTTCTTGGGAAGAATTTCCTTCAGTCTGCCTCTTGGAAGAATTTCCTTCAGTGTGCCTCTTGGAAGAATTTCCTCCTCTTGTCTCATTAGAATCTTGTTTTCTCTTTTCTTCTATCAAGGCTTCATGTTGGCTCTTAGCAATATAGGCATGTATTGATAATGCTTCCATAGGATCCTCCGAACCCATAGTTCCATGAATTATTACAATAGTCTTCAATAAAGCTTTTCATAGCATCTTCTTTTTATACATTGTAGAAATGGCATAAGATCAAAGTCCACTTAGTTCAATATTTCCAAAAAAATCTTGTTTTCTATTATCATCCATTCTAGTACCATAACTTACAACTTCTATTATTGTAATTCTATTTGCTATCAAATAATCCTTAATTAATACTTTCATATCTCCCTTACCAAAGTTAGTTTGAAAAAAATCACCAGTATCCTTTAATGTCACTTTTCCATCTTTCCAAAAAATAATACATTATTGTACCATTTTGTTAAATTCACCACAATCTTTTTAAGAATGAGAATCATCATCACACCAAATACATCTTTGCACATATCCTTGCTTAAAAATAGCTTTTGAATTCATTGTAGAAATCTTTTCCTCAAGCCTTGCAAGTTTAATTTGAAGATCCCACATCCCACGTATAAATTTTTCAATTTCCACATTTTCTTTTTTTGATGTAATCATTGAAGGTTGGACAATAGGTACTGTTGATCGTGAAGTGGACACTTGAATTTTAGGTACTTGCACAATTTTTTAAACATCAACCCTATCCTTTCTTCTTTGCCTTTTTGCAAGCAATCCCATTGCATCTTCAACTTCTTTTTATTTTGTTGTCAATCCTTCATCCTCTGCTTTATCCTCAAGAAGAATTTCTAACCTCTCTTACAATTCTCTATTAATTGCTTGAAGAAATAATTCAACCTTATTTAATCTCAAGGTTATTTTTTCTACTTTTGATAACCAAAAATATTGCCTCTCAAACTCCCTCAATAATTCAGTAGCTTGCAATTTCTTATTAGGGCGCTCAATCCATTCCAAAAATGATTTCTTAGTAACCCGATTAGAGTCTTCGAAGAAATACTCATCTCTTAATGTGTGAGAGAATGTTTCCTAAGAACTTCCAAATTGTCCTATAATTGATTTCACATGTTCTCTTATCTCCAGCATCGTAGCAAGTTCAAATAATAAAATCATATCATTTTCAAAAACTCAATTCAATTCTATTTCTCACACATAACATCTTAAATATTTAGAAATATCTCTTCCATCAAAATAGTCAATCTTATTAACCATTGCTTGCAAAGCTTTGATTGCCAAAGCATCCTTGCAATCATTGTTCTATTATTGTTACATAAATAATATAAATGCTTAAAATATATTTGTAATATTTGGATTTAGATACATATCTTGTCAACCAAAAAAAAATCTACTTAAAGCTCTACTTAAAAATCCACTTAAAGCACCACTCAAAGTTCCATCAAAAACTCCAAAATCCACCTTCTTGCTTTCTTGCACCATTAATTACAAATAATCAAAATAAAATCCAATACCTTCTACTCCAAACTTTCACGTCAGATTCACCATTTATGTTGTATTATGTGTTGTCCTGTTTGAAAATACACCGGGCACTTGGCTGTGGAAGGTGAAGTTGTGATTTACAAATGCCCAAGAACTCTTAACAGGTTTTGCCCATACAAGAAGAATGTGATTGAATATTAATATGAGAGTGCTTAAGTCAATACAAAGTGCTTAAAAATACTCTTCTTGATAACTTTATCTACATATAAATCCCAATTGCTTTGTTGCTTGTCACAATGAAGCAACTAAGATTTCTCTTTACAAGTCCTCCTCTTATCTAGTGAATTTCAATAAATTATAGCTTTTAATTTAACTATCAACTTAATCTGAAATTTTGTATATAAATTTAAATATAAGTCTTTTATATGCTCAAAAAATTTCAATCCAATCCAATTTATAAATTGTGAAAAATCAACCAAAATCTACATTGATGTCACTTGGCCACTGGCTTGAAGGTTGATGTAGATATCCCAATGGCAAATTCTCCTTCTCCAACTATTAACTTCAGCTAAAATTTGGTGTGTAGCTTGTCTTTAAAGCCTTCTAATACTATGCCAAATTTCACTATGATCCAACTAATAGATCTTTAGATATCACAAAAATCCTAAACAATCCTAAATTGCCAATTTTTTATACCTCTTCGTACTAAAGATTACATAAATCTCAATTGCATTATTAGATTATTCCAAATTTTAACTTATTCTTAGTACACTTAATTATCCACATATTCTCAAAATTCCAACTATAGATGTTACTTTAATTGCATACAATAGCTAAAAGTGTTGGTCCTAATTTTATTTCATAAAAACTTAACCTCTAGTATAAATCCTAATTTTAGATAGCGATTGCTAAGTTCTTCCAAATTGTACAAAAATAAGCATGACATCTCTAGAATAAGCTTGAAGCTAACCCCCTATTCTAATTGCCAATCTCCAAATGATCCGACCTCCTACCCTTGGTGGCTGTTTTTATAGCTAGAGGTCTGATTTTGACCCTGTCTCATACACAGTCAATTCCTAGGTATCAATCCAACTTATTCTAAGGATTTTTAAGCTTAACTTAATTAATTTTTTCAATGATTATCCTCAATTTAATCCTAGTATCAACCATATTAACTATTTATCTTTTCTATTCTATTTTTATTAACTTTAACTTCCAATATTTCTTCTATTAGTAGGAATTTGTAGATGACATCTTTTAAAGATGAATATTATTCATTTATAATTTTTATAAATATATATTTATCTTTATATATTAATAATATTCTATAAAACTTAGCAAAAATTTCATTAAAAAAACAAGTAAAAGCACCAAAATCTATTAAAATAAAAGTAAAAATAATAAGATTTTTAGATTCAAAAAAATCTTATTAAAAAAAATAAGCTTAGGATTTAGAAGATAATACAAGGCCTTTATAGAATAATGTGATATAAAAATCCATCCATATAGTTCTTAACATTATTGAATAAACTTATTTTTTTATATATTATCTATTTTTATAATTATACTCTTTGTCTTATGATTTTGATGCTTCTTTGGATAAAATTGAATAATATATCTTGGTTTTTTATAATATAGATATAATCTTTCTTTTTAGTATCAAGTTTTTTTTTGTGTTGTAAAGAATTTAAAATATATAGCATCAATCTGCATATCTTTCATATTTGATTGTATATCTTCATTAATAGAAGTATTTGTAACAAAAATATAAAAATAATAAGGTGTTAATATATGGCTTTTTTATTAGAATTTAAAAAATAAATTGTTGTATTTGATAACAAAATCATTAGCTTGATTCAAAATTTAAGGACTAAAAAAGTTGAGCAAGAATTTCTTTATATCATATTATAATTCACAAAGAAATTGATTGATGAATGCAACATCATTCTACTTAGCATCAATTGCTGATTGTTAAAAATGTAATACACATATTGACACAAATCGATTTTTTTGCCATAAAATTAAAAAAAATTTGGTTATTATATGAATTACATCATATTTTCTTTATGAAGATCAACATTTTGCTATAAATGCATCTAAGTTGTCCAATATAAGATCATATTATTTCAAAAATGATAAGAAATTTAAAAAAAAATGGATTAATTGAATAAGATTCTAATAAATCTAATTTGAGATATTTAGATTGAATAACTAAGAGATTGAAGTTAAATAAAAAAATTTACTAGGTTGATGAATTATCAAAACTTGAATCTAGTACTATCAAACTTCTTTAGAAAAGTAAATTTTGGTTCTTTAGTTGGTGCACTTACATGAAATCTCTTGAGGTGGTATAATTCTTAATGAAACTCTTGCCATATCTATATTTTTGTGATTAATCAGTCTTAATATTGATTGAGGTGGTAGACAAAGTTGATACATAAGAAACGTCAAATTTCTTATTTAGTCTTGCATTTATACTATGGCATTCTTCATCTTTTTTAAATTTGTCCTACTTATAAGGACTTCAAAATTTTTATACAAGAAATCAAAAAAAAAAAAAAATTAGTATTGAAAAATTAATATTAATTTAGAAGAGGGTAATTTGCAACTTTTAAAATATTTTTATACTTTTAAGAAAAAAGAATAATCTACTCTTTATTTAAAAAAAAAGATGAAACTTTGATATTAAAAATGTTAGTCTTATAAACTATCAAAAATATAAATCTAGACAAATATTAAAAGATAATACATTCATTATCAGTGAAGAAAGGAGGAAATAAAAAAAAAACAAAGATTTAGATATAAGATAGAAAAGAACTACAATAGCTATAGCCAATATAAAAAAGTTAGATAGCCTTGAATCAAGATTAGAATACAAGTAAGGTATTGATAAGATGGAGGATGGCTTCACTTTTTTTTCCATATATACTAGCTACCAAAAAGGCCTTGTGGAAGCAATCTAATATTCACAACATTTGTAGCCTAAGCATCAAGTTTCTTAAAGAAGATATTATCTACCTAACATATTCTATCTATTTCTACTTATTTCTATTTACTTCTATTTATTTAAATAAAATTAACATTTATTAAAATTAACATTTTATTCTCAAAAAACTTATCAAAATTTAAAGAAAATATTTGATAAAAATAATTAAAATATTATGAAGTTGACGATTATAAGATCACTACAAAGTTTAAATATCTTAATTGAAAGATAAAATTATATTTTCTTATATAATATCATATTATATTTATAGTATTTATTTATATATATAATCAAAGTTAAATAATATATATATATATATATATATATATATATAAGGAGATTTTAAGATATAAAAAAAAATTATAAAAATAATAGATTTTTTAATTATAAATTTTGTTTTAGAATATAAACTATATAATAGCTAGTTATAATAAATAAAAATAATTACTAAAATAATATTTAAGTATAGCCACACTTAAATAATACATATAAAATTGAATATCTTAATTGAAAGATAAAATACATATAAATATATATAAATATACATAAATTGATAGTTTATTTTAGAATATATAAAATAGTCTGAAATAAGATAACATTGCAATAATACTTTTATAGCTAGTTCTTTTATACTTCAAAATACTATAATATATTAAAGTTTAATTCTTTTTTAGATATTTTATTAAAAAAAATCTAAATTTTTAAGAATTAAAAATAAAATTTAATTTTTTATAAGTATTTTGTTTTATAAAAAGAATTAATATATATTTTTATATATATATATATATATATATATATATATATATTATATATTTATAATTTTTTATTATATAATTTATTTAAATGATTATTTTACAACCAAAACATACATACTATTGTATCAATAACTTTTATATATTAATATTTAGATCAACTATTTAATTGATTTTTTAAAAAATATTATGTATTTATTTTGTAGATATTTAATTATAATACTAATTTTACATTTTTTATCTTCTTTTTTTAAAAAAAATTTAAATTTTTTTTTGTAGCTATTAATTTTTTATTTTATTTTTTTATTAAAAATATTTTATATTGTTATAATATTTATATATTATATGAGATTTCTATGCATTCCAAATAAATAATATTTTTTATTTTTTATAATAATAATAGATTATCTTTTATATTTGAAGATTTTATAGCTAATTTGGTTTTATAATATTTGACTTTTAAAATAATTCAATTATAGTATCATCTAAATTTATTTTAATAACCACATCTTTAGACTTAAATAATTCTATTAATTTGTTCCATACAAATAGAGTATATTTAGATGCAACTTTAAGCATCTTTTAAAATAAAAAATAATATCTTTAAAACCTTTTAGAATTACCAAGATACTTGTATTACCCTCTTAAGATCTTTAGAAGTATCTAAAATCTTTTAGAATATTCAACAATTTTTTTAAGAGTTCTATATATTTGTAGGTTTTATATAGAACTTTTTAAACTTCTTGGAATATTATTTGTAATATTCAGGAATTTTTTTAAAATAAGTGCAAAAAACAAAATTATATTTTGAAGTTCTTATTGCAGATATAATAATTTTATAGTTTTTTGAAAATCAATTTTCCTTGTTACTATCTTAAAATTACAAAAGTTTCATGCACACATACATATGCATGTATATAAATATGAGTGTGTGTGTATATACATACACATACATGTGTTATTTATTGATTGTGAATAGTCTTCTCTGTACAATGACAATGGATTTGAAAAATTACTGCAATTACTTTTATATTCAAATCAAAATCTAGCATTCTGCATATCTAAAAAAAACTACTTATTACAATGTGTAAATTTTTATTAAAGGTGGTCAATCGAACTGCTTGACAAATTTCTAACAAATCATGGCATGTTTATTGGATTTTGACATAAAATGATCAAAACATACTTTTCCAACATACTTTTTAAATTTTTTAAAGCAAGTGTTCTCACCCTCACACACACAAGGTTTTAGAAACACAAATCCAATACTCACAATGCGGCATTAAACTTCCAGTCAACAAATTGATTTCTCTATTCAATCAACAACACTGCATGCAATCTTTGGAAGAATGAAAATCCAAGAATTGCAATTAAAAAGTTAGTGGACTTTTTCCAAGAATACAAACCCCAAAGAGTAGAATGGTAACACATTTCATCACTCCTGAGATGCTTCGGTTGTACTAAGAATTCGAAACATTTCACGAACATAGCGTTTCGTGACAGAAACATGATCATAATTCAAACATGTTTACAGTATTCGTGCCTGAGGAAACATGGTAATCCTGTGGGTAGCCATGGCGGTCCCGATTCTCATCGAAGATAACACCATTTGATTCCAACTACAACTTGTAAACATCACACAACAAACTCATTTCAAGCAAGATCTTTACAAAATATGCCGAGGCTCAGTGTCTGAGACGTGTACAGACAGACACACATGAAAACATCAGAGGATAGATTCAACATTGAAGTTGATTCGTTTGCAGACTACCCACAAACGTGCAATCTCATCAGCTACTTCGGGACTTGTGATGCTAGTAGACAAGCATTATACTAAACAACAATACAACGGCGATGACAGTGTGCTTCAAATAGAATCCATGTCTGTATTAGACTGTCTGCACAGCTCAGTTTAGGTTTTTATTTTTTATTTTTTATTTATTTTTTGTTAAACTTCGTTGTGCAATAAACAGCCAAGATAGACTATTAGTTTTTCTAATGACAAGTTGTGCTAGACTGGATTCTATGACCAGAGATATGAAACCAATTCATACAACGATCATCATGTTAGAGATCGATCTGAATAAGAAGAAATGTGAAATATTGGTTTAGTCATCGATCGACGTTTGCGAAGATTTTTTGATGGATCTCGACGCTGGACTTCTACCCAACTGGGACAACATGCTATGGAAGTATTACATTACATCAAATTGGGACTTTTAGGGTTGGCTCCATCTTCTTCATCAAATTGGAGAATGGATGAGATTGATTCTGAGGTTTGTGTTCATTTTGAGTGAAAAAGTGATCTTCGTTGCAATTCTTGTTGGAAGTAGTTCTGTTTTGAAACATGTTGCTTTGAATTAACAGTTTTGGATGAACAAACTTAAATCCAACTTGAGGTTTCAATCACAGAAAAATAGAATAAAACAAAAAAATAAATAAAGGATTGATTTTCATGCAAACAAATACTGATGTGAAATCAGAGTTTGATTTTAAATATATTTATGCAAAACATTTTCATTTCTTATTTCAACTTTTTAATATCATATTCTAATGTAATAAAAATTCAAGTAATAGATTGAATTCCAAACTTATAATTTTTAATGTTGATATTTCAAAATTATGTTTATATATATATATATATATATATATACATAATTTTAAGAGCTATTAGAATACAATTATTTTCTTATTTAAACTTTTTTATATTTATATCATCTATTATTAAAAATATATGATAATAATAATAATAATATTTTTTTATCAATCTATGAATTATAATATTCATACTGTTTAGATACTAGTTATTATAATTATATTTGATGTATTAAAGGATGTAAACCTTATAATTTGTAAATATAAAATATATATGTATTAAATTGATTAATCTATTTAATAATCATTAACTTAAAGTATATTAATAAATATATAAATTGGAGATTTAAAAATATTTTAATAATTTTAAGCTAAATTTATTAAATATAAATATATTAATAAATAATATTTAAATTTTTATTAATAAAAAAATTATATATTTATAGTAGTTATTAATTAATTAAGTTATTAGTTTATCAAAATATTAAATATTAAATCTTTTTAGTAATTATTATCATTGTCTTATTACTAAAGTTATTAAACATTTAAGATATTTATAAATAAGTGGAATGAGTTCAAGTTAGTACAAATATTAAATCACTTGTGATTATAGATATTTTTTATTTAAGATTTTTTAAGAAAATAAAATAATATTACTAAAGATTTTTTAAAAATAAGTAATTTGATATAAGTTGTCTTATATGCCAAATATTTATGGTTTTATTAGAAGTAGGATGATAAAAAGTTAGAAATAAAGACAAGATAACTTTTATTTATGAATAGACAAATATTAATATGTTTTGTATAAATAATCTTATCTAATTTTGATTTCTATTATCACATGTTATATTAATCAACTTATCTTAATAAATTATTATATTTTCTATTAATAGTATATATTTTATAAATAATTAAAATTTAAAAATAGAAATAATTTTATATTATGTCAATAATTTTATTTCTTAAACTTAGTATGGATGCCAAATGTTGGGATTTTTTTCTACCCTATATAAGAACTAAAACTTTAAGTAAAATAAATATTTTAAAAAATTCATTATAAATAAGTAAAAATACTAAGAAATATTTATATTATTCTACTAAATAATTTATATTTTTATTTGTATGTCTAAATCTTTAAAATGTATAGTTGGTAAGTCTTAATGGTATAGTTTCTAAAATATTTAAAAAAGTTATAAATATGAAAATAAAAATATTATTAAAATATAATTAGAAGTTTTTTATAACTATTTTATTTTATTTTATTTTATTTTTATAAACTTTTTATGGTTCTATTAAATATCATATTTTTATTTTTAATATATTCAAAATAAATAAAATTGATTTTATTTTTGAAGATGGCTAATTTTATTAAAAAATATTATGTTTAAAAAAAAACTTTTAAAATTATATTAAGATTTATAAATTTTTCTAAAAATCTTATATTTTATTATAAATTTTTTATTATGTATACTTTGTTCTTGATTTAAATTATTTTTTTTAGAAATCTTACTTAAAATATTTTAAATAAAAAATAAAGATATGTATATATATATATATATATATATATATTGAATATCAAGAATTTTTTGTATGCAAATTGAAGTTTTGTATAGATCCAAAAAAATTACCAAAAACATTATACAACCTCATTTATTATATTTTTGTTGACTAAGATTATTTGCAATGTGGAACAAAAAAATTATGCAAATGATTTTAGATTCAAAACAAAATATCCATATTGTTGCAAAAGGAATTATTTCTTAGAACTAAAAGCAATACTTTATAAAGTAGAATATATATTAATAAAAATTGTAACATGAAATATTTTATTTTATGAAAATTATATTAATTATTCTACTCAATAAATGTAAATAAAAATAACCTATCATATGTAATATTTAAAAGTATATTATATTAATATAAATTTTAAATTAATAAATTAATATTTAAATATATTAATTATAATATTTTTTATAAATAGATAATGTAAAATACACAATCTTAAAAACATATTTTATAACTAATAGCTAATTTACTTGTAAATGTAAAATTAAGATAAACCATAAATATAAATACAAAAATCAACTTTTTATTAAGAAAAGAATTAAAATCAAAACCATTTTAAAACTTATAAAATATTAGTATTGAATATTTATATAAAAATATGCTATTATTTTGATTTTTTCAAAATTTGTTTATGTACAAAACACTTTTAAGAAAACATAAGTGTTTCCCCTGGTTTCAATATTTTTTCTTAATTTTTACAATCAAGAATATTAATAGTTAAAATTAGATATATTGCCACAATGCATTTTTAAAAAAATTCTATTAGAAAGAAGTAAAGAAACAAAGAGTTGTACACCTTTAATGATTATTTTAATTGTAGGAATTTGGATTTTTTTAAATGGTAAAATTTCTATTTATGACATTTTGAAAAATGTGTTATTCTCATGAAATCCAAAGATCATCCAAACCAATTATGTCCAATAAAAATTCAATTATAAAACTCTCTAACAAATTTCATACATGTCACAAATTGTTTGATACAGATTTCCAATACAACAAACAACTTCGAAGTTCTATTTACCCCCCCCCCCCCCCACCAAACACTAAAAATACAAAATAAAAAACATAAAAGGTAAAGATAATCATAACATATCAGTATCAAAGTTTAAACCAAGATGATGTGATTAGTTTATATTACTTGAAATTCATATGATTTTTTTATTTACTATTAGTGTTTCCGCAAAGGTAAAACTAAAATAACATGTGACAAAATTGGCCTGAAATGAAGCCAGCCACGTAGACGGGAGGCACAGCGTGGCGAGGGTTGCCCAGCTGGCAAAGCAACGGCACAGGTCATCCAACCAATAGAGCCGATGCCGTGGCAACGAAAGACGGAATCTTCATCCATCGGAGCGAGGGGATAAAGATGGAGCTCGTGAGCCACGGAAAGACGGGGAAGCTGTAAAGATTTTCCAGCAGCCAAGGGGGCCTGGAAAGAAATCGCCCTCCTGGAAAGAGAAGGGCATAGTGTGTGTGTTGGAGCTCAGGGTCGCGAGGCTGCGAGTTGGCCAGGTCTGGGAGAGGCAGAGGGCGCCGGGCGCAGGGCGGAGGGGTGGTGTTTCTGCGAGTGGAGGCTGCGTTGGATCGATTTCTCGAGAGATGATCGAAGTGGTGGGATTGAGAGCGATCGTGAAGTTCGTTGGGTTGTGGGTTTTGCGGAACGGGGATGCGAATGAGGAATTGGTTGGTTGGTGAGCGGGGGTGGTGATCGAAGGGGAGGGTGTGGTGAGGAAAGTTGTGTGAGGGAATGGGGAATACGAATGGGCGAGAAGGAGGTGGTGGAGGAGGAGGGCAGCACTCGCAACCGGCCGTAGGAGGCCATGCCGCAGTGGGTGGACAGCGAGTAGGGCACCCTGGATATGGGGTTCCACCGCCCGGGAGCCATGGACACCCTCAAGCCCAGCAGATGCGTGATCAGGGGCGGCTTGGTCATGCTCCGTCTACGGAGAGTATGAGCCAAAGCCCTTCTGAAAGCCCCGGCAGCGCCGCGCGATCGCCTCTCATGTTCACTCCTCAGGTCGGGATTTCCTCCCCCTGTGTGGATGGTCTTTTGAAGTTTGGAGTGGTAGGTTGCGTTGGAGATTGGGTTGATCTTATATTTTTTTTTAAAAGTTTTTTTGTTACTTTTATTTTAAAAAATAAAAATAAAAGTGATGGCATTTGCGACATTAGAATCTGCGAGAAAATTGAGCGTAGTTTAGTGGGTAGCATATTTTGGCCGTGGCGCATTACGGGAATGAGATTGGTTGTGGGAGAAGAATGTGGGTTGCGACTTGCTTTTGTGAATGAAGACGGAGCATTTTGGTTTTGTTTATTGCTCGGGGCGCTTTATTGTGGTCTGTTGTATTTTCAAAGCAGTGGAAACATAACTAGTAGAAGTTCTCGAAAGAGTCGTATCATGTTTTCTAGGGCTTGTACGGAGCGATTGTGTCTATGTCATTGGTTGAATGATCACGGTGCCGAAGTTTAAGAGATGGGTTTGGGATGCAAGTGTCCTCTGTATTTCTGTTTCCGGCAGCGTATTGGCTTGAATTAATGTCTATCCGAACGGTTGCAGTAGTTTGAAGTCATTCAATTGATCAAGTTATTCTTTTAAAGTTAGGTCAATGATGGTACACAACTTATAACGTTATCGGAGGTGGTAAATTGTTAGGTCTCATTTTTCTGCTTCTCATCCGGATAGAGAGATGTGGTTTGTGTGTTGCAGGTGCCTATGGTGCCAATCTCCAAACCAAATGAGTTGAATTTGGGAGGATATGCACAGACGCAGCGTGCTTCCCAACAAGCTTATTATGAGACGAGTTTGTATGGAGAGCCTGACAAGGGAGTGGCTACTATGATTGTGTGGAGTCATGGTGGCGGCAATGTTGGTGTCATAGGCTCATGGGATAACTGGCAAACAAGGTGCGGATCTTTCGTTCCTTACGTATTTCAGCAACTGAGAAACAGATAGCTAGTAATCATAGGGTACATCAGGCTCAAAGGTTGTCATACCAGTTGACGTATTTCATTTGACGAGGGCAAGGATCTGGCAACCTCCTCTGCTACCTACTTTGTTGTCTACATGTGACCCTTTATTGTTGTAGGGTTTGTATGGATAATGTTTTCTGATGTTCATGTAATGACAGAGGGCCAACAAGTTAAAATGTTCTGTGTTATACTGCAGGCAACCACTTCAGAGGTCTGGTAGGGACTTCACATTGATTAAAGTGCTTCAACCAGGAGTCTATCAATACAAATTTTGGGTGGATGGAGTGTGGAGGTACGCACATGATTTGCCTGCAGTATCAGATGACACAAACAACGTAAACAATGTGCTGGACGTGCAGGTAAGTGCATCTGTTACATACGTATTCATCTCCTTCAATCCTTGTTCTTCAATTTTCTCGCAAAACACCGACGAGTATGCATTCGTGTGCCCCTTGAAGGGCATCGTCTGCAGTTAGCAGCGAGCATGTTTGTGCAATACAATCTAGGCTTCTAGCAGATACTGTATGGTTGATTGATACATGAAACCGAGAAGAAGCATGCGCTCAGCTGATTGTACTCTATTGTGGGCCTTTCTTTGTTGTAGTTTTGTTCGTTTTACTTGTCAAATATCAATAGGTCGCCTTGTGTATCAAAAAATTTATTTTTGGATGGTGGCATCTACATTTATAAATGCAGGATTACGTACCAGAGAATCTTGACAGTGTTGCTGGGTTTGATCCACCACGATCACCTGAGTCAAGCTACAACGATCCATTGCCTGGCCCTGAAGACTTTGCCAAAGAGCCTCCAACAGTGCCCCCGCATCTCCATTTGACACTGTTAAACGTGCCACAACAGAATGAGGCCTCAGCAAGTCTTCCCCGGCCACAGCATGTAATTTTAAACCACTTGTACGTTGAGAAGGAGAAAACCAATCGTTCTGTTATTGTGCTTGGTACTACAAATCGCTTTCGATCAAAGTATGTGACGACTGTACTGTACAAGCCCTTGATGATGATGTGAGTTTTGGAAGTGGCGGTTGTGGCGGGGCTCATAGACAAGTTGAAGACCAACGTCCGATTTATTTATATGTAGTGTACACATTAGGTTGTGCCTGGCATACAACTGTGGCCAGAGTACCCCCTGCAAGAGCTCGCAGAGCACAGGTTGCAGTAATGAAATTGAATTTCGAAGGCATGGTGTGGAGACCTTATTTCTTGAGTTGTGATCTGATAGAGTTGGTACTGCCTGCACAGATGTATATTTAAATCCGCAGAAGTTAAAATTATCTAGTTCTAAACCGCATGGCTTGTTATCTGACGATTGTTTTTAATACTCCTGATGATCCCTTGAGTTACCTGAGTAACTTTCAGTTGATTTACCTCTTGGTTACTGAATACCTTTTTCTGTATCTAAATTGCGAGGCTGACTTCTGTTGACATTTTCCTTGATGCATTTACTCGTATCTACTACCCATTTGACCAGGCTATTCTGCCATAAATACAAATATGACTTGCCATTTTGTTGGTGCGATATGATGCGACTGTCAAGTGGTGCCTTCTGCAGGGAGTCCCTCGAAGAGAAACAATGTAGAAAGTTAACTGGGGTGTGTGATGGTGAGTTTTGAAGAGGATCTTTTGACGACTCAATCCACTGTCTTGTGACATGGAGGACGAGAACGAGACATGAATGAGCGAAGGTGGCACACCTACCCATCCCTCTTTTCTTTAGCCTCGTCGAGGAAGGTATCAGTAAGCGAATTCATTCAAAGAGTGCAAAAGCAAAGTTCTGAAACTGAGGATTACGGACCCAATGAAGATGTGACTGACGAGGAGATTGGACATTGGCAGCCAGAAGTTTAGCGCAGGAAAGCCGTGACATGACTTCAACATTGGTCATAATCAGACACACTTGCGTTACAATCACCGAGTATTCTCCATTTGAAACTTTGGGTCTCGCAACGTCGCGCAGATTTGCACCGGTTACCCCGCTTGCATGCCCAGTGTTGCGCTGGTCATGCCCTTTGAGGGACGAAAACCAGATTTACACAACAAGATGCACAATGATGTCAGTTACATGGAGTAGAATTTTGGGGGAATGGGTGTTTTTCGCTGTAAATTACAAGCTTGCAACTTCATTGGTGATTGTGATCAATTTCATTTGTGTCAACGTGGACCCCGACATGGATTAATTTTGGATGGATGAGCATAATAAAAACGGTAAACGATGCCATTGCCGTTTCGAAACCACATAAAGCGGCAACGATCAGAGGAAACAGGGAACCAGGTGTTCAGAATGTGGGAAAGGATAGAAAGGGTGGAGCATCCTCTGTAACGTTCAAGCAAGTCAAAATTCCTGGCTGAGTCTTAACACATTGGCGGAGCCGTTTGAAGAGAGTATTGAGCGGAATACTTATAATGCATGTTCGCATTTACAGCCTCCCGATGGCTACTCTTGTGTCGAGAAATCGAGCACGACTGAAACTACCGACATTGCTGACGGGAGGGTTACTCCGGCATGGTGCAATCTCAACATCGAAGGAACAATGAACGTGTACAGCTGCAATAGCGTTGAGTTCCAAGAAGTTTTCAAATCGTCTTCCTAATTTCTGACTTAGGGTTTCATGGCCACCGCTCTGCGATGAAGAGAGCAGAGCGTCTGACATTTTTCCTCTGGTCAGGCACTTCGCTGTGGATTACGCTCGCCGATCCCACCAATCTAATCCAGAATGGCGACTTCAGCATTCAGAGCTTCACGTTCAATGGATTCCCTGTCATGGACGTGATTAGCACAGGGATCAACACACTGATTCCGTATTGGGTAGCGACCGACGGCGGGGTTCAAATGCTGGATACCAATGTTTACAAAACATCGCAATTCTTCAACGCTACTATGCTTTTGCATTTGAACTACAAAGAAGGGCCGGGACGGATGGTCAGCATGCCGATGTACACGCTGCGCGAAGGAGCACTTTACTCCGTAAGTTGCCAATTAGCTGATAATCCGGACGGTGGGCCTATTTACAAAACAATGCGCCTCGAAATCACGGACATCTTCGGGAAGCGATTAGGGCCGAAGCTGGATCCGTTTGTCGTGAGCAACCACAGCACAGAGCGAAACAACATTCTCTGGCAAACAGTGTCGTTGAATGTGCGTGGGACAGGGAAGCCCGCCTTCCTGACGGTGGATTCTAACACGCTTGGATCATACGGGCCTCTTACATCAAACTTTCGAGTCAGCCTCAGCAACATCGTCGATAACCCCAGCTTTGAGATATTTGACGACAGCCTCAAAAGGGATGCCACCTACTTTCCCGTTTTGGGTGCACCATCAACTCAGATCAGCAACTGGAAAGTTGAGGTCGGGGCTCTCAAGATTGCCTCCGCAGCACGATACCAAGCTTCCACTGACAACACTGCTTACATGCTTGACCTGAATGCGCATGACCAGTCAGCTACGATCAGCACAACATTCGCCATCAAACCTAGCACGCAGCATGTATTGCTCTTCGACTCTGCCATTAATCCCGAGCAGCAAATTCCCATCACAGGGCAGCTTGCGGTGGTGGTACAGGGAATTCCCAGTGCCGAGTTCCTGTTAACCAAGCAAGTGGCCATGGACAGCAGCGGGTTCTCCATCGATAGCATTGGTTGGAACACCTACGAGTTTCCTTTCACCACCGGGAAAGACGACATCAAGTGCAAGGTGACCTTCCAAAGTAAGCTCCCCGGGAGCTTTGGCCCCTTGCTGGACAATGTCTGCGTGTATGAATACTTGAAGAACAGCATCAAGGACGCCAATGAGACAATTTCCAGTGTTCCAGCCACCGTCGCAGCCAGCAACTTCTTCACAAACATACAAAGTAAAGCTCCTCCGACCTTCCTCCCTCCAGGTTGCCGAATCCTTCTGGCAGTTTTTGTGAATTTGCTAACTCTGGGCTTGATGCTCCAAGACCAGTAATTGAACTGCCATTCAATGAATAATTGAGCGATTTCTGACATGCATGCATCCTTGTACAAGTCAATCAGATATATATATTTACTGGAGTC
The DNA here is from genome assembly GCA_036785485.1 of Physcomitrellopsis africana. Lineage (NCBI taxonomy): Eukaryota > Viridiplantae > Streptophyta > Bryopsida > Funariales > Funariaceae > Physcomitrellopsis > Physcomitrellopsis africana. The sequence continues at coordinate 545,302 of JAWRVF010000045.1, forward strand.
GGATTGCCGCATACTTGACACTTACAATCTGCTCAGATTCAATTTTTGCCAGCGTCTTTGAGGTGCAGGGTCCTAAAAGTATTTCTTCATGGATGTAGATCCCTCATGACTCGTCAAAAATTTCGCATGTACGCCACAAATCCAAGATTTCAAGGTGTAGAGGTTTGTAGCAACGTTGGTTGAAGTAATGTTTGAGAGAGAATCAAAGACCGTAGACAACTTTGCCTCTACTGTAGAAAAAGACTGCAGGAAGTCGATATCGTTGCACAGTAAAAAGCATGTCTGATTCAGCATAGCTCCGACAAAAGTTACTTCGTTTTCAGGGCTTCGTTGACGATCTCTTCCACGCAATGACATTATCATTGTGAGAGATTAAGTTGGTGTGATTCTTCACTCTAGAAGGAAAGGATGAGCTAAAACTCACGATTGAGTGGTGCTCTAACGATCTTTCAATCGATGGGAAACCTTGCGCACATTTTCATAAAAATTATTCTTATTGTTACTTAAGAGTTGTTTACACTAGAGAAGCCAGATTCTTGACGTGATTGTCTCTGGAGCAAGAACAACCTAGTACGCAAACGCAAATGATCAGCAACTTGTTCATAATCAGGAAAGTTATTAGCTACGATCGATTACAAGAATGAGAAAAACTGGGGGCAGTGAAAGGCCATAACGACAACGGCAGTGATGATAGGACACACACACTGCAATATAGCCAGAGGGGCAGCAGGAATCGCAGCGGAGAGTGCGTGTTTCCCAGGCAAAAGCACGACGTTGTCGATCATGGGGCCATAAGGTTCCGACATGCTCTGGAACACGATACTGGTGGCGGCGCCGGTACCCTCGTAGATGAAGCTCTGGCGAACCCAAGTGATCTGCGACGCAGTGTCGGTGACGTTATACCTGACCTTGTGGAGCTGCCAGTTGTTGATGGTGGTGCCGGAAACGGAGGACACTTTGAGCGTCGAGAGGAGATTGATCGGCCCGTCGGGCATCCGAGCACTATCGAATTGCACGGTGTAGAATTTACCCGACGTGGGATTGGCAGCCAGCGTGGTCCGGATCGATCCTTGAGTGCCGTTTACGGTGGACGCCGGGTTGTTGAGGTGGATGCAAAACATGCCAGCCGGCGCGAAGGATGACATCTTGTAGCCAGCGCTCTGGATGATCTGCACGCCCGAATCCCCCACCCACCAATTGGGGATCGCAGTTGATGTGGAGTAGGCATTCGTTGTGGCGTTCGTCGAGACGTTTGTCATCTCGAAATCACCGTTGATGATCGGGATGTTGTCCTTGGGTATATTGGAGTTGGTCGTGGTTGGTGCGGGGGCTGTGGTGTTGTCAAATGGCTCTATGTTCATGCCGGTCTCGCTCTCCAACAATTCCGCGTCGAGATCTGAGGAGGAGACTGTGACACTCACAACGATCTCCGTCCACAGAAGCATTCCGATGCATGCAATCAGTTTACCGACCATGATGTTGCCGAATCTGCACAGGTCTCACATTCCAGCACTGTTAGCTAATGCTTTGTTTTGGCAGTGAACAATTACTTCTATGTCGCATGAATATCAATCGGAACTGGTAATTTGAATCGCTACTCCTGCTTGTGCATTCTCGGCCAATGAACCTGAAAGAATATTCCATACTCGGGACACAGGATCGCACACCGAGTCTGCGCCATTGAAGCATTGCACATAACTTGACAAAAGAAACACGTTATCATTCTTGAATACACCACATGTCTGTCTTTCTAGACCTTTACCTGCAGTCAGCTCTTAAATAATCTGGAAAATATTGGAAGTGTATGATCACAAAAAATGAAAATGGGTAGAATCATTCCTGACAATGCACTAAATTAATATCTGCAGTGTTAAACACTAATCACGAAGAACAAAGTTATCAAGGGAATATCTCGAAAGTAATAAACGTCACAACAGCCGTGATCACTCATGTTTCAACGTCCAAATCCACAAGAAAGTTTGAAGTGTGAGAGCTTCTCGAGACATGCAACCCATAAGAAGCATTCCAATTGATTGTCTTACTTGGCGCTAGACCAGGAAGAAGACCGCCTTCGATGCGTCATCTGATGAGGCAGAAGAAGACAGTTAGTAGGGTGGATCTGAGCCGGCCTTCTCATGGTACCCCAAACTGGACCGGCAACAGTAGACTCTCGCTTTTTTCTCTCTCTCGTGATGCCAGCAACAACGATCAAACACTACGAGAATTCCCCTTCAGCGCGCAAATATGACTTTTGCTTCTCTCAAACTGGGATGAGTGGGGTCAGGCACCCATCGACGGTGCATCGACATCTCCGCAACCAAGAGCAGTGAAATTCTCCGGATCTCACCAAACTCAGCATCATGAAGGAAGAAGAGCTCGACTACAATGAAAACCAAGGCAGAAGATGAAGCAGTGATAGCATCGAATGCGATCTGGATGCTGGCTGCAGCACACTGGAGAATGGGAAGGGGGTGGGCCTAGGACGTTGTGAGCGCGGACGCCGCGCGGCTCACCACCGAAACCGCCTGATTCTCGTCCATCCAATTCGCCTACTTTCATCCATATTCGCTATCGATCATCCGGTCCCCGCCTCCGTGGCGTCTCGTCCTATCTCCCCCATTCTTCATTCATCCTAATTTCGTACCTCGTTCATTCTACATTCGTCCTTCTGTTTTTCGACGTTCGTCTGTATTTCACTCTTCGTCCATCGTTCATCCATTTTTGTTTCTTCTACCTTTCATTCTTTTCTCATTCGTTGTTCATCGTTCGAACTCTCTGTCTTCAATTTCTTAAACTCGTGCTTCTCTATTCAGGAACCCATGGTTTAGTTATTAAATCCATGGGCGTCCTACATTAAAACTTATTTTCACTTCTGAGAATAGATAATTGTTCCGTAGAAATGTTATTTTGAAAGAATTGAATATCTGTTTGGAAGAGCTTTTCATGGAGACGGGAATTGCTCTCTAAACCTTGAATGGTTAAAGAACTATGAAATTTTAAAGTTTCATTTGAAATGTGTGTATTTATGTATATATTAACTTCACTATTCAGTTGTAAATGAATTATTGTTAAGAGGTTAGATGTGTTGAAATTGAGATGAATCCTTGTATTGCAAAAGTCAAGAGTGTAAGTAATGTGTAGTTAAATATTTGAAGCTTGAAGTGCATTTATGGTATAAATGTAGACATATTAAGATTTCATAAGAAGTTGGATCAATACTATATTTATGTATAAAAGAAAATACACACTACATCATAAAATGCTTTTAAAAATATTCACTAAATATATCAATTTATTTTACTGTTAGTAGATTTTATTATAAAATTTAAAGTATTAAAATTATGTGATGCTCTCTCACTTTATACACCCATTTTTTTTTGAGATATTTTAATACTTTATTATATATTAAAAATTTATACTAAAACTAATTTCACACTTATATGTAATTTTTATTTCTTTAAATTGATTAGTAATAAGTTTATTTGGAAAAAATCCAATATTTTAAAAAATAAATTGAATCAACCTTAAATTCAATTAACTCACTTATAAAAATGAGAAAGTAAATATTAAAAAAATTGTAGTTAATTTATATTGTTGAAAAAATTGAAAAGATAAAATTTTAAGATATGAATTAGTTTATTAGGCTACATGTTTTTAAATTTTTTAAATTTTTTAATAGTATATTTTAACCAACTTGTATACATTTGCATTAAATTTGCACCAATTCTTTAAGATATAAGTCATTTATTTCATAATTATATTATCTTATTGTAGCTATTATATATATATATATATATATATATATATATATAATTTAAAAGATATAATTATAATTATAAATTTTGATTTAAAAAAATAAGATTAATTCAAACATAAAATAAAATTGCATCAAACCAAAAACATCTAACAAAGTCAAGTTGGTACTTTTAATTTATTAAACTTATTATATAGTTGTGGTTTTAGTAGCCTTTATTGTTTTGCAAATGTTTTGTAACTTTTCTACATTATTAATTTGTTGTTGAGTACCAAAACATACCATGGCTAATCAAATATTCAATGTGGGTTTTGACTTCTTTGTGGCCAAACTCCAGATCTTTAATAAAACTAAAATATAATATTTTCATTTGTCTTATTATGATAAATTTAATTTTTTGATTTTTTAATAGATTTTCCAACACCATAAATAATAAAATATTTTTTAATCCTATTTTTTCTAAAAACTTTTATGTAATATATTAGATCAAGTTTTAAATGGATTTTTGTATCAATTTGATTTTATTTTATTTTTAATATCGAATTTTAATAACATTTTAAAATAAATATTCATAATGATAAAATATTATATTATTATATTTTATTATTTTTATAAAAAACATACAAGTAAAAAAAAATTTAAAACAAACAAACAAAGATAGTTGTTCATACATACACATGGATAGGCAAGAGATGGCAGAATGTTGTGGTTGATTTTGAAACTATTAAATTTTATGTTACTTGTTTTTTAAGGTTTTTTAGAAATTGAATACAATTCAAACTTTAAATTACGAAATTTTTGTATTTTCATGTTACAAATACAATTAAATTTGTTGTAATAAAATTGAACACAATGATTAAGCTTATTGTTTTCTACAACCAAAATTCTTATTTTGTATACAATCTTTTGGAAAAAGCCTTGTTTGAAAGAAGCCACACTCATATCTATTGCATAATTAAGTTTGTATGTCCACTTTGAATAAATTGTCTTTTTGTGCTTTAGTAAGTCTTTTGATATTCATATGCCATTACTACTTAATAAAATATATATCTTAATATAATCATAATCTATTTGTTGTGCTTATTTGACTTTATATTTTATCAACCAGAAGTAGCTCATTTAGCATGTACTATTGAATAATAATAACTTTGTATATATTACTTTTTTTTTCAATTACAATATTTCAATTATCTCTTTTTTTGGCTCATTTTTTAATGTGTTAGTACATCTTCTTTCAATCTATTTAGAAAATTGTTCTATTATGACATCAAAGCTTTCATCACCATGTAATGATGAATTTTATTGTATCTATTTTTTAGTAATATTACCAAGTAATTATTAATAATACCCTTCCAATTGACAAATTTCTTGTTAGTTACCTACCTATTATTATCAATTTATAAGTCATTTTTTATTAATATTTTTTATTATCTTTTTTGTAATTTTTTAGAGTTGTATCTTTCTAAAAAGAAAGTTTTATGCTTTGAAAGATTCATTAGGTAATAATAATCAATTATATCAATTTCTTAAATCAATTATCGACAATTCCTATCGACAATTCCTAGTGATATTGATTCTATTGCTTCCATTGCATTTTGTAGTAAAGCATGGAAAAATATCCCAAGTAGTTGTACTGTAGAGGTGTAATTCATTGGTTGGGTCCCTTTGGTTGTACTACGACAATGTTTTCATTGGTTTGATTCTTTCGGTTGTATTATAGCAATGTTTTTTATTGGTTTGATTGCTTTGATCATGCTACAGTGCAATTATCCGCTGGTTAGATTCCTTCAGATTCTCCAACAACCATATTAAACTAATTGAAAATTACGGCATGGCCATGACGACACACTACTTGCTCTTCTTTTCAAGTTTCCTCCAAACTGCAAAAAACAGGGCAAGAAAAAGATTGCACAAAACAGAAACCTACTTGACAAGAGAGTTCGAAAAATTTCTCTGCTGACAAAATAAATAAATAAATAAAACAAAAACAAACAAACAAACAAAAAAAATAAAATAAAATAACAGTCTCCAAAGAGAGAAGACGTTTAATTGATATGGGTATCTTATCAGAGTATACAAAAATGTGAAGCGAAGCCTATACACAAGCCAAACACTTAGAGGAGGAGTGTTCTCACAACCAAGGCAGGGGCTCTCTACAAAACCAAAAGTCCTGAAACTGCAGGTATCCTCCATTATCCTTGTTGAGAACGATGCTTGTTACGTCAACAATAGTAGCATTCTGCAGAGTGTATTGAGCCAGTGGCACTGAAAGTGGAGTGACAACCTCATCCCAGTTGTACACATGTGTGAACTGACCTGTTTTTGCAATGGTATACAACAATTCCCTCTTCGATGGTAAGCCTGCCTGCTTCACCTCTGCTAATATGTGATGCACCCTGTGCTCGGAGAGGAGCTTCTTAGCCCCAGCAAAGACATTCACTTCATATCCTTCGGTGTCTATCTTCATGAGGAGCACATCTTCATCAATAATGCTGTCAAGCCTTGTGACCTCCACTGTTTCCAGCAATCGTCTCCTCAGGAATCCGTTCAGAGCCCATGTGTCTGTCTGCTTGTACATGGCTTTTGTGTCCGCTTGGCCTACACCTTTCTGGAACAAGTTAATTTGATCGTAATTGTTTAGAGCTCTAGAGAGGTTGAGGTAGCGAAGAGCCACAGAATTCGGCTCAAAAGATTTCACTCGGCACCCGTAAGACGCCGCTATGAGTGAGAAGTAGCCCACATGGGCACCGATGTCTATTACGAGATTTTTGCCGTCTCTGCAGCCATGGCGTTTTAAAACAGTGTGAAAGATCATTGATTCCACTGGCGACCAATAACCTAAGTTTCTCACTTTGTCACAGATGTCGCAGTAGCAGTTGCTGCAGACGAACATGAAGAAAGGCCGACCCATCGCTTCCATAACCTCTACTAGGTGAATTGTAGGCTTGCCGACTTGCCCGTGTTGCATGGCCTCTTTAAGCAAGCCACTCAACCTGCGAAGCAAACAAACACGATTCTCACTCTGGGGCTTTGGCAAATGAGAACTAAATCATCGACTTGGGCATTTCTACGTTGAATTGCAACCTACACCGAGTTAGGACCAACAGACTACGGTGAAGACGGATATAAACCAACAGTGCTTCAGGGGGGTTAAAATCCAAGATGGGGATTATTAGTGAATGGAAGACGAAACACTGAATGAGAGTACAAATGGAGTAACGTAGGGGAAATAATACTCCATAGATGCCTCCTGATCCGTGCTGAATCCTGCATCACCATTTTGCTTGCCAGCTGAAATAAAACAAAAACCGGTTATACCTCTATCGACCAGAAGCAAGCGGATTTGGGGAGAAAAAGTCTATTGCACGCTTTCCTGCAACGATCCCTCACCGTATCTACCGACAAAACTTCGAGAGTCACAGAATGCCTGGACCTAAGCGTCATGAATCAACATGACAATTGCTCGTCGGAACAGAAACTGACGTATAGAATCAAGCCTCCTGCTGCTGATGGGTAGTAAACATAATCACCTAAAAACCCTAAAAAACAATCCACATTGTAATCTGAGCACATCGACTCAACTCACCTAAGCCTTTGGAAAAGCTCGCCACATTCCTCGACAACTCTTCCGTCCGCCCCAGAGTACACGTGTTGTTGTACCTATCGTCCAGAAAGCCACACAAACACATGACCCTCTCTAAACTATCCACATTCAAAAGATGCAAAGAGAAATGCACCGAAAATAGACACTTTGGGAAGCTGATCAACCATCGACGCAGTGCACATGGAGTTCAACTTACTGCGCCAGGGCAAACCATAGCCCGATCAACACCACCACCATCACAACGACCTTCACCTTGCCGCGGCTCGCAACCAACGTCATTGCGAGTGAGGGAAGAATCAGCAGCTTCAGAAAAAAAAAAAAAAAAAAAACACAAAAACACAAAAACACAAAAAACAAAAAAAACAAAGCCAGGCAGCCAGTCAGTAAATCAGCCAGCCAGCCTCTTTAACACGCTCTTCACGGAGCTGAGAATTGCGCAACAACTGAGGCCAGCAGGTTAGCTTCGGCGAATGACGCAGCAAGCTGCATCACAGATCCCTCGCAAACCTCACCGATCTCGAACCAACACGGTCTCAAAACTGCAACGTTCTGCAATCAAAGACTTGGTAAACAGGTAAGCCGGACTAAGCGCGCTGCCTTTAAGAGCACCCAACAAGAAGATTGTGTGCACATATATATGTTAAAAAAGTATTGATATAAATTTTTTAACTTGTATATTATAACATAGAATCATATTTTGGTTAAAAAAACCCAATCTGAAAACCATAATATAAAAAGCATCAGTATTATAGCAAAAATATTGATTGCTAACAAAAACTTATGAAGTACATATATTTAAGATGTTAATGATTTTGGGTTTCTTAAAATTTGTTTGCATGCATTTATTTTCTTTTTTTCTTGTTTTTCTTTTTTCCGCATGCATGTTTTATTATTTCGTTTAGTTTTTGTGTGATACTTGGTCATATTGTTTCCATTATAATTCATTAGTGTATTTTAGGTTACAGCACATCAAAAATTTGCTTTTACATATTACTCACAAAGCAAAAGTTCCAAATACCAGTATGTGTAAGTACTTGTAAAATCATCCATTCAAAAATCCAAAGTTTGATAAAATTATTATAGATTTCTGTGATGTACTTTTGTAACTTTTTTATTTTTTCTAGAGTAAAATGAAAAAAAATTATAATTCAAAATTTTTATCTTTAAAGCTCTCTCAAGCTTCATAGAAAGATTTCACAGATATGCTTTGAACATTTCATGTGTATATGTATATATATATATATATACATATATCTGTGTGTGTGTGTGTGTGTCCTAAATTTAACATAATTTTTGTTTAACAAATATTGTTGACATCTAACAATACTTGGTGATTCATACATTCTAATGGTATTTAAAAATTTACTGAATAAACAATCCAAAATTATATTAATCTTTTTTGTAAAACAATAAAACCATGACAGTCAACTATGAACCAGAGTTTTCACTGATCAGTTTTTTTTTTAAATTATTTTTTACCAAACAATTTTTTCATGCACTTAGGCTTTACGGCAACGACAGCATCAGTTTTCTCGCTTCTACAGTTCTCGAATTGTGTTGCCTCAAAACAAACCTGTCTTTCTAACTACATCAACTCAGAATCTGATATTCTGTTAATGAAGGAAATTTATTGCAATCTCATAGTCACCCATTCTGCAACATTACAATGCACACGGCTGACCTTCAATGCAAGAAACGAATACTTGAGGTGAAGAAAGGGATTCTTGTGATACCTCGAATGCCTCTGAAGCATGGCATCCCCCAATGCAGATCTGAAGAGCTCATACTCATATGCTTCAAAACAGCGCTACATCTGGGGGGATCGCCTCTCCCAACCTGGAACCTTCAAACAAATTGGGTTCCCTGCAGTAAAGAACCCCACAACTGGAAGTATTTATCGAGCATTTTGCAGTTGCGGATTGCCTTGTTGGACAGTTCCTTGTGTCTTCAAGCCTCACCCACACCCAACTCCCACACTGGACTGGAGACTCGTGGTGGCTCGTGTATATGAGTTGACTCTGGAGTTTATCAGCACCAGCTCGGCAAGGAGTACAGCTCGTCACAGTCTTACTACTGCTGAGATTAATGTCGACGAAAGTGTCGCATCTAGCATGCACAAAAGCCACCGACGCCCAGTTGTCACTAAGACTGTGACTTCACTATAGTTACCATGCAAAGTCTATCACTTGCCATGGTAAAGAAACATAAATTGAATCCTTGTCAATGAGTGCCTTGGGTCACTATGAGATTGCAATAAATTTCCTTCATTAACAGTAATAAATTGATACTTTCTCAAGTTTAACGAAAAAATAGTAAAAGGTGACTCGTATCGAAATGCCTTCACACACTGGTCTCGCCTGGGCACCACACTACCTCTCGAACTAAAACAGGTGGTCAGTTTACATTAACATCTACGAATAGAATACGGGTGGTAGGATACGGCGGATCGTGGTGAAGGATCTGCATGGACAACTTGAATGTGTTATCAATAACTAAAAAGTCAGCCATGACTGTCTGGATACACTGTCCTAACCTACAAAAGGTTTGACCCATCACTACCAAGCATCCGCAGATGGTTGAGGTTCAATTGAATAAAGTGACTACTATCCAAGCCAAAATTGTAAATGTGGATAAGTAAATGAATTGAAAAAAAATGTCGACGTCTAAGAACTGGTGAAAGATTTCTGATGCTCTTCGAGAACTCTCTGGTACTCAGCCTGGCTAGCGGTAATTAGGTTCTTGGCAGCATCAAAGGTCGTCAATCGAATACTACAAACAAGAGTCGAGAATCGTTAGTTCATCTGCAAAAGATGAGAGCTCAACATTGGATCCTCACTCCAAGGGGTATTTTAGAACAATTCAGTATTTTAAAACCAAAGCAAAAACCCCTAACATTAAATATACCAATTGTTCAAATTCGTCTACGATAAAGAAACACAGACGTTGAGATAGACATCCTTAAATATCAAACTTAGGGACTATTGTGGATCAACTTATTCGACGATGATCTAACAAATTAAAACTGACTCCGCATATTCATGAGCACTGGCATGCACCTATATGGTCATCTCAACCCTTGTCAACTGGCACATCTTGTGAACAGCATGCATGATTAAGATATGATACCTGCTGTTTGGGAGGTTTTTCAGCACGTTCGGAACAAAACCGCGGTATAGACCATGGAAACCATCTCGAGCAATAATACCTAAAGGAGATTCAAATAAAGCTACAATTAGGGAAATATCTTCATGACATTGTGGAGGATCGTTCTCAAAAAAAATTGACAAACAAATTCCATTTTCTACCTTTTGTTAATGTACTTATAATAATCAACCTATAACAGGCCACAGCATATCCAGAAAGTATTCCACAGAAGTCACTCAAAATTTATACGTGGATAGTTTCATTCTACCCTTCTACATCCATCTACAAAAACGTGGTAAAATGACGCACCTGGAATAGCATCAAAAAAAGAGTTGAACGGTGAGCCCTTCATTTGCATTTGCCGCCGTGCAGTGTCAAGCGGATAACACATGACCGTAGCGAAGGAGGCCGATACTAAGGCTGTCATAAATGACGCTTCAGGCTTTTTGCTTAATTCCTCTGGAAGAGATTTCTTGACCCTGCTCATAATCAAGAATACCAAGTAATCAGTTTGTGTATAAATCGTTCTCTAGAACCAGAAAATGCGGAGCTCTGTCTGCCTGAAGTACAAATGAATGCAACCTATGTACATCATAGACAATATAGATGACCATCCAATAGATCGGAATCGACAATATCATAGCCACAATGCGACGTGTAAAATGCCATCCAATAAATATAAGCCCATGAAAAATTTCGCAGGGGAACGTACAAGTCAAACACGCAGAAATTAAGAGCGATATATGGTGCAATGCCCAATAGAGATGGTCCCAGCCCTTTGTAAAATGATTTTAATCCCTCTTCTCGAAGCATTGTTCCCGCCACCTGGAAAAAAGACTAAATCAATAAAAGCTACAAGCTTGGAAAGCACTCAAAAGGAGGTACCAAACTACACGTGGGCCAATGTTCAATATGCAAATGACTACCCAGATTGTGAGAAATTCCTGCATTCAATGTACCTGACCCATCGATCTCGTAGTTGAATCCACAGCCAACCGCAAACGCAAAACATCCAATGGATATGTCACCTGGAATATGCAACGCAACAAAATTCATGTTAAGACAATCTCCCATCATCCCACTTTCGGTGTGTCGCTCTCCACGACTAATTCCATCCTACTAAGAAAATTCGCAGATTGATAGATTACACTAGCGGCATTGAATACAGCGTTTCAATCACCTTTTTGTTAGTACACTTTCTAATGCCAAGACCAAAAATAAAGCTCCCATGACCAGGTCAAACTTGTGATGACTGCAGTAAACCGAGAAAATTGAAAAGATAGAAGTTAGGTTTGCGAAAACAATATTCAGAAAACTACTTAAGCTAGGTGGATTCCAACTCTACAAAGCTCAATGCTTACCAAAGTAGAGGTCATGCCAGCACATGCGCCTGCAGCAAGTCTACCGACAATTGAAAGTTCATCATCGTCGCCTTTGAACAATTTCTGTGAGCAAAAATCACAACGTAACAGGGCGTCAGGAATGAATCCATCATCATATGCGACACACAATCGAATTAAGATGTAAATTCTAAGAATATCTCAGTGAATTTCTTACAGAAATACAAGAGAGTAGCATGCTTTGCAGACAGAACAGAGATTCAGGAAGTGCTAATCCATTCCGCAAAAGATCTTGCATTCTAGCACCATTGGGACTAAAGCGGAACATCATAATGTAGATATCCAGAACCCATATGTCAAGAAGAAACTTGACGCAAGTAAAAATGGTCATGAGAATCGCTTCTAATTAACCAAGGTAATCAATGCAGAGGATGACCTTGTAAGCTTCGTATGCAAAGAGTTGTACAGCACTGTAAGGTATGACACGGACAACCTTCACACATGCCATACCAGAATAATCAATAGTCAGAATAAATAAACAAAAGAGCTTTATCAGAGGACATCAATAAAAACCAAAGCCACTGGAAAAGCTACTCCAAAAGAGAGAATACGGCTGAAACTGTTTGAAAAGAGCACAATTAAAAAGACCTGATAGCAGAGACATGAAAACTAAAAAAGAAACTTCGATTTTACAGAAGAGGATACTATTGAGCAAAGAGTAGATACTCTCCACAAGAGGAAACAACTTCAACAACCGTTTCTGAGTCAAATTGAAACTATTGCTCTAAGCACATACCTGTGGAACATTTCCTTTCCAAAAACCTGCCATGCCTTCCTGATTCCCTATGTGAGCTACTGCCTGCATCAGATGATGTAAAATAAGCGCAGGTTCAGAGAAATCAAAAATATAACTTCTTAACAGCAGTTGCGAAAAAGAACTGGAAAGCCCCTTTGTTGAAGAGAATGCTAGATGAGATATGGCTTGGTGTACCTCCAGGAGTCCAATGCCCTTACTGCTACCTTCTTGTGCCATCCGTACTCCGTGCACCTGCACATCCAGCCTTGCGTTTAGAAATAAATATGCAAGCTTGTGTGAGCTTGCAAGCCTTCTACACAGAAACAAACATTCTAACATTCAAGCACTGTAAAACAACACTGCCTGCATCTACTACTGGTACATTTCCTAAATTTTGAAAATATTTAACTGCAAATACACCCACGCGGGCAATTTGAGAGTGCCTAATACATGAATGTCGAATTTCACTTCAAATTAAACATGCGATACGTATTATCAAGTGGAACTAATTTCAAGAGTAGTGTGTGTTTGATCTACAGGTATCCACATTTACTTGCAGTTGCCAGCATTAGTCAATACATAGTTTTAAAGAAAATTGGCAGATTTGGAGTTAGGCCGCGATACACAACTCATGGACGCTCACCTGCATAAGAAGTTTTACTCTATCCAATGGAGCAGTAACTGTCTTTGCAGCTGCACCAGCCACAGCTCCCGCAAAGAACAGAGCCACCTCTCTTGGCACGAAACTTACAAGAGCCAAAGGATGCTTTAGTAGCTTATCAAAACCAGGAGCTTCTGGAACTATAAATTGTGCCTCCAACTCTTCTATCTCCTGACTGCCATCCCCTGCTGCGTTAGCGGTTAATGCACCTGGGAACGCCGCCATTCTGGACAGAGGATTGTTAAATTGTTCATTAGGGAAGCATATCGAAAAACTCCAGGAAAAACTCACAACTCACAATCACTCCAGAGGATTCACTCATAATCTAAGTTCGTAAAAAGTGAGAGGCCGCCATGAACTGATACACTGGTGTTCATAATACACATTCTGGATGTCATTACGGCAATGCACGGACAAGAGCCATGCGTCAGGTCAAAGGGCTTCAAAAGTCTTCCAGACCCGAATAGGAAGTGACAAATAATCTGTGGTACATGTAAGCGCCGCGTACTCCCAATTTGAGATCAACTCGATACAGATGGTCACAGAAACAATGCTATACCTGGTGGATAAAACAGCGGTTCCCAAGGGCTTCTGTTGCTCAATGCCTCGTGGTGTTTGGCGATTCTTCCATTGCCACGCATTGGGCAACTCAATTCTGCAAAACTTAGTCAAGCGAAAGCCCTGCTGAAGCTTCTCTTCATACGCCCTCTGACCAATTTGAACTGCATTTTCGACCGCATTGAGCATACCTGCAAGGTGGTCGTCGCTCATGAGCTTCTCCAGACGGAAACCCTTGGGGTTTGAGCCTTTCCAGAAGACTTTATTAACCTGGACGTCTTTGCGAGTGTCTCCTACTCCATTCTTTCCCTCAACCGAACCTGAGCTTGACTGGGAAGTGAGTGCCATGAAACAGCGCTTCTCCTCCCAAGATAAGGATTCAATGGGAGTCAATGGAAGTTAATTCCATCAAATCACACCTCAAATTGTCAATCTCCAAACCCAAAGCGCAAACGCGGACACCGAAAACACTCCGTCAAATCTCAAATTTCTCACTCGACGTGAGGAACTCCCTTGTCAGCTCAAGCTGCAATTAGCTCGCCTACTACAATAAAAAAACAGACCTCTTCAGTTCCAAATTAAGGTGCGCATAGCCACAGCATTAAGCAGCAGAGAACACAATAAAATTGTAATAACAATAAGAAGAATATCAATCACACTTCGACGGGTTAGGACGCATCTTCCAAGTCTCACGTGCACTCAACGTCGACAGAAAGCTAAACAATTACAACTCTACCCCCGGAATTCACCAAACGGAACCACACATCTATCCACTTAAGCCACGAAGTGACTACCAACCTCGACCCTCATAACCCCCTCAGCAAAAACCCTCACTCCGACCTGGAAAAACAATCAAAATTCATAAGGAGATTCCCATGGAGAAACTCCAGAGCGACCGAAAGAAGCATTACCACCACAGCGATTGGCAATGCAGCATTTGGGCAACGCTGAAGGCCGGAAGCATTCCCAGCGCGGCGAGAGTGCAGCACGAGCTCGACCAGCTTAGCCAAGCTCGAAGTGGATAGACCTCCTCCCACCCAGGTTCCCTTCAAGGCGGGGCAAACGACGTCACCCCGAGGCTGGTAGGTCGGTAGCATCGACCTCCTTCCCGCTCCGCAAACCGATGCCCGCGTCAAAACCCTTTCACCGCGGATAAAAGGCAACGAACGAACGAACGAACAAACGAATGAACGCACGAAAGCACGTAGACACACGTTCGCGTTGAGACTGGATGAACGTGTTACGTAACGAATGTTGCAGCCTCGTCGTCGATCCATGGGATGGATGAGAGTAGATGAGTTTGTTGTGGGTGTTATCACTTCTCATTGTTTCCTTGTTGTTCAGATTTAATATTCAGTGTTATCAAAAACTGCCATCATCAAAAGATAGTGCTGGGTTTTCTGTGCTCTTGATCATAGACTTCTTTGTCCATTAGGTTTTGGATGATGTGGCATATGTTCCTTTCATTCTACAACTGCATGGTGAGAGCTAAAGGAACTCTCTTGTTTTGTTTCATTTGGTTTGCTTAATTTAATGGTGCCTTTTCAACATAGTAGGCATGGTGTGTTGTTCATGTATAGCTTGATATAGAGTGTTTGAAAGCTTTTGAAGCACTTTAACAATTCATTGGTAACTGGTGATGTCCTAAAAATTCTTCAATCTATATTTATTTTTGCACATAGTAAACCTAAGCTTTATATTATTAGTTATAGGTTGTATATTTTAAATGTATGTATATTTAACAGTTTGGTGAATTCATCACTAGTACAATGAACAGTCGAAATGAATTTGAATTGTCGTTTTTCAAAGAGTATATATATATATATATATATATATATATATATATATATTAAAATTTTTAATATGATTAAAAATTTATCACAAAAATCCTTGATTAAAAGTATGATTATCTTAAAGTTAAAATTTAACCAGGTCTTGGCTATTATACCAAATGTGTAATTGTACTAGCCAAAAATATACTATAAATATTTACATTGATTATAGCCAAAATTTTATTTCACTTTTTATACATTTTGTGGTCATAAGACTTGTATAGTTTAGCAAATCAATCATTATTGTTCCCTCTTTTTTTCCATTTTTCTTTTTTCTGTTTTCCCTACTATATTAGAATTTTATCTGGTATTTAAAAAATTATTTAATTTTTTTTTAGAATCATGTACAAATCTAATCAAATCACATATGTTCACGTTTTTACTTTTTTGGACCACACATGCAATATTTAAAAAAATGACACTACATCAAAGGCACAAATTTATTTATATAATCATTTTTCTCAAATCTTTACAATTAGCATTAAAGTTAGTTTTAGCATGGTCATACATCATTACCACAGTTTTATTGTTACATATACCAATTATGTACCACATAGTCATATATAGTACATACCACATACTTCAAGTAATACATACATAGTAGACAAGTATGATTTTTATTTTTTACACTCCAACTACCAATTCTACTATAACAATTTTTTTAATCAATAATGTACAAATATTATAAAAAAATAAGAAGTTTCTTTAATAGACATATTAAATTAATCTAATTTCCTTGAAAACTTAAATACCAACTTAAATTTGGTAATTATTATATAATAATCAAATTCTAACTTTGTCTTAAGAATTTATAGAACTTCAATTATATTCTATAATTTTCTAATCCAAGTTATTTACAAATTTAAGTTTGTAAATAATAATTAGATTACTCTTATTAGAACTGGATATTATCAAAGACTCAAAAATAAGAAATCAAAAGAAGAAATAAATAAATAAATAAATAAATATTATATTGGAAACACGATTACTTATTAGATTAAAAACAAGGCAACACTTGTGTTGCTTCAAAACTTGTAGTTGCAAGTGCAAAGCAAAGAATATTTTTAATTTTAGTTTAATCACTTGTGATGTAAGTCTATGACTTCTATAGAGGCATTGTAATAAGTTCAATCTTACTTTTATTATTTTTGGCTATTTTTCTTATATTCTTTTAATAAAATTGTTAAATAAAATATTATTTTTAAAATATTAAATTTTTATTTTTTAATTATTTATTGATTTTTTATTAATAAAAATTTTTAATTTATAAAAAGAAATAAATTCTTATTTTTACAAAAATTACAAATTTAAAAAAAATAAGAATAACACCACTTGTATAAATGAATTATAATAAGTCTAATCTTACTTTTAACTATCTATATCATTTTTGATATATTAATTATTACATCTTAAATTAATTTTTTCTATTAATAAAATATCGTTTTTTTATTATAATATTAATGGTTATATATATATATATATATATATATATTATAACTAAACTTTTATAATTTTAATACTAAATATTAAATAAATTGGCTCTTGTTTACAATCTCATTTTACTTTTTAGTAATGCTTTTATAAAGCTCTTATTAGAAAGAACTATTAAAATATATTTGTATTTTTATTATAGCCTAATATACAAATAATAGATTTTTTTGGTTTAATTCTAAATCAAACTTGATAGTTTTTTAAACTTTTTATAAAATCATTAATACTTTAATAAAGTTTTAATTTTCTTAAATATTTATAGAGTTTATATAAAATTTATGAAGAAACATAAAAATATGTATACACACATACATTAAATTTTTATTTATTATATATAATATTAGTAATCAAATTTAAATAATTATATAAAATTTAAAATAATAAAATAATAAAAATATAAGGTTTTTTAAATATTTCTGGTATGTTTATAATATTATTTTTTGAGTTAATATTTTAAATTTATCTTACTTATTATATTTTAAAATTTTTAAACTTTAATTTATTAAAAATATACTACTATTTGTTATATGTATGTCAGGTATTCCTATAACGTTGTTTTTATTTTTTATGATTTTTTATTCATTATGTAATTATTTTGTGTTGCACAACTATATATAAATATAAACATTTATTAACCTTGTATTTTGATATTATCTATTTCATTTTTTTACAAGCATTATATGTATATATATATGTATATATATATTAATGTTAACACAAAATCATCCATAATCATCAAGACTATATACAAGATCAGAAACAAGAAAGCACTTGGTCTTTTTAAGACTTATGATTTGATGAATAAGAAATTCTTCATTATGCTTCCTTATTTAAAATATAGCAACTAGATTCTGTTGAAATTTTAGATAAGATTTAAAGAATAGTTTAGGAATTTGAAGAATTTTGTATAAAAACCTCTAGAAGACTTTAAAAAAATCTTGGATGATTATGAAAGGCTATGTAAGCTCTTAAAATTATGGAACTATATATTCAATGTAACATTAGGTGGCGCTGAAGAGGTTTGAATGTCAAGCCATATGAGCATTACAAATTGTTCCAATTGTTGCATAATACATCTAAAATTGATGTTGTTTAGGATGCTCAACAACATCTACCATCCATTGTATTTGGCCATATTCCATTGTGAAATGTACATAGGTCTGCATCATATGTTAATTCCTCCCATAATAATGTGGAATGTACAACGACAGATGGTATTACAATACATAAATTAGAGGATGCACACCACAAAGTTTAATGTTGGACTGGTTGATTTCTTTTTTTTATTTACAAAAAAACACAAGAGTAATATAAAAATAATTAATAATTTGTAAGGTATTCATGCTTTTCATACACTTTAAGTACATCCATTTGTTTATAAATAATTGGTCTTTTGCAAATTCACATTTTATAGGAGATTGTAAAGATAAAATATGAGAGTTAGCAACCCATAATCTATGTTTACCAAGTTTAGAGGCACTGTCTAATGTACTTAATGTGGAATGTGAAGAGAGTGTACACCTTGTGGGCATACAATCCTCAAAAACTATCCCATCCTGCACTATCAATGTCAAATAGGACTGCAAATAAAAGAAAAAGATAGAATTATTACTAAATCTTTAGTTTCTTTTATGTATGTTTAAAATATTTAAAATGAAATTTTCTTGGAAAAAATAAAAGCTTGTGAGATATCTAAAGTAAAACTAAAATTACCTCAACTAAATCCATTACAAAACAACAATTAATAGTACAAAATTATACATGCTTAAACAGAGTTGGGAAGAGAGCAAAATGAACAATTCTATAATTTTGTTGCTTATTAAAAAAGTAACATATGCATAAAAGATGCATAATTATTTGTTCAAAACATTTATCAATAAACAAACACACAAAAAAAGACTATAAACTATTTTATTGATATTTTGGATTATTTCAAAAAAACTTGCAAATCTCTTTTTTCAAATTCATCATCTACTTTTATTGTGTCAACACAAAATTTTATGACATGTTGTGGATGTACCACTTTTAGGATTGGTCCAATAAAAATTGTAGAAGTCTTCTAGAAACATGTTTTGCAAAATTCAACATAACTACATCCACAACACTATGTACCTATGGTCTTAAAAATTATGTATTTTTACACATTGTCTCCATAAGTTTGAAACCTTCCCTTTGACATACTAATGCAGTACTCCACTATTACTACAGTTGATGTCAATTGCATATTAAAACACAAAGTAGCAACTTGTGCAATTTAAAGATGTTTTTAACAATCATGTTCTTTTCCATCCTGTGTAGTTCTGGATGAGAGCACAATATATGTGCCATTCATGATGCTTACAACCCAGGCAAATTCACTCATACTTTGAATTTTATGATGCTATTAATATATATATGTGAAGAAAAGGCATTTCATTTGATGTTTTTTTGTCCTATGAATAACAGAGACATCATAACTCTATTTGTAATCAATATAAAACTTCCAGCACCAATGCCAAATATCTCCAACACTTCCACTTTTGGATGCTCCAATACTAAACTAATCAAAAGGTGTCAAAGCTCTTCCATTTCTCCAACAATACACAATGGCCATGTGGATTCACAGCTTTGGAATTTGCATTCCAAAGCTATGATGCACACTAATGAAATAGGAATCAATGGTCTCAGCTTTGGGGGGGTGGTGGTGGTGTGTGTGTGTGTGTGGGTGTGGTGATAGAGCCAACTCAGCAAAACTGGGAGTAGACTGGCAGTGGGCTAAGGAATGGAGGCAGTGGGCACTCCAGCCCACATGGCAGACAGCGTGGCAATAGGCCGAAGATAAATATGGGTAAGGGGGGGGAGTGGGGTCTTTCCTTTGCAGTAAAGTTCCAGTCTATTTTGAAGCCCTCTTGTGTAAAGTTTCTTGCAATTTTCAAGGAGCGTATGATTAAGATGCTAGAAGCCCATAGCATCAAGCGAAGAAGGGCACATCAGAGACGGATGAGAGCTGTCAATACGAATGAATAGGAATGGATGAAGCAAGAAGACGAACAGAATGCAGGGCATCCAGAACGCCGATCCAAGAGGAGGGGGCAGCGTGAAGGGGAAGGGGGGAGGGGATGCAGAAGGCGAGACTCGTGGGAGTGGGAGGGGAGGGGGGAGCCTCCCAGGCTGTGATAATAATATGTTGGCCTGCTGCGCTGTGTTATGAGAGTGCAATTGGTTTCCATGACCTTCATCAGACACCAATTGTAGCACAATCGCCCTCTCTGGACTCTAGGTTATGCCCCTCACACGCTCCTCTTCTTCTTCTTTCTCCCTTGATTCCGCCTCTCTTCCTCATGTGGTTGACTTTCTGTCTGTGTCTGTCTGTCTGTGTGCATGTGGTGTTTTCCTCGTGAGCGATTGTTGTTTGTGTTGCAATTGGCGAGTAATTAGCCAATTCCTGTGACGAGTGTGAGACGTCTTGTGCTGTAAGTTGGAAGGATTGTAATGGAGCATCGTTGGGGGAGTAATTTCGTGTTGCGATGGCGAGTTAAGAGTTGTGGTGGATGGCGGGGGTTGTGGCATGATCAATAATGTCAAAATTGGATGGTTTGAGTTTGTTTAAGCATGATGATGATTGTGATAGTGATTTTTGTGGTTGTGGTGGTGGTTGTGCAGGGAGGGGAAGATCGCGGTTGGCTCCAGAAGGGGGCAATCATGTTGCGGTAGCGGTTGGCGGGTGTAGAACTTCTTGGGACCGCGGAGATTTCTAGGATTGCTGTTGATCCTTGCAAATCTGGTAAGAGGTGCACTGGCGATGGATGTTTGGTGATGTTTAGAGGTTTGAGGAAGGGGAATCGGGTGTTTTTTTTTCATAGCGCTCTGGGAAGGCTTCGAGAGGATTTGGTGTACGAGTTCGCGTGTGGTTGGAGTGTTTGTCTCGGTCAAAGGAGTAGGTCACCTGGGTATTTGAATTGAGAACTGTTGGGTGCTGATTGGACATAATTGAACGAGACCTTTCTCAGGCTATGATCATAATTGTGTTTCGTCTTAGCAATCCACAAGACTTCGAACACTTTGGTGAAAGACTTGGAGTCTTGAACTTTTTCTGGAGTTTCAGGTTTGTTTGCAAGTTCCAACAATGTCAGCCCGAGGTTCTCTACTCAAATATTTGAGTGAGGTGATTTCCATCGTGAAGAGTTAGCAATAATGTCTTAAAGCCTTCCGGGTACTCTGTGGACGGCCCTCTTTGTCTTTTTTTTTTTTTTTTTTTTTTTTTTTTTCTTTTGAAAGAGATAGATCAATCAAGAAAAGGTATCTGTATATACAAGGTGGTAATCTGGATCATAAACCTAGTTTAGCAGGTTTTTCTTTTTCTGGGGGATGAGTGTGTGAGTATCATGTGTGGGGTTTGCTAAATTCCAGCTGTCACGGTGTAAACTGTCCCCGAGTAAACCTTTTGATGACCGTTGACACCCTCCAAGATTCAGAAAGTGCACATTTTTCGTAATTATGTATGACTGCGTATGCACATTCGGCTAAAAAATTGTCGTTTACAGAGCGATGAGAGTTTCCTAGCGGAAAGTGTCGAAGTTTCGATTCGTCATGAGTAATCTAAATTTGGAAAATGGAGAGGAACCTTGGCGTAAGGAATTCATGTGAGGTGTAATCTCTGTGAATTTCTTAATTCTGGAGCACAGAGCATCGCAACTTCAACTCTGCTTGAATACTCTTGCCTTTGTCTTTTGTTCTCAGCCTGGTTTTTGTAATTCACCGTTGAATTGAATCAGAATTTTATTCTCTGGGGATTCATTTTGCAACTCTCACTGTCATTTTGTGAATGCCACGGGGTTCCCTTGTTGTAGGTGAGGAATCTTACTATTCCTCAATTGTGCACGATTTCACGACACTTCAATATTATCAAGTTTTCATTTGTGTCTGTAGAGATATATCCCATCTTGAGTAGGGGCTATGGCGACTGTACTATATCTTTGCATCGCATGGTTCTTATACAGTGCTTTGCTAGTAAAATTCACAGTTATTAGCGAAGATGTAATGTGATGAGATAGTAGCATTGATATCCACCTTAAGCATCTTAATTGTGCGCTGTTGTTAATTAGAGGCAGCAGAAGTTTGAAGGCAACAAGGAGATTTCTTTAGGTGTGTGCATTCGTTTGATCTGGTCTTACTCCTTAAGATTTCATTGTCTTATCATTTGCCCTTTTCAATTTTATGTTGAAAGTGACCATGTGAGTGCCGAGAATTTCGAACTGAGCCTTTTTAACACTTTCGTTTCACCTTTGTTATAAATTTATTTATTTTCATCTTATAAGATCTTTCAGTTCTGGTCTTTAGTCTGAATGTAATGTGTGGATGTATATGGTCCATGGTTCGACACTTTCCGTAAGAGTTCATTGTGCGCATTTGCCTCTATTGAAAGATGAAGAGTTCATATTGCAGGTGAAGCATCTGTGGCTTAGAAAGTGTGTGATTTAAAGAAGGTGCTATGGCGTACTTTGATCCGTAGGAACTTGACAACACTGATGCAGTGATATTTTTACGAGTGTTTGGAAACACAAGAAGGTTTCCTTTCCACGTCAGTGGAAGACTTATTTTTTCAGTATTCGTGTTACTATGCAGGAATCACTCCATTGACAGTTTCATGCACCTCGCTTTCTTTTCTACATGCTTTGTGCCGGTGAGATCAAGTTATCACGTGGACAACACCTGTCGGCACTATGGTTGAAGAGAAAGACAATCCACTGGACACAAAAGGAGATTCGATCAACATCCAGGACCCTCAACAACGAAGTCGTAGCTTGCGATCAAGACAGAATCGCAAAAAGAATGAATGGCGTCCTGTTTCTGGGGTTTTTGCAGTTCCATCGGAATCTCAAATCAACACACCAGTAGTTGGGGAGAGAGACGAAAGTTCACGGAAACTCAATGTTAGTGATGGTGAAGAAGAGATTGTATGGAGTGGACGGGAGAAGCTACCTGAGGTATCGCAGGGCTTGGGCATGGAGAATGTCACTCTCCATGAGAATTCCAGAGGAACGATTTCAAAGAATACAAGTCCTAGAGGAGGCTTACGAAGAGCACCTGTTTCATGTAAAGTTCCTGCATCCGTACCTGTTCCAGGTTCTTCTTCCATGGTGCCATTAGCAACCTCGTTGTACGCGGAAAACAGAGATGGTTTTGAAGAGGGCAACATGGTTCTGCAAAGTAGAGGGTTTAAAGAGACTCAAGGTTTTCATCAGCATAGGCCTCTGCATCACGACTCAAGAACGAGGACGCGAAACGAAAAGAAGGGCTTTGGAGAATGGCATCCACAGCCCCAAATTCCTCATTTTGCTAGCACAAATGAGTTTATAGGATTGCCGTCAGTTCCGTACTATCCTGACCGTGAGACGGCTCCTGGGTTGGTGGATCCCATCTTTGTTCGTTCACCGTGTTACGACTATGGTGGCTATTGCAGGGGACAATACGCACCAAGTTTCGATTCTCTTGGTGCCCACCCAACGGGCTTGGACAAGGATTGGCGCCCCCTGTATGTTTGCCCGATTGCTTCACAAGAGTTCTCCCATGATAACTTCCTGGTTAGCAGCAAGCAGCAATGTAGCCGATCAAATGGGTCTGGCAGGGGCCAGAAAGACCAAGCCAACATGAATGTTCGAAAACGAAAAGGGAAGGGTCGTGGCAACCGGAATAGCAAGAGAGAGGAGTCAGTTATGGTAAATACTGTTGGGAAGGGTTCAAAGCGAGGAGCCGGTGCTGAAAGCAAGAATTCCAATCCTCCTCAGGATCAAGGTCAGGGCAGACGTAATTGGAAACCATCACAAGAGGCTGGTAAGGATATTTTTGTGTCACAGCCATTCTCTCCAAATCACGACAGACCTCAAACAATCAAAGTTGGTGCTACGGAAGTAGCTTCCATTGCAGTTGTCAATAATGGAACAGAAAGAGTCAAGCTTTCGGCTGTGAAATTGCTCTATTCTAGCCCGAAAAGCTCTTTTAGTCTTTCCCTAGCCCCGCTTTTACGGGCTTTATCATCCTCCGAGAAGAATGTACCTGTGATTGATACGACTAAATTAGCTCTAAAGTCCCAGTGTTTAGTTCGTCCGGGGCGGCCTTGGATCATTGGACCAGGATTACATCTCACCTTTGAACTTGCGTGCACTGCGCTAACGTTGGGGTTACATAAAGCAGTACTACTCTTTAACGTTGGTACGCAGAAAATTGTTCGTTATATCACTCTTCTTTGCGAAGATGACATTGCGAAGGCACTGGCACCAATTGAACCATATGTTCGCTTGCCTCGTCCACGCGTCCGGAGTTTCTACAAGTTTGTTCCTGGCATACCGCCCCCCCTGCCATTGTTCAAGAAAAGGTTAGGAGTTTACCCTATCCCTCCAAATATAAAGGAAGCCATTTTAATGAAAGAGACTCTACCAGTGTTCACAGAAGGGCTTCACAAGGGAAACTATTCCGAGTATTTTTCCACGCTTATGTTTGCCGAGGAGCTTCAAATGGAGGTCAGACCATGACGTGATTCATCACTGCAGCTAGGAATTATTTTATTTATAATATTTGTTCTAAATCAGAGTCTCTTTGTGAGCGATTCTGTAAGATCCTCATCCATTCAGTTCTTTCTTCACATGCTGCTTCAATGAGTGCAGACTCTATCTTGTGTCATCGAATTCCTTGGAGACTAAATTGTCTTGATTGTTCAGGTAGATATCCGAGCATATGATATGCAGAATGTAACTATGTGGAAAGTGAGCCATACATTACTCGGGCTTCGCGTGCCAGGTCTGGCAGAAAGGCGACCCTCTGTTATCTATCGTGACAAAATATATGCGAGGCCTTCCGGAACAACAGCAACAGAATTTCAGGTGAGAAAATGTTTTCCCATCTATGATGCCTTTGTATTGTCATCATACTGATGGTTTGCAAAATGCCCAATGTATTATCTAATAAATACTGTAGCTGATGTCTTGATTCATGAATTATTGTAACAGGGATATGTGCACAAAGTACACGCTAATGAAGTGCATTTGAGATTCGGTGATGCGTTTCACAAAGGCTTCATCAGCAATTCTCGCTATGACATCCGCTTCTCGTTTGGTCGGGTCAACCTTAGACGTGCCCATCAAGGAATACAGGCCGCCAAGGCTCTATTGGACTCCTTCTTCTTTCCAACTACACTTGTTCCCACTAGGACAGAATCTAGCAAAAAGCTCATCCCATTTAACAGAGCTGCCAATGCCGAGCAAATGAGTGCTGTCCAGGAAATTCTGAAGAGGAGAGGATCGCCCCCTTATCTGATCTATGGTCCACCTGGAACGGGGAAAACTGTGACTGTTGTTGAAGCCATCCTTCAAGTTAAAAGAGCTCATCCGAATGCTCGCATTTTGGCATGTGCGCCCTCAAACTTGGCTTCTGATTTATTGCTTGAACGTCTCATTGGTTCAGTCGAAAAGCGTGACATGCTACGTCTTAATGCATATACCCGGCCCTTGGACGACGTTCCTTCACACATCATCCCTTTCTGTTCGATCGAGAACGATTTCTTTTGCACCCCTGGTCAGGCTTCTCTGGAGAAGTACCGCGTTGTAGTAACTACATATTGGAGTGCTGCGATGTTGGATGCCCAGGAAGTTCAGCCTGGTCACTTCACACATATTTTTTTGGATGAAGCAGGACAAGGGACAGAACCTGAAACAACGGTCTCAATTGGGAACCTCGCCAACAAAAATACGGTTGTTGTGCTTGCTGGTGATCATCAACAGCTTGGGCCCTTGATACGCTCGCCAGTTGCACTAAAGTATGGACTTGACAAGTCCTATCTGGAAAGATTATCTAGTCTCGCATCTTATCTGCCATCTAGTGGAAATGGTCAGTCTCTTGTTTATAACAACAGCATGGCGACCAAGCTTGTGCGGAATTATCGTTCCCACCCTGCAATTTTGGACCTACCTTCACGCCTCTTCTATGACGGGGAGCTCGTAGCATGCGCGGACGAAAGCCGGAACTCGCTGCTCGATTGGGATGAGCTCCCAAACAGAAAATTCCCAGTTCTCTTTATTGGGATGGAGGGCCGGGATGAGCGAGAGGGTACCAGTCCTTCTTGGTTCAATGCCCAAGAGGCTAGCAAAGTTGTGGATATTGTTAAGAAGATTAAGGAATATCGTCGCAGTCGAGTTAGCCTGAAAGATATTGGTGTCATTTCTCCGTATAACCAGCAGGTCAGCAAGCTGAAGAAGGCCCTTGCAAGTCAGAATTTAGGAGATGTGAAGGTGGGGAGTGTGGAGTCTTTTCAAGGGCAAGAGAAACGTGTGATTGTCATATCGACAGTGCGCTCGAGCAAGGAATATGTGGAGTTCGATAAGAAGCACAATCTAGGGTTCCTTACTAATTCGAAGCGATTCAACGTTGCAATTACGCGTGCAAAAGCCCTTCTAATAATTGTTGGCAACCCCCACGTTCTCTCCCAGGTATCCTCTTGGCATGACCTGGGTAAATGGTTTAAATTCTACGTTCTTAACTCCTGATTTTTGAAAAACCCTTCATTAAGTAAATGTGTATACATGGCTGGGTGATGCATCTCGCAGAAAGATTGCTCACCCCAAAGATTAATTGTTGATTATTTATGACAGCTTTAATCAATGAATTGCGCTTAGCTGCTTTTTACGTATCGCGAGAGCGTCGGCCCGGCTAACAGTGATTATCCTTCACCTTTTGGTCCAGGATCGATGCTGGAATGAGCTCTTACGATACTGTACAGAAAACAACAGCTACATTGGTTGTGCTTCTCCCTTTGAAATCAATGAGGAGAGTAGGCAGCTGCGCTCGGCAATTATTGACAACTGGTTTGATGCGGAGGACACAGCTGACAATTATGAATTGCCAGTCTCGCTCAAGGCAGCAGTCGAAGACCCTCAGTGGCCCGATGGCACATGCTAACGCACAATGACCGCTAAGTACTTGTATCCTAGGCCCGTCGTTCCTGAATGCAGGCGTAAAAATAAACCTCTCATGTCATTCCCATCAAGTCTTTCCAGGTTGAACATGTTTCCCGACATCGCACCGGATTGGATCGGCTCATGTTCAAGGGGTGGCTGGCAGGTAATCGTTCGATACCCCATGTCAAAGTTGTTTTGAACTAGGGCTGGAGAGAGCGTTATAATGATAAAGAAAGGTTTAAGTATCCTCAAGATTAGAATTGGCAATTGCTCTCCTTACCATGTCACTCGAACAGTGAAAGTGTGAAGTGCCCGATTTTTCTTACACGGATTGTGATAGATAAAGAAATAAACGTGCTCATTTGTTTCACTTTGCTATCAGTAAGAATTTGCCTTGTTCGTAGCCACACGGTCGGTGATTCCATTCCCCCAGTTCGAGTTCCTTTATCGTCAATCCTCTCGGGTAAGTTTATTGTTGTCACAGATTCGATTGCCAAAGGTTGGTAATTGTGCTGATGAAGTCTGTTCTACACAACTTAAGTGTTTGATGCAAGCAAGTTTCTTATTCTCTTATGGTCTTCCGATGCAGTGACCTCAGAGAAGGTTATGGTCTGTATAATTTGACAATTTTAGAGACTTTTAGAATTGTAGAGAATAAATTTCCTCTTTCACTCTTAAGTTCATGATTTTATTTAAATCTGTAAGCAACCACCAGATCAGGATCTGTCCAGGCTATGGATGCAAGATCTGTTCTTAAGTGGGTCATGAAGTCACAATCGTTACAAAGAATAATCACTGCGTAGATAGACATGCCATAGCTCAATAATATGCACAAACCTTACTTTGTCATTACAAAAGAGAAGGTTGTAAATTGTCAATTGACAGACATTGCTTAAGTACAAATCAACATCTGCAGACAATAGTCAGCACTTCATGTAAACTGCTTTCAAATAAAAAAGACTTTTACAAATTTGAGTGAACTGAGGTTGATAGTGAGAAAAGTAATCTATGACCTCCAAAATTCTTTTTACTATTAAGGGAAGAAGGAGTTTACACATCAACAGTAAAATCAAGACTTTGAAACAATGTTTGAAGTTTTAATAGTAGATAATCCACACCTATTAAATGTTTACAATTAAATATTAATTTAAAGAAATTAAGTTACGAATGTGATGCTTTATTTTTATCAAATTAATATAGGATAATTTTATGTTTAAAACAAAAAATGCTTTTGTATAAGTAAAGACAAATTGAATATAAAGTTAAAAGTATGTCTATAAATATGCATTGGTGGCAACTTTTGTTGATTCTATTGAATTCTTATTTAGACCATTCAAATTTAGTTCTTAGCAATCATTTAAATTTTAGTTATTTTTGTTCTATACATTATAAGAATATAATTTTCTAACACTACTAGCTAATTTATTTAAGTCAAGATTTATAATTTCACTTTTAACTATATTCTTAGTGTGATAGTTAGTCTTGTAGCCTATCCATACATAGCCATGTTATAATTCCACCATTTATCACAAACATTGATTTTAAAATCCTTTCAAATTTTGTTATAATTTTCTTTATTTTTTGAAATTATGAGAAAATAATTTAAAACTTTTAAATTTCTTCTAAAGGCTTAAAATCTAAAATTCTTAAAAAGACATCTTCCAGTAGCTTACAAAAAAAAGATTGTAATGTTACCAATAGAAAAAAGTGATGCAAAATTAAATCCATCTTAATTGCCTACAATTTTTTTTCTCTAGTGCAATTAACTTATAAATTGCAAAGTTTTTTTTTTATATTGGCAATCTTTTTTTAATTTTAATTTAACTTAATTTTTTAATATTTTAGTATAATTAATTGTAACAATTATAACATATTATGTTATACTTTAATTATGCATAAAATTATCTATTAAAGTTAAAAGCATTGAGTTATGTTCTTGATAGTTTTACAATATTAATAAAATAAATATTGCACCATGTTTTAATTTAATCTAGAGTTTTTTGTTTTATTTTATTTTATTATATCTATTCTATAATTTTATCTCAATTTAAGTTGTCCATTTGAAGATAGATAGGTTTTTGTGAAGGTCGAGGGATTTGGTCTACCCACTCACTTGGAGTGCACTGCTTGACCCACTTGCCAGATGGGTAAAAAGATAGCAGAGCAGGCAATGTTCAAGCTTGGCTTCTGAAATCCTTTCGCCATCTCGACCACACAAAAAGTATAACCAAAAGCGTACGGTGGCCTCGGAAACAGACAGATCAAAAGGTCGAAAGGTTTTGTGCAAACTGAACAAACGTGTCAGATCATCAAACGAACAAATTCGCGCATGCGGTGTAGCTGCCTTGTAGACCACTTGCACCTTTCACATTCAAAAAAAAAGGATTCAACACTAACGTATGCTAGTAGAACTTCCGACATCAAACAATAAACTATTCCTGAAACAGCAAGTATTCAAAACTATGTTATTGTCAGCTTATTTACTTAGTGGGCGGAATATAAAAGTGGTGACTAAGACAGATTGCAACCAAGTAGACTCCACGCTCATCTGAGCAGACCTGACCAAGATTGATACATAATCCATATCTTTCGTGGCGTGCTTGACAGCACCTGGAAAGTGCACCAGAACCACAGGATTCAAAATCGTGGCAGTGTGATTTATTGCTAGTCAATGCAAAAACTAGCGCCAAGCAATCGAGCCATCATGAGTCATTTTTGCAACAGTGGTTGCCTACGTCGCCCAAAGAAAAGAGTAAACTTCGATGGACAACTGACCTATTTCTGGAATTATACTTACCAGTGTTTAACATGCAGATTCTACCAATTTTCTTTCTTCACAGAATTCCTCCTCAGGAAATAATTGTCTGCTACAATTTCGGGGGAAAGTTGTTGACTTGACCTTGCTCCAGAACAGGCTGCCCATCCGCTTTGTAGCCAATCTTTACCCTCATGATCAACGGTTTCTGCAAGCAAAAATATCTCAAGGATTCTTGATTCGGAAGTGCAATTAACTACATTGGGTGTTGCTTCGAAGTGTGGTTTATTCACGCGCAAACAATCCGTGCAGTTCTTCTGTGCTCATCACAGCCCTTGCAATATCCTTGTACGACGTTGAAAGAGTCACAAAGATTGAAGTGAAAGAATTACTGGGTGGAAATTACGCACCTGGCCATTGAGGCTATTGGTCACTGTCAAAATTTGTGTAATTACGCCACTGCTATTTTGTGGTAGAGAAGAACTGCTGGCTGGATCCAGACGGAGCGTCATAAACTGTAGAATGAGCACCGGAATTGGAGTAAGTATTCCAATCTTAAAACCACAATACTTTCATAACCAGGAAGAGTTCAGGAATCGCCTCAGGGCACCTTGGGCACTGCAGCTTGAAAGAGGAAATCTGTGTATGGAGTTGTAGATGTGTTGGTGAAAATAGCCTTTATAACCGTTGTTTGCGGGAATTCAGGTGACTTTGTGAATTCGAAGATCACCTTCAACCCTTGAGTTTGCAACGCCAATATTGAAGGATAAACCTCAGGTTCTGTGCACACCCGAATGACGATGAAACCCATCTGCCTTCAAGTAAAATCATCCTGAAGATTGATCCTATAAACAATGAACGAAGAACATCTGTCCGCAGAACGCTCATCTGAAAATATCTGTGAAGTAAAACTAACCTGGCTGATCTAGTTTCGTAGGACGATGAAAATCACCACCAAAGGTACTATTGAGAGTAGAGCTGGGCTCCACACCAACTACATCTTTAGCACTTGGAAAGTCGTCCAGCAGGGAAGTCCTGTGCTCTAACAACACTTTTGATAGCTGATTATCACGTGGAGAGACTCGACTGCTTGCCGCAGGGGATTCATCGCGTAGAAAATTTCTGTGCAACTGAGCTGGTGTAGGTTCGGTGTGGGTAGAGATTGGACTGCTTCTCATTGGGGCGTCCTTAGGTAGGAAACCCTCTCGTCGTTGTTGTGTGGGCTCAGTAACATCAAGTAGAGGAATTTTTCGCTGCTGGGATGTCAAAGGCTCAGTATGGCTTCCCTGACTACTTTGCAACCGTGCATCATTCGAAGATATTCTCTGTAGGCGTGCCTCATTTATGGAAATCCTCTTCTGCTCGGCTAGTGTTAGCCCAGGATCCACGGTAATAGCTCGTGGGCTGCGCTGAGAAGATGACGAAGACTCGCGACCAAGGGTAGAATCTCGACTGGTTGTAATTGATATCCTTTCTAGGAGCTTGAGTGCAAGGGAGCTACTTCGATCCGGAGATAGCGTTGGCTCAACAAGAGAAGCTAGTTGTTTGTTTGTCGACGAGATTCCCTCTTCTAGGGGAGTCTTGCGAGGATAATGTAGCTCCAACTCAAGGATGGACAGCCGGTGGTCGACCGGCGGGTTTAATAGCGATACGCCTCGATTTACAGAAGTCCTTTGCGATGTTGTGGAAGATGCAAGCTTCTGTAAATTCGAGGATTCAACTTCTTCCTCTACTGCCAAAATATCCAGCAGCGCGCTAGCACCTTCTATTGAGAGTCGCGCTGTCTCAAAATAACGTTGTATGTTATTATTTACCACATCCACCTAAACAAAACAAAACAAAACAAACAAAACAAAAACCAAAACGAAAAACAGAAGCAGGGCAGAAAGAAAGAGAGAAAGAAAGAACCGCGAGAACACATGATTGACCGTGAACATCTTATGTATTTTGCAGAAAAAGCCAATCTTTTTCAGTCTCTTACCGAATAGAAAACGCAAGACATCATGTCAATCACAGGTTCATACTGAGAAGGTCAAATTACCGGGAACAGGATTGGTCACAGCTGATGTAGAACTTCGACTGCCGCCTATTATGTCATACAGCGCATCTCCAGCTGAATCCGGAAGTGCTGAGGCTTCTTCCATTGGTTGTATTGTCAACATATCCATGAGGTGATTTGTAGTTAGCTTTATGGCTGCTGCATCTGATGGAGGTATTTTACCGGTGGGACTAACAGAATGACTGCCATACTTATGATAATAACCAGTACGTTTCGAAGAGTAAGATGCAAAATCCAGAATGGGCATTCTCTCCGTAAGTGGTACTCTGCGGAACTCAAATTTTCACTATTTAGGCACAGATATAGCTCACCAAGGAGAGCAATGTTCAACTTCGCAAACCGCCGCGTAGACAATGAACGCTGTTTAGAACATTAACTGTGGAGAGAACGGAAAAGACTAACTTGAGATTTGAATGCCTAGAAACAATGGATCCAAACTCGAAGGATCGCTGCTGCAATTCCAGATCTATGGAAGTATGATATTCCTGTAACAGCGCTTCGACACGCCTGTGACACAGCGTTACAAGTTGTGATGCTTCTCTGATGAATCGAAGTAAAACACGGATTTTCAACTATCAAGAGCGACAAGCTAAAGACTGCAAAATAGTAGATATGCTCTAGAAATCAATAAAATCAGTCTTACTCTGTGCAATGCGGAAACCGAGACGACAGTTTTAACAGTGCCATGAGACAGAATGCAATTGTAGTCGAATTTACTCCAGGATCGCGTAAAACATTCTCGATAACGTCCACAGCATCTGATTCTGTGACCTGTAAAATTGAGTCTACTTCAATCAAACCAGAAAGTCAACCAAACAGCTAATCAAATTTGAGTAATAAGGGGCAGAAGATCTTGTTAGGAAAGCCGTTTCTCATTATCTGATTCTTTCAAGATGTTAGAAAACGGCGCCGTTTCTCATTATCTGATTCTTTCAAGATGATGTGGCTTCATGTTATGGAATAGTAATCTCGGTCCTTATGCTTCCATAACATGAAGTAAACTAGAACGTTATATAATGGTGTGACAACAACAGAGCATCTGCATTCTACTTACTGTTTGGGGATCCTCGCCTTCTAACTCGCTTAAATTGTTAACCAGCATGTCACCGTATTCACCAATGCACCACACTGTCACTTGAGCAAGACTTTCCTGTTTTCAAAAACAGACGATTACTTACAACCCAATTGCGAAAACCAAAATCCTCAGTACAAAAGAAAATGTTTGAATTAGGATCCCCAAGAAGGAATGTGTCTTTTAGTTAATTCCAAGAAAATTTAAATTCCACCATAAGCTTAGAGTTTACAGCTACTCGCTTACTATCTTCTGCAACGAATGTTCATTAGTTCAGCTAGAATTTCTAAGAAAGGCTGATTCTTCATATCAAACTGAATACACTAATTGCAACTTTGTATACAATATGCGTAAATGGAACTTTTGGTACCATGTTTGGACCATTAGAACACCTCCTCCACAAGCTATCGATTATAGAGTAATTAATATTTTATTAGGGATAGACGCACTAGACCTGACCAGTCCACTTGTGAAATGAACGATAAAGTGTCCTGACAGCATATCCTCGAAGATAGATAGCGTTGCTGACTACAACCACGAAATGCCTCACGACCTCATTCTTGACATAATTCCCAGCCTGCCAAAGTAACAACCAGCAAATTTTGTAAATCCAAGGCATTCATTTGCGTTTCCTTCATTAGCATTTCAAAGGCTGGAATCAGTGAATCAGTTCACTACCATTCAGTTCTTGATGACAAATCAACTAATTCAGTCGGCTATGTTTTTCCAGAATCATGTAGTACAGCTGTATAAGTCATGCAAACTCTATCAAAAGGAATGAGTATGTTCATCATGAGGCCAAAGAAGACCACGTTTTGTGCTTCAATTCAGGTATATATTACTAACGTAAGCCCAAGTGGCTCTTAAGTTACAGACTGAAATTCAGAAGCTGATTCTGGAGACGAGCAAACTTCCTGTGTACAAGAAACGGATACGTTACCTCCACCATAATCATGATGATCTGGTCAATGTACCAGAGCTTTGTAGGAGCAAACCTGCGTTCGGATGAGAAAAAGAAAATGAAAAAAAGAGATACTGTCAAACTCTTCTAGCATAAACCTAAAGTATAGATAGCCTTAAACCTCTACATATTCAATATTTTATTTTGTGATCACCATAAATCTGTCGATCTGCATGATTAGCCTCTAAATTTTAAATCTCTCTTATTCATCTATTTGGCTCCAGTAAAGATCACAGATGCACTATGGTAATTTTGTTCGATTTGGATGTAGACAGTCAAAGATCACGAACTTTAACATGTTCATGGTTTAAAATTTTTTGTGCCCAGCTGAGTTTGCCCAACTAAACATGCAGATATGCTTTCCATTCACCAATCTGTACATGCAAGTCGAGTATCACCGTGGATGAAGGAGACATGATTGGCCGGATCAAATTACTTGTGTACAAGAGCAGCAGTCTTGATCGCAAGGTCGACTTTGAACTCTGGGTCGCAAAACTTCAGATATTCAAGTAGCTCAGTGGTCATTGCCTTCACGTTGCTCTCGTTGACAAGACTACATACAAGTTCCAAAGCTCGCGCCCTTATTGAAATGTCCGAGTCCTGGATACGTAGTCAAAGCATCCACTTCGAACAACATGATAATACACCAATAATCAGGATCATCAATAAGACACGAAGAAAGTGTAACCAATCCTCGCTGCGTTTCCTCAGAACTGTCTATGCGCATTATGAGATTAGCCAAAATTTTCATGCACCCAAAATTTAATGGATACGAGGCTCGACGACGTGTTGAAGTCACAATGAGAGGATAATTGTTTCAACAAGACTGCTTCTATTACAAATTTTGTGTTAATCAAAAGATTTTGTATTGAATAGCAAACCAATCTGTAACATACAGTGTACAATACTTGCAAGGTAAATCCCCTCACATTTTATGCTTCTACCCAAATCTAGCTTTCCAAAATATTAACTGTAGCTGGTCTGCAGGATTATCCCCATTTCACCCAAGTTGATAACTACTCAGAGACAAAACCTTTCATGGTTCACAGGTACAACATTCATTCTGTAGCCACGTAAGGCATTCGTTCTTCTTATTAGATAAGATATAAAAGAAAACAATTTTTTAACAAAAAAAAAAAAAAAAAAAAAAAAAAAAGGAAGGTCGGAAGAAAATGAAACTAGATGGGCAGCACTTAAAACTGTTGCAAAGACACATAGTTGAGACACACCTTGATGCAGTTTACAATTATCGCACGATGGCGCTGTACAACTTGATTGTCCACAGCAACAACCTTGACAAGAGTATTTAGAGCCACGTATCTGCAATCAGAAATTAGAAGCTCAAGACCTTCAGTTCACCACATGGGCAGACTTTAATGTATGACCGAAACTCTTGGGATAGGAAACAGACGTCCCTGAGACAAAATCTAGTTTAAATTTATGAAATCCTACAAAATATACCGAATAAAGAATTATAATGGGCTTCAATCGATGCAGCTCCACTACCTGTGAAACTATGAAAGCAAGGAAAAAGATCAATGACCTTATGTTGTTATCCATGTTTGCCAGGAAGCGACCAAGGATGTTAATTGCCAGGACTCTAAGTCCCCCAATATCCTCTATTGCCATAATAGTTAGCACACATTCATATAAGATGGCTTTTCCAGCGTTTTTGGTACCTTCTGTGTTGGTAGCAACCTGCAAGAGGCAACAGGTAGTGACGATCATAAATCTTATCTATAATTAGGCACTCCATAACAAAATAAGAGAAGATAAAGTGGCCGCGTTCCGAGCATTCAACAATCCGTTTCACGAAACATTCAACTCCTATAAAGGGATCAGACAAAGATATGTTTTCCAGCAAATTTTAAATAGCAAGTATATAACCCACGAACCTGTGCAAGCACGTCGCTCATTTCATCACTCGATTCATTGTCCCCCCTTCCTACAAGGCGCAAGAGCTTAAGAAGTTTTATCTGAAGAAGCGGATCTGAAATTCCAGTCACATCGTATTCGGAACCGTAGCCGCTTAGCACCAGACTCTTCAGTACTCCCACAATCGTTGATACTTGCTGCACACTTATTGACAGTGCCACTAAATGTCAATGCATGAGGTGTTTCTAAAGCTTGGGCTGATTGGAAGTTCATCAAAACGAGTCACTGTTATAATCAAACATTCTTGTACTCTTTGAACAACATACAACAGGACACAAATCAAAAGCACACCTTTCTGAAATGTTCAAGTGCTGCAGCACTGGCTTGACAGAGCTCAAAGCACAGTTTAACTCCTGCAACAAGAACACCATGATGCTTACCCATGAGGAGGTTTAACGCAGGCCCTTTGTACGACTCAATCAGGTCTGGAACTTTACGCACTATCCGAACTGCGCACAGGGCTGCCTACAAGACCACGTAACCCCGCCCTGCATCATTGAATTCTTAAACTTTTCTTGTGTGAGCAATAGACAGCTTTCAATAAATAAATTGTGCTAGATGTAACTATCATAACCTACCATTCTCTTCTGTAAAACTCCTGATGATAATAGATGGTAATATAAGGCCATAGTCATTGCACATGAGAATCCCAGTAGCATTTGGAAATTCATTATACCCAAAATTGATCAATGCCTTAAACCAATATTGCAATTGTGCCATCGGTTAATAACAATTCGTAACTAAATCGTACATACGTCTATAACTCCTAGAGTTCAACATGAACACTATCATGGAATGTTCAAAACACGACGACAAAAAGGACAAAGACGTCCAGGTTAGACACTATACTACCTTCTTGCGAATATAAGCATTGCTGTCACTAAGTAGCTTCTCCACTTCTGCAGAAAGATCTCGAGCCATTTCTGCTGTGCAGATATTGCCCAGAGCACAAAGGGCCAGCCCAGCGACATGTTGATTTGTATCATGTAGGTCACTTCCTTAAGTTAAGCTCCCAGAAGATAGTAGACTTCGTGCGATAAGTGGCCATGCGAATGTCCTACCCTATTATGCCTGACTTCTTATTTGGACTGGTTTGAATCTAAATGTCCTCTAAGTTGTGGAGACAATCATAACGAATCCATAAAAGCCAGCGCAAAAACAATAAAAACTTTATTTTTAAAAAGATTAATGCTTACAATAGAAACTGGGGGTCCCAGCATAGATTCAGCATGAATCGGGATTGGATACTTTTTTATTGAATTCGTGACTAACACCAGCACTTCTTGGCGCTCATCAAGAAGCACCATAAGCCCCAAGTAGCCGATCCGCTTCTCCGGAAAGTCACCCTCTGCAATCAGCTTTATACACTCCATTTGCCCAAAATGTGTTGGATAGCCCATCATGTGAATAAAAATAAGCTTGGCAATATTGCGATGTCGGTGATATTGAACGGGTTCTTTAAGTAGATCACGCAATGCAGCGCACTCTTTGGTAACTACAGTCCGTTCCTCAGCAGCTGTTTTACATGCCCGGATGGAATTTATCATATCCCTGCACAGGCAAAGATTGCTATTTCTTAAAGCCAAAGCAAACAGCCAAAGGACTTCGATAACCTTTTCAACAATCAAGAGTTGGCGATCTCCATCAGCAATTAGCATCTGCGAGGATTAGAAGAAGACGAGGAGTTGAGGCAAAAACCTGAGCCTGTTCCCCGCGATGAAAGCCATAGAGCAGATCTCCTATTCTGCCACTTCAACTTACAGGTGTGGTTCCATTTACGACTCACTACTCCATTATCAGAATATAATTACAAAACTTGGCATGCAATCGTAGTTGTCACTGGCGCGATACGTCATTCATCGCGGACACAAGCTTTGCGAGCTCAAAAACACAAGAATTTCTGCCACCTGACCATTCCATACACTACCAATTAGAATGAGCTCTGATAAAGTTTTTGATTTCAAAGGAATGAAATGTTTAGTTGAAACAGAGTAGTCTCTAGAACTTATTCATTACGTATGGATACAATATGCAATCTACAAGTTTAATCAGAACTGAGAATTCAAACTACTAGCAGCTCCCAATGGAAAAATTGACTTACTCGAACTAAGTAGAATGAAATGGGGCACTCAATAAGAACAAGATTGTGTCAAAGTAATCAACATCAAAAGAGCGAACAATGTACATTACTCAACATCATATTTGAATTTCTCCCTGACCGGATTTTAAACTAAGAGAGCAGACGATAAATCCCGTGAAAAGAGGTTGAAATGGAGGACCTCAAATCCGCCGAGGGAACAGAACCCTAACGCCATAATCAATATAGACTCTGAGGATGCGTTTCAGATCTAAGAAACATCGATTTGGTTCATGCGCAAAAAAATTAAGACAAGAAAAACCAAAGTCGAGACTGACAGGAAAAACTTCGAGGCTGAGGAAACCTATACCAAACTCAATTTCTAAAGTACCAGGACTTCAATCACAAAAAATCACTTACAAGTAGTAAACATTTAGAGCAATACCAATCCACATTCACAAGGCGACAGACGACGGCTGCCAAAGGGCAACCAAGTATACCTTACCAATGACGCAAGATTCTCAAACAAAGAAGTACGCGTACAATGAACGTGTCACATGCACCAGCCCAAGACAACATGCGCTTCATGGCAATTGAAAATTACACTTGAAACATCCAAAACAAGTGACTCGGGAGACAGTCACAGCACTCACGTATGAGAATTGCGGCATTCGCTGTAGGTACACAGAGAGATGGTGGATGGGAATGGAAGACGCAGCAACGCAACGTATCTCTTTGGAGAATTCCTGGACTTCAGCAGGATTAGGCTTCCGATTCGGACAACGTAATACAGTGAAAGAGCTTAACTACAGCGAGAAGGAAGGAGACGTGAAGCGGTGCCTGCAGGATAACAACAGGTTGGTGCTTCGACGTCGACAAAAGCGGCGATGGAGACCATATTTAGGATTATGGAGCGTTGAGCGTCCGAGATTTGCATGCGACGATGGAATCTGAACCGCGGAACCACGAGGAATGAAACCCTAATTTTAAGATCCTTTATTTCTTGCCCAGTTTGTTGCCCACATTATGTGCTGGTATGAAATATTTGAGTTTTTGCTATTTGATGTGGATTGAGTTCTGATCTTGTGTTCGAAATAATATCAACGAGATTGATAAAAATGAGTATGAATGTGCGTTATCCATAAGTAAAATTGGATTTACACTTTTAAGTTTTAATAATTTGGTTTGAAGAACTTAATTTTCATTCAATGTTATATTGCAACTAGTATATTGATTTGTTGAACCGACAGGGGGAGTGAACTTTTTTTTGTATTTTGTTTTGCTAAATTTCTTCTGATTTTTCTAATTAAAATAAAATTTAAGTAGTAACAATTTTCTTGAAAAAGAAAAAAAAAAAAAGAAAAGAAAAAAAGGGTTAATAATGTACTTCAATCAGAAAAATCTAGAACAACAGATTTTAAGTTGACAAAAGTGTTACAACAATGTTAGAGACGTTTATTTTAATTTTTTCAGAAAAGTTACAAAGGTCTTGAAAGAACTTCAAAGATTTCATTATAGATTTCATCAACATACGTGTAAGGGCAATGTAGAAGGAATTTCATAGTTGAATTCATTCCTTAGCATAAAATAATGTGACATTCTTTCTGAAGACTACAAATAGGAAATTTCTATGTGTAAGGACAGCATTCCCAGAAAGGCACTGCTTACATCGGCGGTGTCCTTCATGGTTCGATGGCTTGTTCAACAACTAAAGTTGCTTCATATTTTTTGCCTCCAAAATATTAAAGTAAAGCCATATTTTTGCTAGGCAGCATACTTTACATGGAAAATCTCACAGGTTGAGTCTCGTTACAAAGCCTTGGGAACTATTTTGGATTGTGTAATTTACTGGGAGGAAAATATTCATCCTCATCAGTTCATTTTATGATGTTCATGTCTCAGTGGATAAATTTATTCTTGAAAATGATTCTCATTCTTTGTTGGCTTGTGTATGACTTGTTCTACGTAGGAGTATGGTCAATTTTCCAAGTATTTATTCTCTAGGGTGTCTGCCCGGTTTTCAATACAGGTTCTTGACCTAATCTTTAGTATTGATGAATGTAGATGGGTGGACAATCTGCTTATTTGCTTTGGTATACAATTTAGATAAAATTGTTATATATGCTTTTCTTAAAGACACTCTTCCAAAAATAAAACTCTTTGCATGGAACCTTCAAATCCTTGCTGGTGTCACCTATAACATGTATCTAAAGAGTAGTCTTAGTTTTTAACAATTCAAGGTACTACTGATGCTGAGTTTTATGGTTCAACCACGATGGTTGTTTTGAAGTTTTGGTTTTTGTTTTTCTATGTCAATTACTAGTCTTCACTAATTTTACAATTTCAACCCCAACTTACACCAACTATGCAAATTAAAAAGTTGACACATTTAAATCCATCTTTAGATTTCAATAACATTCTGAAACTTATATCTCTCATTATACTTTGAAATTACTAACCTTTGTATCATAGTACATTTATTTTGGATTTATTTATTTATTTATTTATTTTAAATTTTAAAACAAAGGAATAGGTATTTGCATAGGAATTTGAAATAGAAGCAAAATGAGACAAAAAGTATGTAAAGCCTTGGTGGTGTGTATAGTCATTATTGGACCATGTCTTGCCTTGACCACAAATAAATTCCATCTCTTAAGAGTTCCTGATTCTTCCTCTTCTATTTTTCATAAGCTTACATTCTGTGATCATGAGCTCCAAAGTCTGTACCTTCCTTGAGCTCCGAAGTTGGAGCTAAATCTTGTCATCACCTTCAACAAAAAGAATGTTATATATGTATCACCTTGAATCCCCTTGACTTAGTTGCATTCTCTTCAATCTAGAAGTAGAAAGCTTTGACTTGGTGCAATTAGAGTGAGTCACAATAACACAACTATCATGCTAATGTATGTAACAGCTTTAAATCTCACTAGCTCCAATTTTTGGAATTATATATATATATATATATAGAAAATCAAAGGACATATGCCACATTCAACTACTTCTAGAAAAATGGATTAATTTTAGAGTAATAATTTTGAAATTTCAAAAAAAATTCACAAGAGACTCTTCATGTTTTTTAGGACATTTTTTTTTTTTTTTTTTTTTTGATCTTCCAATGGAATAATATCATTTCTTGAAGAATCTAAGAAGGATTTTTTAATAGGTGCCTTTTCAAGATGGCTTATTAAGCCTTTGTATAAAAGATCCTTTGATAGAAAATGCTCTTTTAAGAGGGCTCTTTATATGAGAGTCTACAAATTAAAAACATATGTTCACCAAAAGCCTCTTTCAATAGAAATTCCATTGAAAGCTTCTTCAATTATGACCAAACAAAAAAACATGATACAATT
Source organism: Physcomitrellopsis africana (assembly GCA_036785485.1). NCBI lineage: Eukaryota > Viridiplantae > Streptophyta > Bryopsida > Funariales > Funariaceae > Physcomitrellopsis > Physcomitrellopsis africana. Next base: position 586,620 of record JAWRVF010000045.1, read on the forward strand.
GACTTAGCAAATACATAAGGTTTATTCAATTTTTAAAAAATAAGCCAAATTCTTTTATTTATATAAATTGTAGTACAAATTTGCACCACAATCAAGTACAATATATATAGCCATTTGGTAAAATATATGATCCTATTTAACATTAGAGTTTTATTAAGTGCTCAAGCTTGATGATAACATGCTTAATGTGCCTAGGTTTGAAAAACTTATATCTAAATTTATTATCCATTTTATTTTTTTTAAAAAAAAGATTTTATAAAATTATAATTTCAAACGCTTAATAAGAAAGGTAATAAAGTTGTATAAATATTAGGAATGATATTTTATTAGTTTGGTAATCCAAACTCACCAAGCCATGAAGGTGGAAAGAAACATGACAAACCTCTATTAAATATATTTTGGTATCTACAATTATCTATAATAAGAACTTGATTGGATTTACAATATTATCTTGCATTTTTTTGGCAAAAGACAACATCAAGGTTTTTGAAGGAAAAAAGATAACTTTGTGGTTGATAAGACTTATTTTGTCTATTAATAAAAAATAATTATTTTTTGATGTCTTTAGAAAGCATGAACTAGATTACCTTCTTTAAGCAATTTGGGACCATAGAATACCATATTTTAGGATAGAAGTATCAAAGCAAGTGGCAAAGAAAATTTTCAAGCTTTGATTATACTTTGATATTTTTGCCACTATTAAAAGGAGGTGGTGAATACTTGTCATATTGTTCAAAATAAAATATGCCATTTATTAATAAAATAATCATTTTCTTGAAGTGAGTGCCTATTTTTTATTTATTTATTTATTTGTTTCTATAGACTGAATAAAATAAACATTAGAAAATAAAATTAGACAATGAGCAATGGTATTTATTTTTTGAAGCACAAAATAAAATTATAGCTAATAAAAGAATAAAAAATAAAAGCCTTTAAGTAATAAATTTCTATTATATAAAAGTCTTATTGGAGGCTCTTTTCATATTTATAAGAAAGAAATTAAAAAAAATCTAAACGAACCTAAAAGTTGAGGCCTTCTATAATGTAGAGGACTAGTTTTCTTCTCTCATTTACATGGCATTGATTGTTTGGCAATGGATTAGCCTTTATATACACTAAATCTATTTGGTTTGAATATCTTAAGGTGAATAGCTTGAAATTTAATATTCAAAAGGCTCTTCTTTAGATTCACATTAATAAATAAGATATAAACTATATTTGGAAGGTTTCTTGCATAAAATACAACCTTTCTTATATTCTTTAAAAAATAAGCCTTTATTAGATTATCTTTTCTAATAGCCCTTGACAAAGTACAAGCTTCTTGATCAATAACAAAGATTTGAGGCCTCTTAAAATATTATTGATTATATTATCAATATTCTTTATAGTGGCTTAATTCTAGAAGACAATGTCTATACTTTCATAAAGCTAATTAAGAAATACAATGCAGCCATCTCTCAATTTGTAGGTATTACCATTGCTGATTTGATGTACTAAAAGTCGACTCAAATCAAAAGTAATAATATACCTTGGTTGTATCTTTCTATTGCATGATAGATTATTTAAATTTTTTTGCCTTGTTGTATCTACAAGCAATTGGAAACAAGAAGGTTAGTAGTTGTGTACTTCAAAAATTAATACTTCTAGATTTACATTGTTCATGAATTTATCTTTTGCTTAATTAATTGTAATGTTATTGTATTCCTAGTATATAATAGATGATAATGATGTGTGAATGTATAAATTAAAATTCCAATAATAAAACAAAAATATCAAAGATATATATATTAAAATTAAGATGAATACTATTAATAATTTAATATAAGTCTAAAGATGATATTTATACACAAGAATAGAATTCAAAGAGAACTGCAAAAAAATTAGATTCTTAAAATTCTATTAAATCAACCAAAGAAGATTGATTCATTTTTAAATCAATTAAAAAATTATCAAATATAATAATATTAACAAATCTAATTCTAACTTAAATCAATAGATTATAATTTATTCTAAGTCTAAATTTCAATTTCCATGCATATTTTTATTTAATTTTAATATTATCTTTTTATAAATTGAATATAATCAAATCAAATACAATGTCTTTAATTACCAAGTAAAAAGAATATTCAAACCTCTCCTTATCAATAGCCTTAGATATTCTTTGATTTTGATGATTTTTCTTATTAGTATCTTCAAGAATCTTTAGACTTATAAAAGTGTTGTCATCTAAGTATTGGAGGATCCTCTAATGTGACTTCTTTTTCTAAAGCCTTTTCCATATGGAATTTAGAAGATTCAAATATGCTACTTAGACTTATAAAAGTGTTGTCATTTATATCAATGGCTTTGTCTACCCTCATTAATGTTGAATTGCACAATTGAATCATCCTCACAATGGTCTAGAACATGTTTGGCCCCTTGCAATATACTAATATAACTTGTTAAGATTGGGCTTTTATACCTTCAATAGCTTTTGGCTATTACAATGATAATCTTTCTACAATTAATCTTTGATGCATAAGCACATCCTATAATATTATATCATTAATTCTAACATCATCTTCATTTAATTATATATCCATATTCATTTATTTCTTGGTAAAACTTGATTTTGGCAATTGCAACGAAGAGTCCATATCAATTAACTAAGGGTTTCAATGTGGCTAAATATAACAACCATTATTTTATGATAAAATTATAGAAATAGAATAGATTATTAAAGTTGGATTGTTCCAAAGATCTTTAAAGATATCTTAATTTTTTAAAATATTGTAATATTTTTTGAAGATAATAAATAATAAATAAACTTATATTTTATATAAATAAACTTATATATATACTTTAGTTTCACTATATTCATTAATATAACAAAATAATGAAAGTTTAAATATTGAGTCATATTTTTGAAACAATATCCAAATCTTAGTCTTCAATTCTAATCATTTGAACATGAGAGCCACATCTTAGCTAACCATCAATAGTCTCTACAACAACCAATACTGTATTTCATATTGTATTGTTTGAAAATGCATTGGGCATTTAGAGATTAGAAAAAAAAACTTCTAATCCTCTTAGGTGTTGTTTGTTCTTCTTCTCCAACCTTGATGTTAATCTTTCAGTATCAATATTTCTTTTTTGTATCATTCATATGTTGTAAGATTTTACAAAAATCCTAAAAACTAAGTTAAATACTAGCTTAAAAAAGAACCATTCTATTCTAATTGGCAAATTGCTCAAAATTACATTTACTCATTGACCCTCAAAATCCAATTTTGAAGACTCTAGCTTACTTAAATTCTAATAACCTTTGATCTAACTATTGAATTAAGTTCAAATTTATAATAAGTATTAGGCATAATTATATTAAAAAATCTATAATTTTTCACCTATAGATCTATTATAAAACTCACAATATGCTCCAAAATATGAATCCACTTTATTTTTTAATAATCATAGTCACTTGAATAAAACCTTGACTTTACATAGCTTTCACAAAGTCATTACAAATTTAAAAACCTTGAAATTAATGCTCAAAAAATCCTATCAATTCTACTTTCTCATTTCACTCTTCAATCAATTAATGTACTTCCTACCTATTGTAGCCACATAGTTTTGTACCTTGGAATCTAATTTCAACCCTGCTTCACAATGAGCCTTCTTTGGATATCAATCTAAGATTTTCTTAGGTAATTTTTACTGAAAACTATCCTTCTTTTTCATCTTAAGATGCCTATAGTAGTTTTTTCTACTAATCTATCTTATTTTGTCTTTTTAATGGCCCTATAAAATAAATAGTTTTTTTTTTTTTTTTTTTTTTTTTTTTTAAATAAAAAAATAATACTAATACTAAATATTTTTATTACCTCTCTATTATTTTACTTATATTTTTTAAAATAATTTTATTACTTAATCTTTAATTAAGCTTCTCTATAATATGCATCTTCTTTTATTCTTTCATTTTATAACCATGTTACAACATGACATCCACCCCCTCTAAACTTATACATCTTTTGGTATGTACCAAATAAATCATATGTTGTTATTGGCTTCATACCATGCCTTCAATATCTTCATCAAATTCCTCTTTGATATTTTTGTTATCTAAATCAAAACCATCTTCTTATCTTAGAAAGTTAAAGTCTTCAATAAGATCTTTTATATTAAATTTTGAATATTATTGTTTAAATATCTTTACTTGCTTTCCAACAATTGATATTTTAAACTTTGTTCCATCCAACTTTCTTAGCAAATAGGTTGTATTATCATAAATAATTGTTATTACATATGGTCCAAATCAACGTTTTGAAAAATTTTATAAGATAATATATTGATTATCTAATCTACTATTATAGACCAAAATCCAATTATCTTTTTTAATTGCTTTAGGCTTTAATTGGTGATGTTTATCAAATTAAGCCTTGTTTTATAACCTTGCTCTTTTCAACCTTTCTAATGCTATTTGCACATCTTTTGGTCTTTATTTGAGTTGCCAAATCCTAATAGCTAAAAGCTCTTCTCTTGTCAATCCATCTTCCTATGGTAATACACTTTAAGTTGGTATTTTTTTTTTTAAATTGACATAATAGGTTTTTGATCTGTTTTGAGCTCAATAGATATGTATCTTGTTATTAAACTATGAATTATTTGATCAATCCACAATGCAAATAACAAAAGTTAAGTCCATTCTTTTATTTTTTTATTACAAGCTTTAATTAATGCTTTTACAATTGATAAATGACCATATTCACTTTATATATATATTTTTGGATTATAAGTAATAATCAATAATAATTTAATTTTACATCTTTTAAAGAAATCACAAGCTTTTCTTGCATCTAATTATCAAGGACATGAACTAAAACAGATGCATAAGTTAGTAAAAACTATGTTAAAAGAAAATAACAAGATAGAAATAAAGAAGTATGTATATTCAAGAAGAAATTAGAATGGCTATTGTTAAAGATTAGAAAATACATGAGACTCTTGAATTAGACTAGAAGTAAGAAAGAAATTGACAAGAGTGAAGAAGACTTCATTCTTATCTCTTTTTATACTATCTATCTAAGAGCTATATGGCCATATTCTATAAGACCTCCTATACGTGTCTAATTTATAAGACACGTGTCAAAGTTGCAAGATAAATTTTCTATATGTGCGCCGCGTATTTGGCTTGTTCTACAAGCTACTAACATGTGCAACACATGGCTAGCTTGTTCCACAAGCTACCAATATGTGTAAAACGTGGCTAGCTTGTTGACCAAGTTTTTAATCTACCAATCACCTATAGACATGTATAAAGATGATTCTGCGTCTATGAAGCTTCTGATAAGCTTCTTTCTAAGATATTATCAAATTAATTTATTTTACCTACTTCTATTAATCTATATTAACTAGATAATTATTAGAATAAATCTTATGTTTGTGACATTATCCCCCCTTCTAGAGACGAGTTCCATGAGGAGTGGTGATTACATGTTGAGAAAGTCTAAGATATATCAAATTATACTTGCTATGTATTGTGATCTTTGTTTCATTTGAAAGTAGTTGATAGGTCTTTTCAGCCATTGATAGTGTCTTATACCAGGGCGAGAGGATCACCCTGTTATTTGATCATTGTTGAGGCCTTCATAACTTCCTTCAAAGAAAACATTTGGAATACCATCAAGAATAGTTCCTACCTCTAAAAGTATCACCAAACCTTGGAAGTCTCTTCCAAGGTCGTGATACCAAACAAGTTGTATTTTGCCATCAATCTGAGGAAGGATATGTCATTCTTGAGGGTCTTCATTTCTATTTTTTTATCTTGAAGGTTGTGATAGTCATAATATCTTGTCCGATAAATCAATAAACAATGGTTCTTGAGCTGAATTTACTAGTTGTTGATCCTCCATCTCTTTAGGACAAACAAATCCAAGGAAATAACAAACAATGATACAAAGTAGGATGAAACCTCTATAGAACTTGCTTTGCTTTATAGTAAAGATTTTTTTGATTCTTTATCTTGGTTTTGATGGATGTCATCGATAAAATGTATTGACTTTTGTTGATGCATTTGCTAGATTCCTAGATAGCTCTCATGTGCATTCTCTAATATCATATATGCGCTAATATACAAAATATTTCAGTCGATTTTGGTGCCACCTTGAATCTAAAATCTCTTTGACCTTGAATTCTTTATTGTTGTCCACTTCTATAGGAGGCAATGGCATTTGTCTTCTTCCTTGTGTATCCACTATCTTGTATGGTTCGAGTAGTGATATGTGAAATACAAGATGGATCTTCATAGATTTTGGTAGACATAATTGATAAGCAACTAGATTGATTTGTTTACAAATCAAAAATAAGTCTAAGCCTACAATAATCCAGCTTGTCGCAAGGACGGATAGTCTTGATATTATGACGAAGTAACCATACCTTATTGCCTATGTGGAATTGAGGTTGTTCCTTGTGATAGACATTTGCATTGATTTTTTGTCATTCTTGAACTTTCTTTAGTTGTGCCTTCATTGTTGCATATAGCTCTAATAATTGATTTGCCAAATCTTCCGCCATAAGATTATCAGCTTTTGAAAAGTCAAAAGTATCAAGTCATGGATGATAATTGTAATTTGCAAAGAATGGAATTTTTTGAATAGAAGAATGTACCAAATTATTATAAGCAAACTCTGCCAATAGCAAAAGAATTGTCCAATCATCTTGATGGTAATTGATAGTACATCTCAAATATTGCTCCAAAATTTGATTTACTTGTTCCATTTGTCCATCAATTTGAAGGTGAAAAATTGAGGATAATTTTATACCCACCTTTAATATTTTAAAAAGAGTCCTCCAAAACCTTGATATAAATTGTATTCCTTTGTTTGATATAATATCCCTTGGTAATCTATGATAGCGATAAATATTATCAAAGAAGAATTTAGCTATTTTTTTGCTTGTAATAGATTTTGTACATGATACAAAACATGCCATCTTGATAAAATAATCTACAATCACAAATATAAAGTCATATGAACTTGACTTTAAAAGATCTATGATAAAATCCATAGAAACAAAAGACCAAAGTTGTTCTGGTACAAGTAATGGTTGAAGAAGTCCGTAAGGTTGGTGATGAAGAATTTTTAATCTTGAACAAACGTCGCTCGATTGTACAAATTCTTTAACAGCCTTCCACATTTGGGACCACCAAAAATCTCTTGATATTAGCTCCAAAGTCTTATTATATCTAAAATATCCTATTACACAGAGGTTGTGACTAGCTTCTAGAGCTTGTAGTCATGCTGCACCTTCTAGAATATATAGGCATCCTTTAAAGTAGAGTAGATCATTCTTGAATTCAAACTTGAAAGTATCATAAGACTTAGACAAATTATTCTTAATTTCATGAACAAGAAGATCTGAAGGCATACTTGACTAGATTTGTTTGGCAAAAGTTGAATCAACAATCAATGTTGATTTCATTGCTCGAAGATGAAATTGCTTCAACTTCAAGAGGATCGTTCTTTGTTGATCAAAAATTGAATCTCCTTCTTTTGGTACAATCTATGACTGTCTGGACTTTCTTAGGATCCATTTTGAAACCATCATTCAAAATGATGTATCTTTAGAAGTCAACTTAAGTAGTGTGAAATATACACTTTTCCATCTTAGCATATAACCTTGTATTTCTAAGTTTTTGTAATACACAACAAACATGAAGTTTATGTTCTTCTATATTCTTAGAATAGATCAAAATATTATCTAAATAATAGACAATAAAATCATCAAGAAACTCACAAAATACATCATTCTTAAGATGTTGAAAAGAAACTGGTTTATTTGTAAATCTAAAAGGTATGACATTATATTCAAAATGTCCATACCTTGTTTGAAATGCAGTCTTCTATTTATCACCTTCTTTAATGCGTACTAGGTTGTATGCTCTTCTTAGATCTATTTTTGTATAGATCTTGGCTTGATTCAATTGATCAAAAAGTCTAGATATCAAAGGTAGAAGGTATCTATTTTTGATGGTAATCTTGTTGAATCCTCGATAATCTATACACATCTGTAGTGTCCCATCTTTCTTCTTTATAAATAAGATAGGAGCTCTTGTTGGAGATTTTGAATGGCATATGAAATTTTTGGCCAAGTTCTCATCAATGTATTTTTTGAGTTCAGCCAATTCATTCTGAAATAGAGTATAGATTGGTCCAAATGGAGGCTAAGTTCCATCTTTGAGATCAATTGAGCAATCATATAGACGATGCTTTGAAAAAATGTCCACATTCTTCTTCTCAAAATTATTTTGATAATCTTGATATTGGCTTGGAATACCACTTGAAGTCCTTCCACCATCAAAAATGGGTATAACATAAATAGTAAAAGATGATCCTTTTTTTGTTTCATTTATAAATGCTTTTGCGCCTATAAATACGAGTTTTACTATACTAGGCTTATGGTTTGTTACTTGATTTATAGGACTTTTATTAATGCTTTGAAAAAAATTAAATCTACAAAAAATCCAATCTATTTAAGGATTATATTTTTCTAGCCATGATAAACCTAAAATGACTAGATTAGAGAGAGATTTAATTATATTAAAGATTACATAATTATTATAATCATCTATTGTTATATTTATAAGAAGAATTTCATGAATAATATTTTTGAAAGATAATGGGCAACCATCTATTACTTCTATATATACAGATTTAGTTTTTTGAACTAAAAATATTCTACAATTTTTAACAAATTCTTTATCTAAAAAATACGTTGAGGCTCTTGAATCTACTAAGGCAAAGATTTTGTGATTTTTAAGTTCCAAATAGATATCTATTATAAAATAAGGAGAGGATTTTGAAAAGAAAATAGAACCTTTACTAGAAGTTGTACAAGATTCTAGTTGCATATTGTCAAGTTGTGGTTCGGCTACTATGTGAAAAAATTGTATATATATATTTAATGTATAATTTACTATGTAATTAAGTAAAAGCTATAATAATGGATTTTATTGGTTACAAGATATGATTAGGTTATTAATTTAAAAGGAATCTATTTAATAAGGCTATTAATGAGATTTATACAACCTTATTTTTTTTTTGGTAGTGATTTTGAGATTGATTTATATTGACAGTAACTTATATATATCTTAAGCCACCTTTATTAGACATTGGTGACCCTTAAAATTTTAGTTTACTTCTTTTATTTGGTGCTTAAAGCACAAAGTATGCAAATCTTATATGAAAAAGGATTAGAAAAGGATTTTTAATGTAAAAATGATAGTTTGGCCATCCATGTGGATGGATAGAGGTAGATGATAGAAATCTCTATTCTAATTGGCCAAAAATCATGCCCTATGGGCTTCAAGGAGGCTGCGCGAGGATTTATTAGGAGTTAAGGTTTGTTTTTCAAGGGGATTTGAACATCTAAGGCTAGGGGCATAAGGTTTTGATTTTTGAATATGGTTAAAGTGCAAATTTTGTGTGATTTACACTTTTAATGAAGAAGTTATAGGCGCTCAAAGTTAAGGTGTCAATTTTAGACCTACTATCACTCTTTTGGATACAACTCATGTATACAAAAAGCAATCAAAAATTGATAATTGGGATTGGAGAAAACACTTTTATGGCTATACTTATCATATATGGCTTGATAAAATCCAAGCTAGGGTGAAGGAGATATTGGGACTTGAAGTCAATGCTTATAAGCTAAGGGCAGTAAGTAACCCTGCTTAACTAGTGGTTACATTTTGAGCTATATCTTAGGCAATTTGATAGATTTTTGGCTTAATTTTTTTAAAAATGTATATATTTATGTCACAAGATTATATGCAAATTTTTTTATAGTATTAGGATTTTGGATTTGTGAGATATAAGGAAAATAGTACTCAGGTATCTCTGAGCTAGGGTTTTAAGCACCTGCTAGGGTTTTTGAGATATCAGATGATTGGAAGTGAATTTATAATTGATTCTTTTTTGTGATAAACTTAAGAGGATTGTCTATATTTTGAATAAAATTTTGTAGGAACTGAATGGTTAGATCAAGAGTTATTGAATTCTAAAGTTTAGCAAGAAATAAGTCCTTGTGAGTAAACAAAGTTTTAAAGGATTTTTGTAGAAATTTGATCCTTTTTTGTACAAACCTACTTGAATACAAGAGGATTTATCTATATATATATATATATATATATATATATATATATATATATATATATATACTTCTCTTTTGTAAGATTGTTATATTATTTGTTCTTTTTATTAAGGACAAATCACTCGTTGGAATTTTGCTAATAATTTTCAAGTGAATTCTCCACAGTCAGGTATCCAATGTATTCCCTAATAGAAAATCATGCCATACAACATATTGGTGAATCCGATATGAAATATCTGGAATAGAGAGTTTTGAAGAAATATTTTTGACTTTTTGTTATGATTGGAGAATAAGGAAATGGTAGTAGAAACTGCACTGGGGCATCACCAATGCAGCTTGATCCTGCTACAATCCAAATGTTTCAAATATTTACTCTTTATATGCAGCAATAACAAGCAATGGAGTGTAAGGAGGCTATGGCTACTAAAGCTTTATAATCTGTTGTTGGTATATTGAATCAATTTGATATAAAAAATATTTTCAAGTATTTGAAATATTATTCTCAGGAGATAGAGCTCAATAAAGTACCGGAGAAAGAAATGATTCTTACTTTTAAGCTTATAGTTGTACTAGAGCTTTGTGAACATATAAGGGAGATTATCCAAACTCATAGAGCAAAATAAGAGGATTTTATTTTTTAGTTAAAAGAAGAGTATTTTTTGGAGGATGCTGAAAGGATAATAAGAAATCATTTATGGAATGGATTAATAAATCCAATAAAGATTTGGTTGTAACATAGTTATTTTAAAAATTTGAAAGGCAATTTCTTTAATTATCTCAAGTGAAAAAGCTTACACTTGAAAATGATAAGGTAGAGCTATTTTTCCAATCAACCAATAATGAATTACAGAAGGAGTTAGAATTATTATTGGAGGATAATACAGAAGGCAATGGATTTACTACTGATTGGGAGAAGGTCTCTGAAGTTGTGGATATGCTTGCTAAAAGAAAATACCAAAGAGGTAAAGTGGTGGTAAGATAAGAAATTAGGCCTCCACCAATTACAATATCTTGTAGGTAAGTGCTACAACCTGCTATACCAATAAGTACTATTCCAATTCCTATGTCTATAGTTGCATCGCAGAAAAATGCAATTGAAGAGTTAATAAAAGGAATGAAAGACTTATAAATCAAATTAGCAAAGCTAGAAGAAATAAGAAGAATATCCGAGATCAAACCTGCATCAAAGCAAGGATATATACAAAGATATATTTGGTGTGATAGTATGGAACATCTTCATAAGGAGTATGGAAATTTTGCTGATATTTTGCAACAAGGAATAAATTTATGAAAAGATGGAAAGATTGCATTGCAAAATACATGTGAGTTTTTCAAAATCAACTTTGGAAAAGGAAGGATGAAAAAGGTTTTAGAAGATTATTTATCTCAACATATTATGGCATCAAAAAAAACTACCACTTATGATATTGACGTTATAAAGGAGAAGGAGGATGTTTTTGACAGACATATAGATACGAGGGATTTATAGGAACATGCTATCACCAGCATGAATAAGAAAAAAATATCAAGATAAGAATTACTCAATACAACCACAATAATCAAGAATGCTACAAGATGGAATGACCCTATTGATACCATGTTTGTACATGCCTATTTGGCAAAATTCTACCATAAAGCTTTGATGGATGTGAAAAGAGAAAGAAATATAACAAAAAAAAAATCTCCAAGAACTAGATAACAAAAGGAGATTTTAAAAAGATACAAAGACAATACAAAACAAGGAAGTACCTACACCATAGTCTAATAGACTATTCGAGATTGGACCATCAACATCATACTCTAGAGATACACTACTACCAAAAGAAAAATGAGAAGAAAGGATGGAAGCTAATAAAAATAAAAAAAAATGATAAACTTATTCCTTATAAGCTGCAATCAAATATTGAGGCAACTACAGATTTGAAGGAGGTATTGGAGGAGAGGATGTTAAATGCTAAAATTAAATTCACGTTACGAGAAATTTTGGGTGTTGCAAAGAAAGAATTTTATGATGTCATTATTGACACCATTAAGCACAAAAGGCAATTGATAGGGGAGTCAACAGTGTCTAATACTTTAGATATAACATTAACAGAAGAAAAAGAGTTGGAATTGGCTCAATATTATATTAATAAAAAGAATCAATTTTCCTTGGATGAGGATAAGGTTGATGACAAAGGTCCTAGTCATTATTCTAAGAAGCATTGGACTAGAGCCACCGCAGAAACTTTGGTAAAGGTGGGAGACTTGATAGATCTAATAGCTGCTCTTCTTGACCATGGATCTGAAATCAATATTATGTCTAAAGACATTTATAAATGTACAAGGTGGCCCATTGACATTGAACATGGTTGGAGATTTGAGGAGCAAATAACACACATGGAGATCTTTATGGTGATTGTTTAGATGTGAAGGTGAAAATTGGAGATGTATCTACTAAACAAAATTTCTTTGTTCAAAATAATACTTCTTATCCAATAATTCTTAGACAACCATATATTATTACTGTAAAGATGGAAATTAAGGTATTAGATGATAGATCAGTATGTGCTCGCATTAGAAGCCAAGATGATAAATGAGCAGTGCAATTTTTAACCATACCTGCTAATCATAAGGACAATAGGGATTATTTAAGGATTGGCTCATTACCAAGGATTAATGAGGAGTTTAAAGATTTTTGAAGGATGCCTTTATAGAGCAAGGATGTACTTGTACATTAAAGAAAGTACTGTTATAAGAGAAGAGAAGTACATTTATACTTGAATTGTAAAACTTCTTAAGGGTGGATTTGATATATATATATATATATATATATATCATATAAATCATATATATATATATATATATATATATATATATATATATATATATATATATATGATTTAATAACTTATATAAATGGAAGAAGGAGGTTGAATAATATTGTTATAGCAATAATGTGACGCCAACCACAACTTGGTTCTTTTTAGTGCATATCAGAAGATACATAGGTTTAGAGGGGGTATATGTTGTGTTGTGGTTTGGCTACCATGTCAAAAAATTATACATGTATATTTAATATATAATTTACTATATAATTAAATGAAAGCCATATCACCGGACTTTTATTGGTTATAGGATGTAGTTAGGTTGTTAGTTTAGAAGAGATCAATTAAAAGGATTATTATTAAGATTTATACAACCTTATTTTTGTTTTAGTAGTGACTTTTGAAGTTTATTTTATATTGATAGTAACTTGTATATATCTTAAGTC